>CATIWC010001587.1:0-342228 GCA_948472305.1 Vicia faba | reverse complement strand
CGTATCCAGCCAGGGCACATCCGTGAGCAACCAATTATAGATTCGATACCTGTATCTAGCCAGGGCATATCTGCATAAGGAGACTGAAGATCAAACACCTGTAACAAGCCAGGAAAACATCCGTCTTTCTCAAATACACAAGTTCTCGCTAAGGAATCTCTTATGCGATCGACACTTCCAAATGGCATCTATAAGCCCATTCCCGACAAGGTTCTGCCACATCTCCGGATGGCATCTGTAAGCCCATCTCCCTATCCACCACCTCTCCAAATGGCATCTGTAAGCCCATTCCTGACATCACATTGCTGATACTTCAACATGCGAGTGCAAATTTCCGGGCACTCTAGTGTCCAATCTCCTTTTACCCTCGAGTCACGAAAGGCAAACTTGCCAATCTAACTCATCAGGTTCAAGAAGATTGAACAGGGGCAACTGTTGTACCCCAAAATTTGCCCTCCCATTTCCTCAACATTTTCTCATCACAAGACCTTTGAAGATCAAGATCCAGCTAGGGTTTCCTCTGCTCAAGACTTCTCCTTGCACTGTGGACTCAAATTAGGGTTTGTGTTTGCCCAAGGATGTTTTGACCTAAAATGCCTAAGATGACTTTCATGCTTCATGTTGGACTCCCAAGTTTACCCATGCCAAGTATCAAGTCTTGATTCCAAGTTTTACCCAGTCAATTGGACAGTTGACCTAGAAATCAGCTGTATTGGGGAAAAAGTCAACTATGGCTAATTGACAGTCAAAACTCATGAAATTTGACCCACATCAACATATTGAACTCATATGGACCATTTGATCAAGTTTGGATCACAATTCCATAAGAAATTTGATCAAATCACCAAAAGGGCAAAATGGTCATTTTTAGGGTTTTGACTGCACAAAGGCAATTTTTGACTGTTTGACCTAACCAATGGCAAACCAAGCTCACATATGGACTCAAGGACCCCATGGAATTATCTTGACATGTTCATCAAGCTCAAAAGATCCCAAGTACACAAGATTGACAGTTGAATTTCCCAGTCAATTGATCAATTTTGACTGTACACTGAAAAGTCAAACTTTGACTTTTTGGTCAAAATCAAGAGTCAAGATTCATTTTTCATCAAAACATGCCAAATCATGAAACTTGTTCACCAAGAAATCACAAAATGCAAATTAGGGTTAGAAAATGGAATTTTTCATAACTTAGAATTTTTCTAAGTTATGAAAAACCCTAATTTTTTCCCAACTTTGCCCCATCTTTTCACCAAGATCCATTTGGATTCAAACAAAAGTCAAAACATGAAAGTTGTAGCTTGTTGCATAATCTACAACTTTGATTCACAAAGTTTTCTCATTTGAAGCTTGTATCTCAAGTTACAATTTTTTGAATAAGGGCACTAAACCATTTTTAACTCAGTGAGATTTTAACCTATTTTGACAAGGTTTTCTACCCCACTTCAAGGCCATTTTCCATACCCTTCCACTTGGAATTTCAACTTGCATTTCAAAGATGGATTGTAGTACACATTCCAAGCTTTCCAAAATGTCCAAGAACTCATCAAACAACCTCATAACTTGAGAGATTCGAATTTCACAAGTTGGCAAAAATTCACTTTTATTCTTAACCAAGACATGTTCATAATCTTGCAAATTTGAACTCAGCTTGCTTTATGCTTGATTACAGGTCCTTAAACCAAGTTGCACTCAATAATTTAATGCTTATTCATTGTGCCAAGGCCATGTTCTTTGTGTTCTAACATTGCATAGTGGATTGATCTCAAAGTAGATAAAGTGCTTTATCCATTTTTGTAAAAAGCTAGCTTTATGTCAAATTGAAATCCAAGCAAGTACAGTTAGGATCTCATTGGCACAAGTTTAGGAGCTAATTTCACTGATCAAGAGAGGCTTATGCAGCACATTAGGGGGTCCTCTACTGACCTAGAAAGCCAAGTTGCATTTGTTTGCTTCACATAGAAGAAAAGTCCATAACTTGTACCAACTCTCTCTTCAGCCTAAAAACACAAGAAAGAAGTTATCAAACACTTGACACATAACATATCCAAGCTTTGGCACGAGTCCTTGACCTCTCAAGCACCCTCCATCTCATAATCATCCTCAAACTGCAAAAACAGGGTTGCCTCTGCAGTTTGAGTGCCAACTCCCATTTCCCTCGAGCATTCTTACCAAAATCAATCCATACACATTCCCTAGCATGTATGCAAGCTAACCATGACCTAAAACCTGGCCTGTAATCCCCCTAACAGTTTCCACCATTTTCATTTTTTCCTCTTGCAGTTGAAGTTCCACAGCTCGATACAAGAAGTCTCAAGACAAAGTAAGCATTGAAACAGCATCCTTGGACCTCAAGGAAGCTTTTCCAATCACTACCTTGCACCAGAAGTTCCTCATTCTCCAGATAGAAGTTCAACTGCACAGGTAAAACTTTGAACTCGTATCTCTCTTATCATGCATCTTTAGTCTTAAGTTTGTGAAGAAACAAGGTTCTACTCATAGCCCTGAACATGTACATATCTTTACATTTCATTTCTTTTGCCTGAGTAGAGAGAATTTGGAGTTTAAAAATGGCAGAAAAATTAGGTTAGGATTTGGGGGAGGAGAAATTCTCCCTCATCTTAGAGAGTTAGGTCAAGTTCCATACATGGTTAGAATCGTCTCTTCATGCTGAACATTTGTTGTGTTATGAGTTTTTGCTAAAAAGCCAGGAATCAAGAGTTAGAAGAAGCTGAACATGGCGCGCGTTTTTTCAAACATTTGTGCTGGAGGTTGAAGACAGTAGCATTGGGCTGGGCTTGTGTGTTTTTTCTTATTCACACCACATATTTGCTATTACACCCCCTGAGCCCATTTGCTTTATTTTTATTCTTTTTTGATTTTTTCTTTTTTGATTGACTTTGTTTATTTTTTCTCATGACATTAAAAAAATTAAAAATATTTTTTCCATCATTTTTTGAATATATGGCATATTTATTTGATTTATTTCTTTTGTTTGTATACAAATATTATATATATACTATTATTAGAATAAATAGAAAAATAGTGTAAATACATTTTTTATTTTTATTTACCTTCTAAAAATATTTCACACAAAAATACTTTTTTTATTTATTTTGTTAAAATATTAAATATATATTATTTTGTGTATAATACATATTTAAGACTTAATATATATATATATATATATATATATATATATATATATATATATATATATATATATATATATATATATATATATATATATATATATATATATATATATATATATATATATATATATATATATATATATATATATATATATATATATATATATATATATATATATATATATATATATATATATATATATATATATATATATATATATATATATATATATATATATATATATATATATATATATATGTATATATATATATATATATATATATATATATATATATATATATATATATATATATATATATATATATATATATATATATATATATATATATATATATATATATATATATATATATATATATATATATATATATATATGTTTATCAATATATTTAAGTTAAAATATAAAAATACTTGAATTTTTTCATTTTTTATTAATATTTGATACAAAAATACTTTTTTTTATAATATACTTCATTTTATTTTATTTTTATAAATAATAAATAAATACTTGTATTAAATCAATTAATATCCATTTTCATTAAAATTAGGGTTTTTTGCCCTAAAAGTTAAAAATACTCAAAAATAATACCTTTTTATTTTCTTATTTTTATTTTACATAAACCATACTTTTCTCATACATAAAAAAAAAAACTTTCTTTTTGCATTTTGCATATTTATTTAATTTCCATTTAATTATGCAATTTATTTATTTTGCAAATATTCAAAAATGATGTAATAATTTAGATTTAAATTCTTGTCAATATCCCCATTTGAACATTTGTACCCCCCTTCCCATATTTGGTTTTGTAATAGCTTAGTAAATTTATTTTCGCACTTTATTGCTTTCTAATGATAACATGTTAGAATTAGGGTTTGTATGCGAAAAAACGACAAAAAATAGTATGACCTAATACAAGATGAATGAGCATGAAAATAAACAACACATCTCACACTTGCACCCCTAGGGTACTCCACTTGTTGCCTTTCAAAAATGGGCCATATTGCATGTTGAACTTCTTTGGGCAAAACAAACAAATTGAATGATCATAGTCCCTCGACAAAACTTTTCAAAACAAACAAGAATAAATGATCAAGTCCCTTAAAGAAAATTGCCCAAAGACATTTAACGCCGTTGCAATTATGGTCTAAACGATGACCCGCGCTTGTCCCTTTCACATCCTGACATAAGGTTGTCCACCAAATACAATGGTGGAACAAACTTGTTAAAAGGGTTAAAACATAGCAATAATCTTTTTGAGAAATTTAGGAGTAGATAACCTCTTAGTTACTTGAATCAAACTTGCAAAACAAAACACTTGCCTAATTTCAAAACCACACAACACTACACTTTCAAAACAACTTTCAAAAACAAATGAAAACCTTTTCAAAAGACATACATCTTTGTATACATCCCCACATGGATCATTACAAAGGTTGCCACCATATTGGCCTCTTTTCAAAATATTTTCAAACCCACTCACACTCAAGCACTATTTAAAACAATTGAAAACAAAAAGCAAGTGATCTAAGCAAGTAACTAAGAGCCCATGGATAACCATGGATAGAAAGGGTGCTAATACCTTCCTTTTCTATAATCTACTCCCCGAACCCAAGAAAACATCTCAAAAGGTTTTTGCTGTGCTTTTTAACCTTTCCTTAGGATAAAATAAAAAGTCGGTGGCGACTCCTTCTCAACCGAAACATTTGCGAAAACAAACGCAAAACACTAGTCAGTTCTCCCACCGTATCACAGAACTGGCGACTCTGCTGGGGAGTAAACTTAAAAGTGGAGTAACCTTAGGGCTTAGATCACCTTTGTTTTCAATTGTTTGCTTTGTTTGCTTTTATATTTGTGGGCTTTGCATCGGAGTTTCATAGATCCTAACCCGGATCTGGGAAATATCCTTTTTAGGTAGCATAATCTGTGAGGGACCTGTCCGGCGTAGACCGACATGGGTGAAGCAGTAGCTACGTTGGTGTGGCATCTTAGTCTGTATCTATATCCCTTGTGTTGCAACGGGGAGAATATAGGTCTTCTAAGGGGTCATTAAACACCAACCAACCTTAGAACCCTAAATTGACCAACTTGGCTATTAGGACAGTAGCAGTATGCTACACTCATTGAGGCTAAACTCTCGAGATGGTTCTGGCCGCGAGAAAAGATTGCGATGCTGGAGTTATGACCGATTGAGGGTAGCCAATGATTTGAGATCCTCTAGAACCCGGTTACTTTTGATAGGACAGGTTTTAACCAACAAAACCAAAAGAGGGTAATACCTGAAACTCATGCTGGCCTGAAACCTAAGGGTGTCTTGTGTGACTTGTGTGCCTTATTTGCCTATGTGAATACTTGTGGTGTGTTTCATCATAGCATCATGCCATCATACCATTGCATGCATCCTGTACAAAGGACTAACCCATTTCAAAGACAAAAAAGGTTTCATCTTTGCTCTGTTTTGTAGGACATCATGATGCCCGTGCATAGGAATACTGTCCGACTCAACTTTGTTCAACCACCAGTTTTACTCAAGGATTTGGTTGGTAGGATTCCAAACACTTCTTCCTTTATCAACAAACATGGGTCTCTCCTTGGCTTGATCACTGCAAAATGGGACCAACAACTGATAAGTGTTCTGACCCAGTTTTATGACCCTCTGTACCATTGTTTCACCTTTCAAGACTTCCAGCTGGTTCCTACCCTGGAAGAATTCTCTTATCTGCTTGGGATCCCTGTCTTGGAACAAACTCCATTCACTGGTTTGGAAAAGACTCCTAGGCCTGAAGAGATTGCTGCAATTCTCCCCTTGACCAAAGAAGAGGTATTGTCCAACTGGGAAACTAGAAATGGGATCAAGGGCTTTTTGGTCAAATTTCTGGTTAGCAAGGCTAATGATTTCTGGAATGACTTGGACTTCAAGGCATACGAGGATATTCTGGCTCTTTTGATCTATGGTCTGGTATTGTTTCCTAACCCTGACACCTTTATCAGTGTCCATGTCATAAGGATCTTCATGTCTCGGAATCCGGTACCCACTCTTTTGGGTGATATTCTACAACAACTCTATGCTCGTACTGCTCGAAAACGGGGAACTCCGTGGTGTTGTGCTCCTTTGCTAGTAAGGTAGTTTATTTCGCACCTTCCTAAGTTCGTGCTGAAGAATGAAGAAGGAAAAGGTTGGGCTCGGAGGTTAATGTCTCTCACTGATAATGACATCACTTGGGCTCTCAGAGGTCTGGATGAGGTAGCTGTTATTGACCGTTGCGGAGAATACTCTAATGTTCTGTTGATTGGTACCCAAGGAGGAATCTCTTACAATTCGTGCTTAGCTCTCGGTCAGTTTGGAAGAGCCAGAGGAGATGGGCCTCATGAAATGCTGGTTCCTCACTTCCATTTTGAGTTTCAGGCAGACAGTGACAAACTACGCCAGGGGTTCATTAGAGCTTGGGACAGAATCCACAAAGCCAACCCACATGAGTTGGGACCAAAGACCTCTCTGCCATTGAAGCCCTATTGCAAATGGGTCCGCATCCGTGCTCAGAAGTTAGGTATGCCCTACGAAGCTGTTAGACCTCTCATTCTTGAGTCTCCTGTTGAAGATGAGGTTCCTCCAACTGTCCTCCCTCCTCAGATGCCTACTGATTTTGAAACCATGAAGAGATCTTGGGCGCAGCTAAAGGAAGAACGGGATTTCTATCGGGAGAAGTTCAACGAGCAGGAACGGAAGATCCAGAGGCTGACTAAGCAATTGGAGGAAGAGCGGGTCCTGAACAACTACATCAGCACTGAAAAGAGGAGGCCATGGGAACATTGATGAGCTTTGGATGTTTCCTTTTATAGTTTATTTCCTTTCAGTATTTTTCCATTCCTGTAATGCCTAAGGGCAAATTGTTGAACAAATTGAAAATTTTAATCTAATGAAGTGTGTTTCCCTTTTTGTCTACAAAGTTGAATCTTGTTTGTCTTTGAAAACATAAAACATACGCATTCCATTGCACCATATGCATAGCAGGTACCCTATTTCACAGGTTGCTTAATCTCCTTCGCTGTTTATTTTGCACAGTCATCATGAATCCAGACTCATCCAGCGAACAAGCCATCAAGGCCCTTCAGGCCCAAAGTGCATAGTTTCAAGAGATGGTCCTAAGCCTAGCCCAAGGTCAGCAAGAGTTGAAGACTCTACTCCTGAAGAAGAAGAAGAAAAAGAGGACTGCATTATTCAACATCGGACGCAGATTTGGGAACACACTCCACAATGAAGCTGATCAAACTACTTCTTCTACTGAGAAGAACAGTCCCCAAGGGGGAGGAGCTCCTAGTCCCGCAGTCTCCGACAACGAGACGGACTATAACGACGAACAATACCCACCTGCTGCTGACAGATACAAGCAATTAGAGGACCGCTTAAGCGCCATGGAAATTCAGAATGTGCCGGGACTGGATTTCGGAGATTTGGGGTTATCTTCTGGGGTAGTAATTCCACACAAGTTTAAGGCGCCTGCCTTCGCCAAGTATGATGGGGTCTCCTGCCCAAAGCTGCATCTAAGGTCGTACGTAAGGAAGATCCAACCTTACACGGCGGATAAGAACCTCTGGATTCACTTCTTCCAAGATAGCCTCTCGGGGTCGCAGCTTGAGTGGTTCTACCAACTAGATGGAACTAGCATCCGACACTGGGAAGATTTGGCAACCGCGTTCTACAGACAATATCAATACAATTCTGATCTCGCTCCTACGCGTACCCAATTTCAGGGTATGTCTCTAGGAACGGGTGAAGGGTTCAAAGAGTACGCTCAAAAATGGAGAGATTTGGCTGGCAGGGTGCAGCCTCCATTGACTGATCGAGAGCTGGTTGATATGTTTCTAGGGACGTTGTCTGGTCCATTTTTCAATCATTTGGTTGGTAACTCCTCCGCTGGGTTCACAGATTTGATATTGACGGGAGAAAGAATTGAAGCTGGCATCAGGTCAGGCAAGATACAAAAGGCTGCCTCCACAAGTGCTGAGAAGAGGCCGTTTAAGAAAGAAGCAAGTGCCGTCTATGGTACTAGAAGACAAGTCAAGCCCGAAAGTCGCCAAGCCGTCAATGCTTTGGTCATCTCAAAACCTGTTGCTGCTCCTCAGCAGTACAATCAACCAAGAAGCGAAAGGCCCAAGAGGCAGTATACTCGACTGAGTATGACCTTATCTCAAATTTTACCCCAACTGTTATCCACCAACCTGGTGACCCTCAAAGAAGCTCCTAAGGTCGTCAACACTGCGTCTCCTAAGTACAACCCAAATGCCCGGTGCGCTTATCATTCTGATAGTCCCGGGCACACTACTGATGATTGCTGGGCCTTGAGAAACAAAGTGCAAGATCTGATCGACGCAAAGGAAATTCAGTTTGAAGCGCCGGAGAGACCAAATGTTGTAACTGCTCCTATGCCCCAGCATAGAGTAAATGCCATTGAAGAAGAAATGTATGCTGTTTCGATAAATGAAGTTGTCACCCCTCTGAAGACCGTTAAGAAGAACCTACTGCAGGCCGGTTTATTTCCGGGTTGCAGTGAGGGTTGCCTATTCTGTGCTGTTTCCCTATCTGGTTGTCCCTTGCTGAAGTTAGGTATCCAAAGCCTAATGGATAGTAAGGAGATTTTGTTTAAGAAGTCTGTTGTTCAGTTGGTTCCGGTAAAAGAAGTTTCTGTGGTTACCATCTTCAATAATCCAATCAAGGCTCTCCCAAAGAAGCCTGTTCAAATCATGACTGTTGCACCTGTGATTATTACTGTTCCGGGGCCTCTCCCCTACGTATCTGATAAGGCTATCCCCTGGCATTACGGGGCAGACGTATATGTAAATGGAATCAAACAAGAATTCGACGCTGGCGCCAGTATCTGCGATATCACTGGTCCAGCCAAGGTCACCCGCAGTGGCAGGCTCTTCTCGCCTGACATTGCACCGCCCGCTATTCGAAGACCCCTCCTTATAACACCTACAAGTTTACCTATTCCCGCTACTGATCAAGTTGTTTCCCCTGCTGCCGAGTCATCTGATGCTCGGGGCAAATGGATTGAAGAGGAGCCTGCCCGAATGGAGGCACCGATACCTATAAATGTTGAGGCCTCCCAACAAGAAGTGGAGGAAATCCTGAAGATAATAAAGAAAAGTGATTTCAATGTTGTCGAGCAGCTGGGGCATACGCCCTCCAAGATCTCCATGCTCTCCTTATTGCTATGCTCCGAGGCCCATGCTAAGGCCTTGATCTCATTTCTCAAGACGGCCCATGTGCCGCAGGAAACGTCTGCAGTCCAGTTCACTGATTGCGTAGCAAATCTGACAGCAGACAATGGCCTGGGTTTTTCAGATGCTGACCTGACTGCGAAAGGAAGAGACCACAATGATGCCCTGCATGTCTCTATCGAATGCAGGGGCACTACTCTGGCGCATGTATTGGTGGATACTGGTTCTTCTTTGAATGTTCTACCGAAAAAGGCTTTAGACCGTTTGGATTATGAAGGCCTGGAACTAAAGCCCAGCAATATCATCGTCAGGGCCTTTGACGGTTCCAAAAGAATGGTTCATGGAGAGGTTGACATCCCTATTCGTGTGGGCTCTCAAGTATTCGACTCTACTTTTTATGTGATGGATATACGTCCATCATACTCTTGTCTACTGGGTCGACCTTGGATCCATAAAGCTGGGGCAATGACCTCTACCTTGCACCAGAAGCTGAAGTACCCTGTCAGAGGGAAGATCGTCACTGTGCAAGGAGAAGAGGAGTATATGGTGAGCCATTTGAATTCCTTCAGATACATTGAGATGGACGGGGAGTTTATTGAAACCCCCTTTCAGCATTTCGAGGAGGTACATCCAATTTCAGCAGCAGCAGAAACAACAGTCGAAGAGAATGTTTCCTTGAGGATGGCTTCCCTAAGGGATGCCCGGGCTTTGGTTCAGAAAGGCAATTGTGCAAACTGGGGTCAGCTTCCTGACTTCACTCAGAAGAACGACAAGTTTGGGCTGGGCTTTACTGCAGAGGCTCAGAGGGATGTGCGGAAGGAGAAGATCAGAAAGGCTCCGGTGTTTATCTCCAGCTCAAGGGTGAATGCTATCGAGGAGGATGTAGAGGAAGCAGAGTTTGACAGTTGGATCTACCCGACTACCAGCGACGGACCAAGCAACTGGACGGCAAAGGATTTTACCCCTATCACATTTGTCACGCAGTAATTAATTTCTTTTAATTTCCAATTTGTAACAAACAATATGTTAAAACTTTGTTGGCTCGGTGTCCTACCCGGGGCATCGTAGCTCCATTTGTGAGGGCTTTTTGTATGACATTTTCATATATCATCAATCAAAACATTGGATGTTTGTTGCATTTCAAATCTTGTGCTCTTTTCCTTTCTGTGTTATATATATTGCAAAACAGCTATATTTACACACACTCACTTATACAGGTTTCAATCCACTCTGGATCTCACTGGTAACAGCTCTGCTACCGCCAGTTATGACTTCGAAAATCCGATCAACTTGGCCGAAGACGAAGGTGAAGATGATTGTGAAGTGCCTGGTGAACTCGCGAGACTGCTACTCCAGGAAGAGAGGGCTATTCAACCACATGAAGAGCCTATGGAAACAATCAACTTGGGTACTGAGACAGATAGGAAAGAGGTCAAGATTGGTGCCAATCTAGAGCTCAGCGTGAAGCAACGATTGGTCCAGATGCTATAAGACTACATGGAGATTTTTGCTTGGTCCTATGAAGATATGCCTGGTTTGGATGCCGACATTGTAGTTCACCACCTACCAACCAAGGAAGATTGCCCTCCGGTAAAGCAAAAAGTCCGACGGATGCGTCCAGAGATGTCTGAAAAGATCAAGGCCGAGGTTATGAAACAGTTTGATGCCGGGTTCCTTGCAGTGACTTCTTACCCTCAGTGGGTTGCCAATGTGGTGCCAGTGCCGAAGAAGGACGGTAAAGTCAGAATGTGTGTTGACTACAGGGATCTGAACAGGGCCAGCCCCAAGGATGACTTCCCCCTACCTCACATTGATGTCCTTGTTGACAATACAGCTCAACACAAGGTGTTCTCCTTCATGGATGGTTTTTCAGGGTATAATCAGATCAAGATGGCTCCAGAAGATATGGAGAAGACTACCTTTGTGACTCAGTGGGGCACCTTCTATTATAAGGTCATGCCATTCGGATTGAAAAATGCTGGGGCAACCTATCAACGTGCTATGGTTGCTTTATTTCATGATATGATCCATCATGAGATTGAGGTATACGTTGATGACATGATTGCAAGGTCTCAAACTGAGGAGGAGCACCTTGACCATCTGAGGAAGTTATTTGACCGACTCAAGTTGTACAAGCTGAGATTGAATCCCAACAAATGCACCTTTGGGGTAAGATCCAGAAAATTGCTAGGTTTCATTGTAAGTGATAAGGGTATTCAGGTGGACCCTGCCAAGGTAAAAGCCATACAAGAGATGCCGACTCCAAAAACAGAGAAAGAAGTCAGAGGCTTCCTGGGACGACTAAATTACATTGCCCGCTTCATCTCACATCTGACTGCTACTTGTGATCCAATCTTCAAATTGCTGAAGAAATATCAAGTAGTACGCTGGAATGATGAATGTCAGGCCGCCTTTGAAAGGATAAAAGAATATCTCTAGGAGCCACTCATTCTTATGCCACCGGTGGAAGGAAGACCTCTGATACTATACCTAACAGTACTTGACAATTCAATGGGGTGTGTGCTGGGGCAGCATGACGAGTCTGGCCGAAAAGAGCATGCTATTTATTACTTGAGCAAAAAGTTTACCGACTGTGAGTCTCGTTACTCACTGCTTGAGAAAACTTGCTGCGCTCTTGTATGGGCTGCTCGCCGGCTGAGACAGTATATGCTGACTCACACTACTTTATTGATTTCAAAGATGGATCCCATCAAGTACATATTTGAAAAGCCCGCTCTGTCTGGAAGAATAGCGAGATGGCAAATGATCTTAACAGAATATGATATCCAGTATACAACTCAGAAAGCAATTAAGGGAAGTGTACTGGCGGATCATTTGGCACACCAACCTGTGGACGATTATCAATCATTGAACTTTGATTTTCTGGACGAAGACATCATGGTGGTAACTGACTGTGAAGTACCTGGACCGGATGAAGGACCTGAGGAAGGATCTCGATGGTCTATGCATTTTGATGGAGCCTCCAATGCTTTGGGTAACGGCGTCGGCGCTGTAATCATATCTCCCAAAGGAACTCATACTCCCCTCACCGCCCGATTATGTTTCAGCTGCACCAACAACATGGCAGAATACGAGGCATGTATCATGGGTTTACAAGCTGCAATCGACCTGAGGATCAAGTTTCTAAGTGTCTTCGGAGATTCCGCTCTCGTGATCAATCAGATCAAAGGCGAGTGGGATACGAAACACCCGAATCTTATTCCTTACAAGGAGTATGTGTCGACCTTGCTTCCCCACTTTGAAGAAATAACTTTCGAACACTTCCCTAGAGAGGAGAATCAGCTAGCAGACGCCCTGGCTACGATGTCTTCAATGTTCAAAGTTAAATGGGACAATGAGGCTCCTCGAATCATTATCTGGAAGTTGGATGAACCGGCATACTGCTGCGAGCTCGAGGCTGAGAAGGTTATTGAAAAACCCTGGTATCATGAGGTGAAGAGGTACTTGGAAGCTCAGGAATACCCTGAAGGTGCGTATGTCAATGATAAGAAGTTCATGAGGAGGTTTGCTGCAAAATTCTTCCTCAGTAACGGCATTCTCTACAAACGGAATCATGATTCAACTCTGCTACGTTGTGTGGATAAGGCTGAAGCAGAGAAAATTATGATGGAATTACATGAAGGCACATTTGGAACACATTCCAGTGGACACACCATGGCTAAGAAAATCCTTCGGGCAGGATATTTCTGGTCCACAATGGAAGCCGATTGTTACCAACACTCCCGAACTTGTCATAAATGCCAGATCTATGCTGACAAAGTGCATATCCCGCCGGTTCCTCTGAACGTCCTAACGGCACCTTGGCCTTTCGCAATGTGGGGCATCGATATGATCGGTGAGATCCGACCGACGGCATCCAATGGGCATCGCTTCATCTTGGTGGCGATCGATTACTTCACGAAGTGGGTTGAGGCAGCTTCCTACGCCACAGTAACCAAGAGCGTCGTGGCATGTTTCATCCGGCATAATCTGATCTGTCGGTACGGCGTCCCGGAAAGAATCATTACGGACAATGGTACCAATCTCAATAACAAAATGATCACTGAACTCTGTGAACAATTCAAGATACAGCACCACAATTCTTCTCCCTACCGGCCGAAGATGAATGGGGCTGTAGAGGCAGCCAATAAAAATATCAAGAAAATTGTGCAGAAGATGACAGTGACCTATAAAGATTGGCACGAGATGTTACCGTTCACTCTTCATGGGTACCGCACATCAGCCAGAACATCAACCGGGGCAACTCCCTTCTCCTTGGTCTATGGCATGGAGGCAGTCTTGCCAATTGAAGTCCAGATACCCTCTCTCCGGATAATGAAGGATGCAGACTTGAATGAAGATGATTGGATCCAGACTCGACTTGATCAATTAAATCTGATTGACGAAAAGAGGCTCACTGCTATCTGTCATGGTCAAACGTATCAAAAACGGATGATCAGGGCATTTAACAAGAAAGTCAGACCACAAGAATATCAAGTTGGGGACCTGGTAATCAAACGCATCATCCTTCCTCAAAGTGATCCCCGGGGCAAATTGTAACACCCTCTAAACCCGCATATAATTTTCGCAAATGTTAAAATTATAAACTCAGAGTACATGTAATAATCGAGGAATGCTACAATTCTCTTTTAATAAAATAAATTCCTGTCATGCATAATTTTAGTAGTAACTCATACATGTTTACACAGCGGAATACTTTAATTAATAAAATCAAATGTTATAATATTTTCCAAAATCATCAGGGATTAACACCTGGAAAAGTCAACATCATATTATAACAATTAAAAGAAAATAAACGAGTCTGACTAAAGCAGCTCGACAACCAAACGTTCCCGGAGTTACAACTATCAGAGCATGACCCGGACATACTAAAACGAAACTAAACTAGACACGATAAGCCTTCGCCAAGCACCTGAGCGAAGCTCCTCAATCTGAAATATTCAACAGTAAGGGTGAGCTTCTCAAATATACATTTGGTTATACATTCATAACAATCAATTCACGAAATCATAAGCATCACCCAATAATTAGCATATTTCATAGTTTACCAAACCTTTACAATTCATATATCCATGACATATTGCCTTTCATACTTGCAAATATTCATCAAACATCATCAATCATTTATCATTCATACGTGCATACAAACAATCAGATATAACATTGAAAAATCATCCATTCATGTTATATTCGAGTAATGCAACATACCCATGCATGTGGTACCACTACACCGCCCCATTAAATCGCGGGTCACGGATAACTCACCGTTCCATTATATCGCGGACACGGCTACCACCTCAACGTTCCATTAAATCGCGGACACGTATATTGGCCACCATGTTAATTCCACACAATGGGAATTAACAAATGCAACATGATATGTAAGTATGTAACACTCAGCATACTATGAACATCGATCAACATATCATGCACATCAACAATATCAAACATAACATGATATGAATAGCATGTAATCACTCAGCACACTATTTAAATATAAATCATATCAAGTTACGAATAGCATGTAATCACTCAGCATACTATTCAAACATCAGCCAATCACATCAATTATATCATAATTCATGCTCGATACATATCTAAAAGCATGGCAATAAAAATCCGACATCAAAACACTGAAATCAAAAATTCAGAAAATCAACACAGCAGAGCAACACGGGCACCCGTGTTGTGCAACACGGCCCGTGTTGTGCAGCACGTCCAGAAAAATGAACATTTAATTTTTATCAGCACAGGGGCTCTGACACGGGTACCCGTGTTGTGCAACACGGCCTGTGTCGTGCCACCAGGAGCACACCCCTTCCAACTCAGAGGAGCAACACGGGCACCCGTGTCGTGCAACACGGCCCGTGTTGCTGAGCGCGCACAGGATCTTCCTGAACCTGCAGCAGCTCAGAAACGGCAGTCCAAACGCGGGGAAAACGCCCGCCAAACGCGCATTTCAGTACCTAACGCATCGAGTTTGTACAATTCACAACAACACCACAATATCCAAGTTACCAACGATTATTATAATAACCTTAATCGGGGATTAACCATCCTTTTGGGGAATTCTACTGACACTGAGGTTATCCCTACAACTTCCAAGGTAAATTCACGATCATGATATATACTCTCAATCCCTCATTTGGGACCTAAAACTCTTAATCGATTCATGAAAATTGGGAACCTAACCCTTTTCTAACAAGGTTCAGTCCTACAGTTATCGATCCCTAGAAACATCTAACAATTGGGAATTCCTACGATTACCCGAATCAACCGTACATAAACCCATAAACAAATATAAATCGAGTATAAACCCCCCTTACCTTATCAATTAGCAGCTTTTGGGTTCTTGAGCGATGATCTTCGTTCTCCGTTCTTCAGAGCTCTATTTTCCCAAATCCCAACTTCTGTTCTTACGTGAAAAACCAAAAAATGAGAAAATGGCCTAAGTCCCAAACATAACTTTATTTCTCTGCACCCCCACTCTTTACTAACAACATCTAAGCCCAATAACATAAAAATTCTAATATTCCTTATTTCTTTTATTTTCCTCAAATACTCCAAAATAAATAACTCTTTTTATTTTATTAATTCTAATAAAATAATTTCCCAAATTTAAATAAATCAAAAATTGAAACTGGGGTGTTACAACTCTCCCCCACTAAAAGAGTTTTCGTCCTCGAAAACATACCTTAGACGAACAGCTCAGGATAAGTCTCTTTCATCTGGCTCTCCAGCTCCCAAGTGATATTTCCATCTGCTGGACCTCCCCAAGCAACCTTCACTAATGCTATCTCTTTACCTCTTAACTGCTTCACTTCCCGATCTTCTATCCTCATAGGCAATGCTTCTACTGTCAGGTTATCTCTTACCTGTACATCATCTATTTGGATTACATGAGATGGGTCTGGAATGTATCTCCTCAACTGAGAAACATGAAAAACATCGTGCAAATTCGCAAGTCTCGGAGGTAAAGCAATGCGATAAGCAACATCTCCAACTCTTTCCGTAATCTGAAACGGACCAATAAAACGCGGAGTCAACTTCTTAGACTTCAACGCCCGACCAATACCCGTCATCGGAGTAACTCTCATAAACACATGATCTCCAGCACTGAATTCTAAATTCTTTCTCCTCTTATCATGATAACTTTTCTGACGACTCTGAGAAGCTCTCATCTTCTCTTGAATCAATTTGATCTTTTCAGTAGTCTGCTGAACAATCTCTGGCCCAATTACCGAATTCTCTCCAGATTCATACCAACACAAAAGCGTTCTACACCGTCTACCATACAATGCCTCAAACGGAGCCATACCAATACTCGAATGGTAACTATTGTTATAAGTAAATTCAATCAATGGCAAATAGCTATCCCAAGCTCCACCCTGCTCTAAAACACAAGCACGCAATAAATCTTCTAACGATTGAATCGTCCTCTCCGTCTGTCCATCAGTCTGAGGATGGTAAGCTGAACTCAATCTCAACTTAGTACCCAAAGCCTTCTGCAATCCTTCCCAAAATTTCGAAGTGAACCTCGGATCTCTATCTGACACAATACTAGAAGGAACTCCATGCAAACTCACTATTTTCTCAATATACAACTGTGCCAATCTCTCCATCGAGTAATCCATTCGCACCGGTATAAAATGAGCAGACTTAGTCAACCTATCCACAACGACCCATATCGCTTCACAATTCATAGGAGTCCTCGGCAACCCAGATACAAAATCCATAGAAATACTATCCCACTTCCATTCTGGAATAAACATCGGTTGCATAAACCCAGACGGCTTTTGATGCTCAATCTTCGATTTCTGACAGATTAAACATGCATACACAAATTCAGCTATTTCCTTTTTCATTCTCGGCCACCAAAACAATTTCTTCAAATCATGATACATTTTCGTGGCACCCGGATGAATACTCATCCCACTGCGATGTCCTTCCTCTAATATACTCTTCTTGATTTCTGCAACATCAGGAACACAAACTCTATCGCCAAATCTCATAACATCATTTTCATCAATTCTAAACTCACCACCTTGACCTTGGTTGATCAATGTCAATTTATCAACTAAATTAACATCAGATTTCTGCCCGATCCTGATCGCTTCTAGAATACCACTAGTAAGTTTCAACATACCCAAACGAACACACTTCGGAGTACTTTCACAAATTAAA
Source organism: Vicia faba (assembly GCA_948472305.1). NCBI lineage: Eukaryota > Viridiplantae > Streptophyta > Magnoliopsida > Fabales > Fabaceae > Vicia > Vicia faba. The sequence continues at coordinate 324,626 of CATIWC010001587.1, read as the reverse complement.
CTCAAATCTCGGAATTGTTCATTTAACTCCAATTCACGAACCATCATCATAGACATATGCAAGGATTTCCTGCTCAAAGCATCTGCAACCACATTTGCCTTACCAGGATGGTAATTCAAACCAAAATCATAATCTTTGAGAAATTCCAACCACCTTCTTTGCCTCATATTGAGCTCTTTCTGATCGAAAAGATACTTCAAACTCTTATGATCACTATACACTTCAAATCTCGAACCATACAGATAATGTCTCCACAATTTCAAGACAAACACAACTGCTGCCAACTCTAAGTCATGAGTAGGATAGTTCCTTTCATGAACCTTCAACTGTCTCGAAGCATACGCAACTACCTGCTGATTCTGCATTAAAACACCACCTAAACCCAACAGAGATGCATCGCAATAGACCACAAAAGATTCCACTGGATTCGGAAAAATCAGAATAGGAGCACTAGTCAATCTCCGCTTCAATTCTTGGAAACCTTTCTCACATTCCGAATCCCAAATAAACGCTTGTCCTTTACGAGTCAACTTCGTCAACGGCAAAGCTAACTTTGAGAATCCTTCGATAAACTTTCTGTAATAACCTGCAAGACCAAGAAAACTTCTGATTTCAGAAACAGTCTTCGGCGCTTCCCACTGAGATACTGCTTCTACTTTTGTAGGATCCATTGCAATACCATTCTTAGAAATCACATGTCCAAGAAAACTAACTTCATTCAGCCAGAACTCACATTTGGACAACTTTGCATACAACTTCTTATCTTTCAACAACTCTAACACAATTCTGAGATGTTCCGCATGTTCTTCGTCATTCTTGGAATAAATCAGATTGTCATCAATAAAAACCACAACAAACTTATCCAGATACGGATGAAAAATCCTATTCATATATTCCATGAAAACACCAGGTGCATTAGTAACTCCGAACGGCATAACAGAATATTCATAATGCCCATACCTCGTTCGAAAAGCAGTCTTTTGAATGTCTTCCGCTTTCACACGAATCTGATGATATCCAGATCTCAAGTCAATCTTACTGAATACACTAGCTCCAATTAGTTGATCCATCAAATCATCAATCCTCGGTAACGGATACCGATTCTTAATGGTTACCTTGTTCAATTGCCTGTAATCAACACACAGTCTCATAGAACCTTCTTTCTTCTTAACCAACAATACCGGAGCACCCCAAGGCGAAACACTTGGACGAATAAACTTCTTCTCCAGTAACTCTTCCAACTGACTCTTCAATTCAGCCAATTCAGACGCAGACATACGATATGGCGCCATTGACACCGGTCTCGTACCAGGAATTAAATCTATAGAAAATTCCACTTCTCTCTCAGGAGGTAATTCACCAACATCATCCGGAAAGACTTCTGGAAAATCACACACCACTGGCAATTCACCACTCCTGACCTTTCCCGTTGCATCTAACGAAGCAAGTAACATAAACACATTAGCACCATCTTCCATTGCTTCTTGTACCTGCCTAGCAGTCATAGTCAAATTCTCGACACCAACTGCTTCTGGAAAAATCACCGTCTTAGCAAAACAGTTCAGATGAACCCGGTTGAATTCCAACCAGTTCATCCCAAGGATAATATCAATTTGTTCAAGCGGTAGGCACACTAAATCCATACCGAAACTTCTACCAAAAATCTCAATAGGACAATTCCTACATACAAGTGAAGTTGTCACTGAACCCGATGCAGGAGTATCAACAATCATGCTACCTCGCATACCAGATATGTCCAGTTTCAACCTCTCAGCACAATCCAAAGAAATGAAAGAATGAGTTGCACCAGTATCAATAATTGCAACTAAAGGTGTGCCATGAATAAAACACGTACCTTTAATCAATCGATCCTCTGGAGTAGTCTCAGATCCAGACAAAGCGAACACTTTTCCACCTGACTGATCCTTCCTAGGCTTAGGACATTGCGGACGAATGTGACCTTCTTCGCCACAATTGTAACAAGTAACAGACTTCCCTTTGCAATCAATAGACAAATGACCGGCCTTTCCACATTTATAGCACTTCTTCTCGTCACTCTTGCAATCTCGAATGTGATGGCCAGACTCACCACACCTGTAGCATCTGATAGGAGCCTTAGAATCTCCCCCACTAGGCCTTTTCCAACCGCCTGATCTCTGGTTATCTCTACCATATGGCTTGCCACGGTCCATATGTTGCTTTCCTCTTTTATCAACAGCCCCACGAGAGTGAGACGACCGATTCTTGGTAATATCTTCTTCCAAGATTCTGCTACAATCCACCAGATCAGAAAATCTACGAATACGCTGGTACCTGATTCCCTGCTTAATCTCATCTCGAAGACCATTCTCAAATTTGATACATTTAGAGAATTCTCCAGCCTCATCATTGTTGTAGTGCGCATAATACTTTGCCAGCTCAGTGAACTTAGTAGCATACTCACTAACAGTCAGATTGCCCTGCTTAAGCTCCAAAAACTCAATTTCCTTTCTTCCCCGAACATCTTCAGGAAAGTACCTCCTCAGAAAAGCCCTTCTGAAGTTAGCCCAAGCCAGTGCCTCTCCATCCTGAACCATTTCAGTCCTTGTGGCAACCCACCAGTCGTCGGCCTCTTCTGCCAACATATGCGTACCATATCTGACTTTCAGATCTTCAGCACAATCAATCACACGGAAAATCCTTTCGATTTCCTTCAGCCACTTCTGAGCACCTTCAGGGTCATGTGTACCTTTGAACAACGGAGGATTGTTCCTTTGGAAATTTCCCAATTGCCTATCAGCACCAATCACGCCTCCAGTTGGGTTTCCAGCAAGTACACCAGCTAACATCCCCAAAGCCTCAGCTAGTGCAGCATCATTTCGTCCATTACCTCTTCCAGCCATATTCCTGAGAATTAAAACATACTCCACATCAGAATACAGTATCGACAGTGTTACCTTGCACTAGTCGCATACGAAAAGGAATGACTGACTCAAGACTCTGGTCACAACGACCGACTATGCTCTGATACCACTATTGTAACACCCTCTAAACCCGCATATAATTTTCGCAAATGTTAAAATTATAAACTCAGAGTACATGTAATAATCGAGGAATGCTACAATTCTCTTTTAATAAAATAAATTCCTGTCATGCATAATTTTAGTAGTAACTCATACATGTTTACACAGCGGAATACTTTAATTAATAAAATCAAATGTTATAATATTTTCCAAAATCATCAGGGATTAACACCTGGAAAAGTCAACATCATATTATAACAATTAAAAGAAAATAAACGAGTCTGACTAAAGCAGCTCGACAACCAAACGTTCCCGGAGTTACAACTATCAGAGCATGACCCGGACATACTAAAACGAAACTAAACTAGACACGATAAGCCTTCGCCAAGCACCTGAGCGAAGCTCCTCAATCTGAAATATTCAACAGTAAGGGTGAGCTTCTCAAATATACATTTGGTTATACATTCATAACAATCAATTCACGAAATCATAAGCATCACCCAATAATTAGCATATTTCATAGTTTACCAAACCTTTACAATTCATATATCCATGACATATTGCCTTTCATACTTGCAAATATTCATCAAACATCATCAATCATTTATCATTCATACGTGCATACAAACAATCAGATATAACATTGAAAAATCATCCATTCATGTTATATTCGAGTAATGCAACACACCCATGCATGTGGTACCACTACACCGCCCCATTAAATCGCGGGTCACGGATAACTCACCGTTCCATTATATCGCGGACACGGCTACCACCTCAACGTTCCATTAAATCGCGGACACGTATATTGGCCACCATGTTAATTCCACACAATGGGAATTAACAAATGCAACATGATATGTAAGTATGTAACACTCAGCATACTATGAACATCGATCAACATATCATGCACATCAACAATATCAAACATAACATGATATGAATAGCATGTAATCACTCAGCACACTATTTAAATATCAATCATATCAAGTTACGAATAGCATGTAATCACTCAGCATACTATTCAAACATCAGCCAATCACATCAATTATATCATAATTCATGCTCGATACATATCTAAAAGCATGGCAATAAAAATCCGACATCAAAACACTGAAATCAAAAATTCAGAAAATCAACACAGCAGAGCAACACGGGCACCCGTGTTGTGCAACACGGCCCGTGTTGTGCAGCACGTCCAGAAAAATGAACATTTAATTTTTATCAGCACAGGGGCTCTGACACGGGTACCCGTGTTGTGCAACACGGCCCGTGTCGTGCCACCAGGAGCACACCCCTTCCAACTCAGAGGAGCAACACGGGCACCCGTGTCGTGCAACACGGCCCGTGTTGCTGAGCGCGCACAGGATCTTCCTGAACCTGCAGCAGCTCAGAAACGGCAGTCCAAACGCGGGGAAAACGCCCGCCAAACGCGCATTTCAGTACCTAACGCATCGAGTTTGTACAATTCACAACAACACCACAATATCCAAGTTACCAACGATTATTATAATAACCTTAATCGGGGATTAACCATCCTTTTGGGGAATTCTACTGACACTGAGGTTATCCCTACAACTTCCAAGGTAAATTCACGATCATGATATATACTCTCAATCCCTCATTTGGGACCTAAAACTCTTAATCGATTCATGAAAATTGGGAACCTAACCCTTTTCTAACAAGGTTCAGTCCTACAGTTATCGATCCCTAGAAACATCTAACAATTGGGAATTCCTACGATTACCCGAATCAACCGTACATAAACCCATAAACAAATATAAATCGAGTATAAACCCCCCTTACCTTATCAATTAGCAGCTTTTGGGTTCTTGAGCGATGATCTTCGTTCTCCGTTCTTCAGAGCTCTATTTTCCCAAATCCCAACTTCTGTTCTTACGTGAAAAACCAAAAAATGAGAAAATGGCCTAAGTCCCAAACATAACTTTATTTCTCTGCACCCCCACTCTTTACTAACAACATCTAAGCCCAATAACATAAAAATTCTAATATTCCTTATTTCTTTTATTTTCCTCAAATACTCCAAAATAAATAACTCTTTTTATTTTATTAATTCTAATAAAATAATTTCCCAAATTTAAATAAATCAAAAATTGAAACTGGGGTGTTACACAAATGGACCCCTACATACGAAGGGCCATTTGTGGTTAAACGTGTCTTCTCAGGAGGAGCCATGATCCTGACCACCATGGATGGTGACGACCTTCCTCACCCCGCCAATGCAGACATAGTGAAAAAATACTACGCATAAATAAAAGACCCGCTAGGTTGACATACCTAGGCAAAAATAAGGGCTTCCCGGCGAACCAAAAGGGTTCGGGCAAAAATAAGGGATGAAATGAATAAAAATCTGTACACCCGGCAAGTCGAAAACCTGAAAGGGCGGCTTGGGCAAAAATGGGTATCCCGGTGGACCGAAAACCCGAAAGGGCGGTCCAGGCAAAAGTTAGGGATAAAGCGTAACACTATGTCTCATTGGATCACTTCGCATCCGGAATTCGGCATCAACTATCTGGCTCAGATTTCGGCGTCGACCAATCAACTTCATCTTCAACTAGGTAGCAAAGCGATGAGACGTTCGAAGACATAAAGGCGATAGCAGAGTTGGAACCCAGTGGGATTGTTCACATAGCTGTTTTGTTTCCTTTTTTAAATTGTAAACTCTATGTTATTTGGCGGCGTCCTCTTACTAGGATGTCAGCTTCTTGTACAAAAACGCCTATTCACAGGCAAAATTTAAATCAATACAAATTCACTTGTCCATACAAATTACCATTGTTTTCCTTTTTCTGTTTTGTCTTGCGAAGAACGTCCAATGTTCATTTTTGATATATGCATTTGACATTAAATTGCTGATTCATAAAAGTTTACATATGAAACAAGAGATTGATTACAGGTGACATCAGAAACAGGGGCAATATGGAGTTGTCTGATGAAGTCTGGGTGTTTTGTCCGCCAAGGTACCAAGGTAGGATCAACTGAAGAATGTGGCCAGATCATCTCAACTCCCCGCAGAGTAAAACAAAATTCAGTAGTACTTTCCCCAAGCGGAGATGACTCCCCGACAACCCTGAAAAGGCACAACATTCCCCGGCAGGTCTTAAAGCTCATCCCCAGTAGATTCTGGAAGCTTATCCCCTGCAGAGTACGGACGTCTCTCCCGAGTTTTTATTTAGAGGTATTTCCTCACAAGGACTTATAACTGGGTTATCCTCAGCTAAAAAACACGGAAGATCGCCCTCGGCAACGTTCCTTCAATCCCCAGCGGAGTTTATCTTTGGTATCCCCAGCGGAGTTTATCTTTGGTATCCCCAGCAGAGTTTATCATCATTATCCCCAGCGGAATCCATCATTAAAGTCTTCAACAGACCTCTTATCAAAACTTCGGCCAAGTACCTCTTCCACGGAGCAACTCCCCGGCCGTTCGTCAAGGATTTATTTTCCCCAAGACGAAATTACATTCATAAACATTTCACATTTTCATACATCTTGCTTACATACATGATAAAACGCATACAACACTATCTCATGTTGAACATCATGATATCATGCATATCATACATCATGACATTGCATACAACTTATGTTTTTTGCCTTTTCAGGAAAAAGACAATCCCAAAAACAACTACCTTCAACTGTCACAATTCCAGATCCGATACCTGTATCTAGCCAGGGCACATCTGAGAGTGATCAGTTTCCAGACTCGATTCCTGTATCTAGCCAGGGCACGTCTGAAGAGTTCGAAGATTCGATTCCTGTATCCAGCCAGGGCATATCTGTTGACGACTATTTCCAGACTCGATTCCTGTATCTAGCCAGGGCACGTCTGAAGAGTTCAAAGATTCGATTCCTGTATCCAGCCAGGGCACATCTATCAACTACAACATCTCCAGACTCGATTCCTGTATCCAGCCAGGGCATATCTGTTGACCACGTTTCCAGATTCGATTCCTGTATCCAGCCAGGGCACATCCGTGAGCAACCAATTGTAGATTCGATACCTGTATCTAGCCAGGGCATATCTGCATAAGGAGACTGAAGATCAAACACCTGTAACAAGCCAGGAAAACATCCGTCTTTCTCAAATACACAAGTTCTCGCTAAGGAATCTCTTATGCGATCGACACTTCCAAATGGCATCTATAAGCCCATTCCCGACAAGGTTCTGCCACATCTCCGGATGGCATCTGTAAGCCCATCTCCCTATCCACCACCTCTCCAAATGGCATCTGTAAGCCCATTCCTGACATCACATTGCTGATACTTCAACATGCGAGTGCAAATTTCCGGGCACTCTAGTGTCCAATCTCCTTTTACCCTCGAGTCACGAAAGGCAAACTTGCCAATCTAACTCATCAGGTTCAAGAAGATTGAACAGGGGCAACTGTTGTACCCCAAAATTTGCCCTCCCATTTCCTCAACATTTTCTCATCACAATACCTTTGAAGATCAAGATCCAGCTAGGGTTTCCTCTGCTCAAGACTTCTCCTTGCACTGTGGACTCAAATTAGGGTTTGTGTTTGCCCAAGGATGTTTTGACCTAAAATGCCTAAGATGACTTTCATGCTTCATGTTGGACTCCCAAGTTTACCCATGCCAAGTATCAAGTCTTGATTCCAAGTTTTACCCAGTCAATTGGACAGTTGACCTAGAAATCAGCTGTATTGGGGAAAAAGTCAACTATGGCCAATTGACAGTCAAAACTCATGAAATTTGACCCACATCAACATATTGAACTCATATGGACCATTTGATCAAGTTTGGATCACAATTCCATAAGAAATTTGATCAAATCACCAAAAGGGCAAAATGGTCATTTTTAGGGTTTTGACTGCACAAAGGCAATTTTTGACTGTTTGACCTAACCAATGGCAAACCAAGCTCACATATGGACTCAAGGACCCCATGGAATTATCTTGACATGTTCATCAAGCTCAAAAGATCCCAAGTACACAAGATTGACAGTTGAATTTCCCAGTCAATTGATCAATTTTGACTGTACACTGAAAAGTCAAACTTTGACTTTTTGGTCAAAATCAAGAGTCAAGATTCATTTTTCATCAAAACATGCCAAATCATGAAACTTGTTCACCAAGAAATCACAAAATGCAAATTAGGGTTAGAAAATGGAATTTTTCATAACTTAGAATTTTTCTAAGTTATGAAAAACCCTAATTTTTTCCCAACTTTGCCCCATCTTTTCACCAAGATCCATTTGGATTCAAACAAAAGTCAAAACATGAAAGTTGTAGCTTGTTGCATAATCTACAACTTTGATTCACAAAGTTTTCTCATTTGAAGCTTGTATCTCAAGTTACAATTTTTTGAATAAGGGCACTAAACCATTTTTAACTCAGTGAGATTTTAACCTATTTTGACAAGGTTTTCTACCCCACTTCAAGGCCATTTTCCATACCCTTCCACTTGGAATTTCAACTTGCATTTCAAAGATGTATTGTAGTACACATTCCAAGCTTTCCAAAATGTCCAAGAACTCATCAAACAACCTCATAACTTGAGAGATTCGAATTTCACAAGTTGGCAAAAATTCACTTTTATTCTTAACCAAGACATGTTCATAATCTTGCAAATTTGAACTCAGCTTGCTTTATGCTTGATTACAGGTCCTTAAACCAAGTTGCACTCAATAATTTAATGCTTATTCATTGTGCCAAGGCCATGTTCTTTGTGTTCTAACATTGCATAGTGGATTGATCTCAAAGTAGATAAAGTGCTTTATCCATTTTTGTAAAAAGCTAGCTTTATGTCAAATTGAAATCCAAGCAAGTACAGTTAGGATCTCATTGGCACAAGTTTAGGAGCTAATTTCACTGATCAAGAGAGGCTTATGCAGCACATTAGGGGGTCCTCTGCTGACCTAGAAAGCCAAGTTGCATTTGTTTGCTTCACATAGAAGAAAAGTCCATAACTTGTACCAACTCTCTCTTCAGCCTAAAAACACAAGAAAGAAGTTATCAAACACTTGACACATAACATATCCAAGCTTTGGCACGAGTCCTTGACCTCTCAAGCACCCTCCATCTCATAATCATCCTCAAACTGCAAAAACAGGGTTGCCTCTGCAGTTTGAGTGCCAACTCCCATTTCCCTCGAGCATTCTTACCAAAATCAATCCATACACATTCCCTAGCATGTATGCAAGCTAACCATGACCTAAAACCTGGCCTGTAATCCCCCTAACAGTTTCCACCATTTTCATTTTTTCCTCTTGCAGTTGAAGTTCCACAGCTCGATACAAGAAGTCTCAAGACAAAGTAAGCATTGAAACAGCATCCTTGGACCTCAAGGAAGCTTTTCCAATCACTACCTTACACCAGAAGTTCCTCATTCTCCAGATAGAAGTTCAACTGCACAGGTAAAACTTTGAACTCGTATCTCTCTTATCATGCATCTTTAGTCTTAAGTTTGTGAAGAAACAAGGTTCTACTCATAGCCCTGAACATGTACATATCTTTACATTTCATTTCTTTTGCCTGAGTAGAGAGAATTTGGAGTTTAAAAATGGCAGAAAAATTAGGTTAGGATTTGGGGGAGGAGAAATTCTCCCTCATCTTAGAGAGTTAGGTCAAGTTCCATACATGGTTAGAATCGTCTCTTCATGCTGAACATTTGTTGTGTTATGAGTTTTTGCTAAAAAGCCAGGAATCAAGAGTTAGAAGAAGCTGAACATGGCGCGCGTTTTTTCAAACATTTGTGCTGGAGGTTGAAGACAGTAGCATTGGGCTGGGCTTGTGTGTTTTTTCTTATTCACACCACATATTTGCTATTACACCCCCTGAGCCCATTTGCTTTATTTGTATTCTTTTTTGATTTTTTCTTTTTTGATTGACTTTGTTTATTTTTTCTCATGACATTAAAAAAATTAAAAATATTTTTTCCATCATTTTTTGAATATATGGCATATTTATTTGATTTATTTCTTTTGTTTGTATACAAATATTATATATATACTATTATTAGAATAAATAGAAAAATAGTGTAAATACATTTTTTATTTTTATTTACCTTCTAAAAATATTTCACACAAAAATACTTTTTTTATTTATTTTGTTAAAATATTAAATATATATTATTTTGTGTATAATACATATTTAAGACTTAATATATATATATATATATATATATATATATATATATATATATATATATATATATATATATATATATATATATATATATATATATATATATATATATATATATATATATATATATATATATATATATATATATATATATATATATATATATATATATATATATATATATGTTTATCAATATATTTAAGTTAAAATATAAAAATACTTGAATTTTTTCATTTTTTATTAATATTTGATACAAAAATACTTTTTTTTATAATATACTTCATTTTATTTTATTTTTATAAATAATAAATAAATACTTGTATTAAATCAATTAATATCCATTTTCATTAAAATTAGGGTTTTTTGCCCTAAAAGTTAAAAATACTCAAAAATAATACCTTTTTATTTTCTTATTTTTATTTTACATAAACCATACTTTTCTCATACATAAAAAAAAAACTTTCTTTTTGCATTTTGCATATTTATTTAATTTCCATTTAATTATGCAATTTATTTATTTTGCAAATATTCAAAAATGATGTAATAATTTAGATTTAAATTCTTGTCAATATCCCCATTTGAACATTTGTACCCCCCTTCCCATATTTGGTTTTGTAATAGCTTAGTAAATTTATTTTCGCACTTTATTGCTTTCTAATGATAACATGTTAGAATTAGGGTTTGTATGCAAAAAAACGACAAAAAATAGTATGACCTAATACAAGATGAATGAGCATGAAAATAAACAACACATCTCACACTTGCACCCCTAGGGTACTCCACTTGTTGCCTTTCAAAAATGGGCCATATTGCATGTTGAACTTCTTTGGGCAAAACAAACAAATTGAATGATCATAGTCCCTCGACAAAACTTTTCAAAACAAACAAGAATAAATGATCAAGTCCCTTAAAGAAAATTGCCCAAAGACATTTAACGCCGTTGCAATTATGGTCTAAACGATGACCCGCGCTTGTCCCTTTCACATCCTGACATAAGGTTGTCCACCAAATACAATGGTGGAACAAACTTGTTAAAAGGGTTAAAACATAGCAATAATCTTTTTGAGAAATTTAGGAGTAGATAACCTCTTAGTTACTTGAATCAAACTTGCAAAACAAAACACTTGCCTAATTTCAAAACCACACAACACTACACTTTCAAAACAACTTTCAAAAACAAATGAAAACCTTTTCAAAAGACATACATCTTTGTATACATCCCCACATGGATCATTACAAAGGTTGCCACCACATTGGCCTCTTTTCAAAATATTTTCAAACCCACTCACACTCAAGCACTATTTAAAACAATTGAAAACAAAAAGCAAGTGATCTAAGCAAGTAACTAAGAGCCCATGGATAACCATGGATAGAAAGGGTGCTAATACCTTCCTTTTCTATAATCTACTCCCCGAACCCAAGAAAACATCTCAAAAGGTTTTTGCTGTGCTTTTTAACCTTTCCTTAGGATAAAATAAAAAGTCGGTGGCGACTCTTGCTCAACCGAAACATTTGCGAAAACAAACGCAAAACACTAGTCAGTTCTCCCACCGTATCACAATGTTCATGTAAGAAGCTTTGACTCAAAAGGTGTTTTTGTTGACTTTTCAAAATGACCTATAATGTCCAAATTTATATATTTTTTTGAGTGCATATTTTGAACTTGGGAGATGAATATGAATTGTAGGGAATTACATCCTCTTAAAAATTAGCTTTGGATGGGTCATTTCTGATAAAGTATGAGAAAGTTATGCTTGGTCAAAGTTGAGTTGACTTTTCCTACGAAACCCTAATTTAGCAACTTTTGGGTTTTGATGAATTATGAGAAATACTTGAGGAATCATGACCAACCCTTGATCAAATGATGAATAATACTTTAAAATGAGGATGTTAACCAAAAATCTTGAAGTTTGACTGTATGTGGGCCACAATTGACTTTTGCCCTAGCACAGTCGACTTTTAGGCCTTTGAGCAATTGACTGAGCAAACTTCCTCTGCAAGGCTTAAAACTTGACATGGATGATCTTGAGAACATATTAGGACAATGGTGAGAATTTGGGATCCTTTGGACTCAAGCATCTTGATGCAAACTGAAACCCTAATTTGAGGTAGACTGCCTTAGGAGAGAGTTTGTCTGGTCAACCCTTGGACTTCCTTGAGAAATTTAAGGACCTCACTTGAAATGTATTGAGAAATATGGGAGGGCAAATTTTGGGGTACAACAGCTTCCCCTGTTCAATCTTCTTAAACCTGAGGATGTAGATTGGCTTGCTTGCCTTTCGTGATCTGAAGGTGGAAGATGATTGAACACTAGAGTACCCAGAAATTTGCACTCGCATGAAGTGGTACTGGCCTTGCGATTTTGGGAATGGGCTTATAGATTACATTTGGAAGTTAATGACGGAAAATGGGATTAAAGATGCCATCAGAAGAAGTGTTGATCACATAAGAGATTCCTTTGCGAGAGCCCGTATACCTGTTGTTAAGGAGGATTTCGCTGGGGAATGGTGGTCTCTGTCTTGAGAGAAATAGAATTTTAGGAGCTCCAGTCGTCCGTTATTCTACTGGGGAATCATCTCTTAGTCGGGGAGGTGAAAATGAACTACTATTTGGTCGTGTTCCAGGCTTTACAGTGATTTACTGAGGAAAATAAGACTGACTGCTATCTGGTCATGCTCTAGGCTTTACATTGGCTTACTGGGGGGATGAGATTAAACTTGCTATCTGGTCGTAATCCAGGATTTGAAATTTCTCAATTCTTATTTGGTCGTGCTCTAGGCTTCAGAAGGAATCAAGTGGTTATCCGGTCGCATCCGGGCTTCAACTTGAATTTAAGGCATACTAATATCTGGTCGATTTCCGGGCTTCATAGTAATTGGCCGGGTAAACTGCTATTTGGTCGAATTCCAAGCTTCGCAATACCTTATACTGTTATCTGGTCGTGTCCCAGGCTTCACAGTATCTTCTACCATTATCTGGTCGATTCCAGGCTTCATGGTATATTGTATTGCTATCTGGTCGATTTCCAGGCTTCACAATAACTTACTGAGGGTTAAGTTATTTTCCGGTTGATTTCCAGGCTTCATAGCTTGTATTTACGATATACCACTATCTGGTCGATTCCAGGCTTCGTAGTAACTGGAGATATCAAGATATTATCCGGTCGATTTCCGGGCTTCATGGCTTGAACTGGAATAGAAATCTTAGTATTGATTTGACTGAACCAGGGGAAACTTCAACTGGGAGATAAATCTTAGTGTCGATTTGACTGGTCCCTGGAGATGTCTCGGATTAACTTTGACTAACATAGAAATCAGGGAAATCTTAGCGATGATTCGGCTGACCCAGACGAAAGTCTTAGAACATCTTCAACTAGAATAGAAACCTTAGTGTCGGTTTGACTGGACCAGAGAAAACTTATGAGAACTTGATTGCGTCTTTCCCTGAAAGGTAAAGAGTTAGTTGTATGCAATCTCATGATGTATGAAATGTATTGAGTAATGTTGTTCTCAAAATAAATGAGATTATGTTGTATGATGCATATGCGCATGCCATGATGTATGGATATGTAATGCCATTGTGATATTCTCCTGCTGGGGAGAATAAATCCTAGACTGCTGTTGGAGAGTACAAAGAGTTGAGTTCTTCGTTCTTGCTGGGGATAATGACCGAAGATGATTAGTTGGAGACTTGCGTCCGTTCTGCTTGAGAACAATCCTCTGGGAGAGACTCTGTTTGAGAATAACCTTGTGGGAGACTGACTCTATGGGGAAGAGGGATACTCTGTTGGAAGATCTGCTGATTTGGAAAAATAAACTCAGGTGGGGATGAACTTTCATTGCTGGAGAGAAGAGGTCGGATCTTGGTTGTCTCGGCTCTGTGGGGAGTATAGGTTTCACTGGCTTGTATGTAATAGTGACTTTGCTTCCAACTGTCTCTGCCCCTTCTACCATGCTGGAAAAAGTACATGCAGATATTTTATGGATGGATCTATGTCGTGATTGTACTTGAACATGTATTTAATGACTGTCAGGATGACATTCGTCTCTGGATTGTATCTGAACTGTACTTGAAATATGTGTTGAATGAGTTTCAGAATGGCATCCGTCTCTGGATCGTATCTGAACTGTATCGTAAAGCTGAACCTGAATGAGTATCAGAATGGCATTCGTATCTGGAGCGTATCTGAACTATATCTGAAAGCTAAATCTGAATGGGTATCAGAATGGCATCCGTATCTGGAGCGTATATAGACTGTATCTGAAAGCTGAATCTAAATGAGTATTAGAATGGCATCCGTATCTGGAGCGTATCTGAACTGTATCTGAAAGCTGAATCTGAATGAGTATCAGAATGGCATCCATATCTGGAGCGTATCTTGACCGTATCTGAAAGCTGGATCTGAATGAGTATCAGAGTGGCATCCGTATCTGGAGCGTATCTGAACTGTATCTGAAAGCTGAATCTGAATGAGTATCAAAATGACATCCGTATCTGGAGCGTATCTGGACTGTATCTGAAAGCTGAATCTGAATGAGTATCAGAATGGCATCTGTATCTGGAGCGTATCTGAAATGTATCTGAAAGCTGAACCTGAATGAGTATTAGAATGGCATCCGTATCTGGAGCGTATCTGAACTATATCTGAAAGCTGAATCTGAATGAGTATCAGAATGGCATCCGTATCTGGAGCGTATCTAAACTGTATCGATTCTGGTGCTCTTGCTGAATGCTGATCAAGGTATAAGTCTTCCACTGATAGACAAGAGATGGGACATAATAGTACGCTTTAATCCCTAATTTTGCCTGGACTGTCTTTTCAGATTTTCAGTCCATCGGGATACCCTTTTTTGCCCAAGATGCCTTTTCAGGTTTTCGGCTTGCCGGGTGTATATATCCTTTTTGTTTTTATCCCTAATTTTTGCCCGAACCCTTTTGGTTCGCTGGGATGCCCTTATTTTTACCTAGGCCAGTCAACCTAGCGGGTCTTTGTTCATGCGCAGTATTTTCTGACTATGTACACGCTCTCAGGGTGTAGGGAGTTATCACTGTCGGTAGTGTTGTGTTGCCAAACTACCAGAAGATGTTCGTTTGATCATACAAAATTCATTGCTGGAATTCATGCCCAATGCCCCCAAGTGATTCAGATGGAGATATGCCCCTGGCTATTTGGCATCTTTGAGAGATTCCTTGAATCTTGACTTGACTGCCCCAGATGATGGACAATGATCATGCCGTGCCCCTTGGTTGGAAGTGTTTTTCCACTTGAGGTGATCCTTTTTATTGAGAAGGTTTTTGTTACTAGATATTCGTCATGCAAATTTCTATGCTGCTGAACAAATAGTCATATGCAAACAATGTTATTTTAAGAATGCAAAGCTTACGTCTGTCTTGAAGTTTGAAAATTCATTTTTTAGTAAAACAAGTTTTTTTTGTAAAAGTGTGATGTCAACTCAGGATTTATAGCAAACCTTATAGGAGTCAGGATACCTTTTGTAACAATATGCTTTCAAACTAACCCATGCTTCAGCTAGGACTTTTAAGGGTTATAACGTGGCCTGGTTCACGATTCAAGAAACAAAGGATAAAGGCTCAAAATTTATTTGTACCCACCCGTTCTCTGTGATGTTCTTCGATCCTATACTCAGTTAATTGTGCATTTAGATCTAGTTTGAGTCTTGGAATATTGCCCTTGATGTTCCGGTGATGGTTTGGATACTGAAAGTTTACTTGAAAAAGGCAGTCATTTTGTAATTTTTTTTTGCCGAGGATTTGTAGTAACCTCTTTATTTTTGGTTTTACTATCCCTGTTTTTTGCCTGAACTGTTTCTTTTGTGATTACAGTCAGTGGGATGCCCCATTTTTTTTCTTAAGTCTCCTTCATAGGTTTTGACTTAATGGGCTTTTATTTCGAGAGATAATGACTGTCTGCCTTGATGATTATAGGGAATCATCACCGTCTTTTGTTTCAGAAGGATGTCTTTGATGCCATTCATTATGTATGAAGTAGAATATTGCGATTGAACGCGCATCTGAATTAACTAAGAAACTACCCTGCCCCAAGTTATGATTAAGGGTTTTAATTTGTGTGAAAAGAAAACTCCTACTTCTTTGGCTCGAAGGGGTCGACTAGGGATTATCTTCCTTATAACTCCATTGTTTAGGATTTGAAACAACGCCTGTACATCATCAGTGGGGTCTGTTCAAAAGCATACTGTAGAGATTATGGTATCATTTTCATCATCCTCCCTCTAAGGCTTAGAGTTTTTAATTGAGAGTTGAATATCACAAAAGGAAATAAGAACACATTTTTGAAATAGTGAATACCAATGAATTGATTCAAGACAAACATGTGCAATGCATTGATGAAATAACGAGGTTTGATATGAATAAATGTTCAAACAATCAAAAGAAAATTACAAATTGAAAATTCTAATGAACGAAAAGCCCTCTTGTTAGAACTTGTCACTTTAAATGGCATGCTTTGGAGGGATGGCAGAAGAACTCATCCTGACCGTCTTGTGCAAATTCTAGCGCTCCTTCATCAATCAGGTCTTGAATTTTATTTCTCAACGCCCAACAGCTATTGGTGTCATGTCCAGGGCTGTTGGAATGGTATGCACACCTTACATCAGGATTATACCTTGGGGAGGATATGTTGGGATTCTGAGGAGAGTCCCTTAATATAACCAACTTGGCCTTCAACAGGCGTTGTAATGCTTGAGCCAATGACATGTTGATTTTGGTAAACTGCCTTTTGGGCATATCCGACTTACTCTGATCAACCCATTGTTTTTGGCGAGGTTGTTGTTGGACCCGTGATGTAGTAGCAATTTGGAAAGGTCCACTCTTCACCAAACCAACCTTTTGTCTTCTTGGAGGTTGATCAATGACTTGGTCCCCGACCTCGACTGTTTGCTTCATACTGTTGTATCCATCTTGATGAAGTTGGTTGGTGATGGTTCTCAGCTCTTCTTGTCCCCGGGCTAGGTCTTAGATAAGAGCCATCTGCCCCAGCATCTAGGTTCTTATTGCATCTACCTTGGCTTGCAGTTGTTCCAGCCGTTCCTCCTTATTGTCTCCAGGACTTTTCTTGACCAAATTCCCAACGAGGAGTGTTTTCAACTCTTCCTGCCCCTTGGATAGGTTTAAGAATATGTCCCTGAACTGAGCTTCTTGAGTTTGAAGATCTATGTTGTCTTGTTTGAGAGTCATTGCTGAAATAAACAACAAGAACATGAGAGACCTGTACTGGAAGACCTGTTATGCAATGATATGTATGATATATGTATGCATTGTTTTCAAGGATCTCGTGGGGTAAACAAGAAACTGTTAGAATTTGATTGCAGCTTGATTAAAGAAACTTCGTGTCATTAAGAGTCCTTCTTCAAGAGTCAAGCTCACCATATCGAGTGGGTTATAGCCACTGACTCAAGTTATCGTGTTTTGATCTCTAGACAACATTGGCTAGAGGAAAATAAATCCCCTTTGCCCCTTGCTAGACGTTTGATTTACCATAACCTGCATCACAAACCCTTGAGATCCTTGAAATGGTTAAGGAAATGTTAACATTTGATGTTATGATGTGTATCCTATGCGTTTAAGCAAAAGTGCGAGGTGATGTAAGCAAGTAAATCCGGCAAGAAATCCAAGTTATTGGATAAGGACTGTAAACAAAACCTGCAAGGAACTCATGTTGTCATATAATAAAACTGTGCAAGTAGTTCAAGCTGAAAGCACACAAGTCACACAAATAGCCTTAGGTTTAGGCTTGCATGAGGTCAAAGGTAATACCCTCTTGAAGTTAAGTTGGTTCAACCTGTCCTATAAAAGTAATCGGGTTCTAGAGGATCTCAATATCACTGACCACCCTCCAGCGGTCATGGTTTCAGCTCACACAATATTTTCTTGCAGCCAGAACTATCTCGAGAATATGGTCTCAATGAGTGTAGCATCGAGTATCAACTAGTTCTCAGCTTTACACTGAGGTCGACTATCACACTACTTTCTAATGGCCAAGTTGGTCGATTAAAGGTTCTAAGGTCAGTTGATGCTTAACGACACACGCAACGGTCCCGTATTCTCCTTGTTTCTCCACAAGGGATACTAGTACCAACCAATGTGCCACATCAACATAGCTACTGCTTCAACCGTATCGGTCTATGCCATACAGTTCCCTCACAGTTTATTGCTACTTACCTAAAAGGTGTCCCCAGATTCGGGCTAGGATCTATAGTAACTCCCAAACAAAACCCTTAAAAGTAAAGCAACCAAAACAAACAAAAGAAGCAATTTATGATGAACTAAATCCTAAGGTATACCCCACTTATTATTCCCCAGCAGAGTCGCCAGTTCTGTGATATGGTGGTGTAATACCCCAAATTTGTCCTACCCTTTTACTTCCTATCTGGCTTACGCATTTTTGCATTTTTTTCTCACATTAGGTCATCTAACACATCATGCATCATTAATCAATAAATTGGCATAAAATCATGGATTTCGAGGAATAAGGGTTGGTGTGTGGCTTTTTTCTCTAACACTGTGGACTTCTTTTAGTGATACAATTTTTGGTTCTTGTCAAATACTTGCCGCTTCAATTGTGAGTCATCCCAAGGCTATCTCGAAAGGCTGCAAGCTTAAGCAGTGAGGAACATCGTCTTATACTTATCACCTCCACATGAATGATGATTTATTTCCATGATCATGGTTGAAGATTTTGATATATCCATGGCCATTAAGATCTTATTCAAGGATGCTTCAATATATCATACAAAAAGATTATCATATGAGAAAATTGTATCTTTTACGGGTTAGTATTTCAAATGGTCCTTTCTTCATCAAATGAGGTTTAGATATTCCTTGAACCTCAAGGCATATGTTCACGAGCTCTGGGCAAGAGAAGAAGATTCAACGGGATACTATTTGCCAAATTGGAATTTGTACACTGTCGGGTCTATTCGCTTACTTGTGATATAATATGCTTTGGGGACTTCATTTCAAAATACATTAAAATCAAAATCTTAAGCTTCTTCAATTATGGTTTTGAAGTGAGGAGTAAGAAAGGTGCAAGGCTCGTTCATTTGAGGGTGTTCAGGCATGTCTTCATTCAAAAGCAAAGAAACTCGACGTTACAAGTTCGTCCTTGGAAAAGACTCTTATTAAATTCATATCACGACCATGGAGTTATATGCAACATAAAATTAAAAATCTTGGAGATACAAAAGGCAATTCGGAAGAGAAGACTACTTGGAATATTTGGGCTCCATCATTAAAGTTCAAGAGTTCACATTCATACAATGATATAATCTTTACAAGTTCTAAAGCATTACTCGTGATTTGTCAAAGGGTTATCCAAAATCATTCTCGTTCATTCGAGGTCATAACCATGCAATTTACAAGCGGTATCATTAGAACATTACAAGAGAAGATTCCAAAAGGACGTTTACATCCAAAATTACTAAATAAAAAAAAACAAGAATTTACATTAAATATTCAAGTAGCCTAAAGCTAAAGAATTCTAAATCAAGGTTTCCCTCATTTCTAAAGTTATTTATCTTCAAGCCACTATCTTCCAAGATTGCCCCGTTCCAACCTGGTTATGTCCAAGCCTCGGTCCATGTTTCATACCAAAAGAAAACCTGCATAAACAACCATTTTTCAAGCTGGTTCAGTACCAATACGTAATCAAGTTAGTTTAATTTGAAATACAAAAATCAACAATTACACCAAGTATTATGTGCTTAAAACTAACTTTTTCCTAACTTCTAACTATAACTAACTTTCTATTTCCCAAACTGTAACCAACTTTCCTTTTTTCCCACCTCTTAACCATTTTATAACAACCTCTCTAAGTCCTAACCAATTAACAGAATAACCAACTTTTTTCCCACCTCCTAACCACCTAACAGAATTTCTAACCTCTTAACCAACCATAACAAACTTCCAGCATATATAAATAGAGTTCACAACATATGTATAAGGAGAGATAGATAGAATATTCAACACATAAAAAGAATCTTATTACTTCTCAATTATCTCGTTCTTCAATCATTGAAAAGAATCACCACAATCACAACTCTGCAAAAAATCAGAATTTCTCTCTGCACTCTCTCTAAAACCTCACCATCACCATCACCATAACCTTCTGCTTCAACCTTCACAACTGCAATCGTTTCACTCTCATCAACCTTCATCATCATCTCCGAACATCACTGCATCTACAACAACAACACTTTGTTGCATCACTGAATGAAATGAAGATGAACGGAGACATGGAGACGCGGAGACGATTGCTCATGGTCGTGTGCGACAAATCTGAGAAGTTAATCGAAGGAGGACAAATAGAAAAAGGAGGGCAGAGAGAATTCATTATCCAGAAAACAAAAACTCATGGGGAAAAACGAACCTCTAAATTATTATCTGAAACATTCCTCTGCAACTCTCAAGAACACAGTTCTTCAAGCATCTTTATCTTCAATCTTCAAGCACCTTGACATCATCATCACCTTCGACAAACAAAAACTTTGACATCAAATCACAACAACACATACAGAAGCAAGAAGTAGACGAAGAAAAGAAATGGATAACATAAGAAGCAAACGCGGAGAAGAACGAAGAGAGTACAGTGGCGGCGTGACTTACGGCGAAGATGGAATCGGAACGATCCGCGACGGTGAGGTGATGTTGAAGTGAAAACTGAGACGGAGCAACGCGTGAAAGACGGCGGCCAACGGTCTTCGTTCTAACGGTGGTGAGCGGCGGAAATCGCCGGAGCTGGTTACACCGGTACCATCCTCATCAAAAAACGGAAAACTATTGGATATAATCGGCGAAGGCGCAATCGAAGTGACGGCATTTACGGCGGAGATGGAATCGGAGATCGCCGGAGCGGAAGATGAAGGCCGATTGAAGCGGCGATGACGGAAGAGGGGGGTAGCGCCGTTGTTCCGTTCGCGAGAGAAGAAGAGACTTTTCATTCTAAAAACCCTATTCCCTTTTCAATTTCCATGCTTTATTTTCTTTTTAGTTTTAACTATTTTATTATTCTATGTTTTATTTACTTAATTCAAACAAATAATAATAATAATTAAGTAAATAATAAAGAAAATGTTGAAAATCTTTTTGGGCTAATTACTTCAGCACCCATATTTCTAGACTTCATACCCCAACTCTTCTAATTTTTTTCTTTTATTTTATTATTTTAGTTTTTTCTTTTAGTTTAATTTTTTTAATCAATAATAAAACAATAAAAATAATAGAATATTTTTAGAATAGAATTTCTTTTTAGAATTTCGATTAGAATTTTTCTATTTTATTTTTCATATTCGATAATCATTTTATTGACTTTTTAGTCAAGATTTTTTGTGATAGCATTGATATAACTCTTGCAATGTGGAATACTCGGGGTTAATTCTTCAATCACTCGCTCAAGGGAACTTTGATAGAGTTCTCTTACCGCTTGCACAATTTTGAAGAGGCAACGGACCTTCTCCGTTCGGTATCGTCGCAAATCTATTTTATTTTCGCACTTTATCGCAATCCATATGCATGCTAACATTAGGTAGAACTCCATTCATTCTAACTTTAGGTCTAACGCATAATAACATTAGGTTTAGAAGTAAGTTAGTCCCATTTGACTTTTCTTTCTCTTTGAACGTACGCACATAAAACTAAAACTTCTTTTCTTTCAAAATCCAAAACACTTTAAAACTACTGATGAGAATCATGCTTTTGCTTAGTACGAGAAATGATAAGCGGGTCTCTTCTCGATCTTATTGTTCTTCATCTCAAGCATAGGTGTGGTTCAATTCTCAAAGACTCTTTTCATAACTAAGTAGAAAAATGGCTAATATCTCTCTCTTGAGGTCAATCAGTCATCATCTACAACAAAAAATACAAAACAAATTCAAATCTTTTGTGCGCTCGAGCACTTTTCTTTAAAAAAACCTTTTCAGGAAAGGACACGATTAATTTACTTCTGTGCCAACGCATAAGTCTCCAAAGGTCGAGCTGCGGCAGAAGGCGGGATTAACTTCGTCCATAAAAAACACAAACAAACAAAAAATGTGAGCCGAACTACGGTAGCTCTGATTCCTCAAAACGGATACGTAGGCATTGGGGTAGGGCCCAAGCGAGCACAATGTTATTTTCCCTACATTCTTTTTCTCCTTTCTTTTGCATGCATTCCTCCAGTAGTATAGTAAACAGTAAGCATAGATTAAACACACCCATAAGATAGATAACAAGAGTGGATACCGTAGAGTACTACGAACGTGTGGGGTGCTAATACCTTCCCCTCGCGTAACAGACTCCCTTACCCGATCTCTCGGTCGCAAGACCGTGACTTCTCCCTTCTCAGGTTTTCTCGATGTTTACCTTTCCCTACATGTGGGATAAAAGACGTTCGATGGCGACTTCATTGTTTGATGATTTTCAGCCGGTTGTTTCAGGTGGCAGAACCGACTGTTTAATACTGGTTTGCATTTTGCGTTTTTTATTCCCAAAATATCGCGGTAAGCAAGAGTCACCACCGACTTTTATTTTATCCAACTGGAAAGGAAAAAAAGCACATAAAAATTTATTTTTCGAGATTTTGAGTACGGGGGGTAGATTATAGAAAGGTAAGGTGTTAGCATCCTTTCTATCCATGGTTTTCCATGGGCTCTTAGGTACTTGCTCATCTTTTAAAATTTCTTGTGTGTGCTTGTTTTGAAAAGTTTTGTTTTACTTCGTTTTAACCCTTGTTTCTGTCCTCAAGAGTGTTACAAATTTGTTTTTGAAAACTGTTTTGAAAGTGTTTGTGTGAAAAAGTTTGATTTGAGCAAGTACCTACTAGCATCTACCTACTCGAAAAAAGATCGTTTCTATTCTTGTTCCTTTAAATAACGATATCCTACTATTGAGAAATAGCTAGCACCGTCGTTGGAGTTTGTAAGGGTCAATTCGAAAGGGATGTAATGGTCATTGAAGGCAACATGTAGGGATACCTTAGCATTTTGAAGGGACAGTCATCATATATTCGTAGGCAACATCAAGGGACAAGATCATATACCGTAGGCAACTTCAAGGGACATCGATGGACCATGATCTTTATGATGATTTTAACCGAGGGCCTTTGCTAAGGGTATCCCTATGTTCGAGGGACATGACCATTATTTTCTGAGGCAACCAAGTGAGGTATTGTTAGCTGGGAATTTCGACCAGGTTAATATAGGAGCTTTTACATTTTTTATAAAACGGCTGAAAAAGAGCTTTTATGTCGAAATGCATTACTAGATCTACGTCGAAGATAGTCTGAAAAGACAAATTGTTTATTTGGTCCAAAGAGCGCATTTTCAACGGCCACGTAAGAAAATCATTACTGAAGGTTTGAGCGGGATTATTTGAAATTCTAAAAGGGTTTCTTTGGATAAGAAGGACGCGTGGAAGCCTTAGAGTGTCGAAAGACATGCAAGAGAGCAACGTGGCCATTTCCTAGAATAGTACCGTTATGGTTAGGACATTATAAATAGCTCTTTAGTGTTAAGGAAAAGCAGGTCAGATTTCGTACAAAGTTACTCACAAAAATACTCAAATATCAAGTTAAAGAGAAAGAGTTTCGTTGAGAATGTACGTATGACCTCACAATTTTATCTTTGAAATTTCACTTATCAATATAATTGTCTTTAAAATCATTATTTTACAATTTCATGTAATTGTTCTTAAAATTCTTTATGTTACGTTAAATTCTTTGTGTTCTGTCGAATTGTCTTACTCTTCTGCAAAGATTCATAGATCAAATTAAGTCACTTAATTCCAGTATTAAGCCTTTTTATTGTCAAACATTTATATCCAAACCTTTTTCGTTTAATTAAGATGCTTAGGCTAAAACTTTACATTTGAATTTAATTTCAGAAGCCTTGCACTCCAAACCTTTACACAAACACATGCACAAGTATCATTTCATATTTTACATAAGCCCTCAAGAAAGTATTACAATTGACGTTAAGGCAATGTTCTAGGATCAATCTAGTCGATCCTGCAAGTAACCATACACATCAAATCTGTTTGGAAGACTAGCGGTTGTTTCGCCAGAAATCACTGCAAACAAATTGGCACACCCGGTGGGACAGTGTCATAACGTTTTAAGAGAAAACCAGTGGTAATCATAAGAGGGTTTGAAACACTATTTTCTGGTAAGATATGCAAAAGCGTTATATGAACCTTAGGAGTGGCAGAGTTACTATAGAATCTCAACCAATCCCTAAGAAAAAACACACCAGAAGAATGGTTAACACAACTAACGATCAAGGAGGACAAAATCCTCCACAAGGATCAGGAACGGTTGGTATAAATTCGACGACTAGTTCCCAGGCCATTCCAACATCAATGGGAGCAATGGCTATATCTAATTCGAATCCACCTTACGCAGGAACTACTTCTGTGGCTAGTGCGACCAACGTGCCCCC
Source organism: Vicia faba (assembly GCA_948472305.1). Lineage (NCBI taxonomy): Eukaryota > Viridiplantae > Streptophyta > Magnoliopsida > Fabales > Fabaceae > Vicia > Vicia faba. The sequence continues at coordinate 300,050 of CATIWC010001587.1, read as the reverse complement.
CTATGGGGGTACATCAGAATCTCTGTCGAATACTCAAAATGGCCCTGTTCTAACATATGTAGGACGCCAAATACCACCTTCGACACCACACAGGCCACCAGGATTCAAAAATTTTAGGCCTTAGACAGAACAGCCATATGGAGGACCCTCATCATCATTCATGAGCGGTTTACACAATGGCACTTCCACATATACTCAACCTAATGTAAGTACTTTTTCGCCAATTCAAAATGTTGGTTCAATTGGTCGAAGCGCCCAAAACCAAGGCCTATCATCCCAGATGCCTACTTTAACCACGAATACCCAAGCAGCACTTAGACAACAGATGGACGCTAGTAACCAAGATATGGTTGGAATATTGGCAAGGGAAATGAATACTATCTTTTCTCCCCTAATCCAGAATATAAACAGAACCAATCAAGAAAACACCCAATCATACCAACAGTTGTCAGCGCATATGGCGCGAATAGAAGATTTCTTTGGGAACCCCCAACCGCCTGTTCGACGCAGGCAGAATACCATAGGGGTTCAAGAAGAACCAACTATAAACCAAGTTCAACAACCTAGACAGAATTTGGTCGAAGAACCAAGAATAGAACCGGTAGGCATTCGACAACCAGACCCTGAGGAACCACCCAGGAGAATAGCCATGGTCAATAGAGGCCAAGATGCAGATGAAGTTGTTCACAGAGTGAGACAAGACCACCTGTTGGTCGAAAATAATATAGCAAATATAGTCGAAAGAATCATGGCTAATTATGGTTTAAACACAGGGTTTCGACGCCCCAACTACACTTCCCCTATAGCGAAATTTATTCTACAAACAAAATTGCCAAGGGGTCACAAGATCCCAAAATTCACTAATTTCTCAGGGGATACAAATGAATCCACCATCGAGCACATTACCAGGTATTTGACAGAGCTGGGAAACTTAGCAAACAATGAAGACCTAAGAATAAAATATTTCCCTAGTTCATTAACCAAAAATGCTTTTACATAGTTTACCACTTTGCCTCCTAATTCTATAGATACGTGGTCTTATTTGGAAAGATCGTTCCATGAACAGTTTTATGTGGGACAAACAAAGATAAGTTTGAAGGAATTGGCAAGCGTAAAGAGGAAATTCACAGAACCCATAAACGACTACCTAAATAGGTTCCGTCTTCTGAAATCTAGATGCTTTACTGTGGTGCCTGAGCATGAGTTGGTCGAAATGGCTGCAGGTGGGTTAGATTATTCCATTAGAAATAAGTTAGATACTTAACACTTGAGAGATATGGCCCAGTTGGCAGATAGAGTTTGACAGGTCAAACGACTGAAAGCTGAGAAGGCCAGGGCAAGTAAAAATCATAAAAAAGAAAGGGTAGCCTACGTTGAAGCAGAAAGTGAAGAATACGAGCCACATAACAACCCTTATGGTGTTGAAGAGGTAGAAATAGATTTGGCTGAACTAAAAGAGGCACCCCCTTACTCTTGTAAAATGTAAACACCTTCGAATGGGAAGAACCCCGTTGAAGAGGAAAAGAGCGATAAGTATCCCAAAAGAACTTACACTTTTGATGTCACTAAATGTGATGAAATATTTGATTTACTGGTGAGGGATGGTCAAATGATAGTGCCTCCTAACGCTAAAATTCCTCCGTTAGAGCAACAAAAGAAAAGAGGTTTTTGCAAATACCATGGTTTCCTTGGCCATAAAACATCAGCTTGTTTTCTTTTCAGGGATCTAATTCAAAATGCTATCAAGGATGAACGGTTGAAATTCACTGACAAGGGGAAAGGACCTATGAAAGTGGATGTGGACCCTTTGAATGTGTCCGCTACCAACTACGCTGAACCTCTGGACATCAATATGGTGGACATAGTCAGCAATGAAGAAGCAAAGGTCGTGAAGGAAGGAAAGTAGGCTACTGATGGCCTAAACACTGGAGAATCTTTCGACACTGACGTTGAGGATCCCCAGGCAGAACAAATCAAGTTTGGGGCTACTGAGGGTCCTCTGAAAGATACTAATGAGGCTACTGAAGGTCTCAAAGCTAGACTCGAAGAAATGAAAATCTCTGAAGGAGCCATGGGAGTCAACATGGTCAATCTGCGTCAACCCGCTTCAGAGATGGAGGAATTGCAAAAAAAACTTTTGAAGCAACAAAAAAGGGAGAATTTTGACTACCCAAAGGCCAATGAGAACCTGCGCGAATACTTGTGGAGATGCCATGAGATAAATGCCAGCAAGATGCTACTGTGCCCAAGGTGCTCCATTATGTTGAGTCGGAGAGTGGCTGAAAATTATGAGAGGGTACAATGCATCAACACCCATGGAAATTGGCGCCAGGAAAGTCAACTGATGAGGGTTTACCCAAGGCCAGGCGAAACACTTTTGGCTTTCATACTTCGCTGTTATAAAACGGAATCAGAAATCCTAATGTGCCCAAGATGTGGCGCAGTATATGACAAAGAGATTGCTGAAATGTTTGAACGGATCCCTTTTCATGGTAGTTGGGAGCCAAGGGAGGCAAACCCAAAGATGTATGTGTTTGACAAAAAGGGGACGTTGAAAAGGCCAGACAACCCACATCCCAAGGCAAGAAGAGTCTCGTTTAAATTACCTGCTGAGATACCAACTGACCGATGGATACATGTAAATGATGAGAAGTCGAAGTGGAGGAGTTTCGATAGGGGAGGCAGAACAGATTTCGCCTACAGAAGGCAGTTCCAGGCATCAACAAGGGAGGCTCACAGGCTTGACAATTATAAAGGAAAAAATCTTATGTCAAGATCCCAGTGGCGTAGACACCAGAGAACGAGGAAAACAGAAAGGGAACTAAATCAGAAAGGAATAGGCGAGTCGAGCAATACCAAACCAGTATCTGGAACATCAACAACCATCAAACCACCGGTAGGACGAAGGTTGTTCACCGAGGAACCACAGAAAGAAGTCACTCAAGAAAATCCTATAAAATCTGAAGATATGTTGACGGACGACTTCGACTCTGATGGCATGTCATATGTGAATGTGAATTGCAACATGGTATCCGTTATCCCTCATGATTACTATCAGGAAACGAAAGTGGAAGATAGCAAAGGAACTGATGAAAAGGAGATGGCAAAACATAAACCAATATGTTACTACATCCTCAACAATGGAGCAGTCGAAGAACAGAATGCCTTCTTCGAAAGGCCTGACGGAGCCATGAGAAATCATCTGAAACCTTTATACATAAGGGCTAAAATCAAAGACACCGGTATCAACAAAGTGCTGGTGGATGGAGGGGCTGCAGTTAACTTGATGCCTCATTACATGTTGAAAAGAATAGGGATGTTTGATACAGACATTAAACCTCACAATATGGTGTTATCCAATTATGAAGGGAAAATAGGCCACACCCTAGGGGTGATTCAAGTAAATTTGACAGTTGGGTCTGTGACAAGACCAACTATGTTCATGGTAATTCCTGCGAAAGCGAATTACAATTTGCTGCTAGGAAGAGAGTGGATACACGGGGTGGGGGCAGTACCATCAACCATGCATCAGAGATTAACCATCTAGAGAGAGGATGGAATTATGGAAAACATTTAAGGGGATCAAGGATACTACATGACAGAGGTAAATACGGTAGACATGACCAACTTTGACAAGAATCTAGCAAATATTGCACCATGTGGAGTGGCAGGAGATTATTTTTACCAAACAAGCATGCATTGGATTATCTAACTTTGCTTCCAAATGGATTTCATTGGGATAGAGAAATTATGGGAGAATTTGATGACCAGGAGAATGTTGACAGTAGCTATCAAATACGGCCAACTGGCTGGGACACAGACAGTGACCATGTCGGAGCCCTCTTTCTTTGAGAGGCTTTTGGCTTATGTAGCCGAGAATAAAAGACAGGCGGCTGTCGAAGCTACAACAACAAATATGGCTGGCGAAGCCATTACCAAAACAGCTAAAGTGAGAGTCTGGAGCAAACCCCAACTCAGAACCAACTGATGAACAGGTTCAAGGTGAAAAGGTAAGTCAAAGACTAGATGCAATATATGATGAAGAACCCTTAGGGTTCGAAAAAGATCCGACAGTGTCAAGTCCCAAGATGTTGGCTCAAGACCCCCTTGAGGAGATTGATCTTGGAGATGGGAGTTCGAAGAGGATCACTTATATCAGTGCTAAACTGAAACCCAGTTTGAAGGCAAAGGTCACATCGCTCCTTAGAGAAAATAAAGACTGTTTCGCTTGGGACTATGACGAGATGCCCAGTTTGGAAAGGGAACTGGTCGAACTAAGACTGCCTATAAAGGATGGCAAGAAGCCCATCAAGCAGACTCCAAGAAGGTTCACCCCAAAGATCCTTTCAAAAATTAAAACAGAGGTCGAAAGACTTATGCGTTGCAATTTCATCAGGACCACAAGGTATGTTGAATGGATTGCTAATATAGTACCTGTTATTAAGAAAAACGGTTCTTTGAGGGTATGCATAGACTTTCGTGATTTGAATGCTGCTACCCCTAAAGATGAATATCCCATGCCAGTGACGGAAATGCTGGTTGATTCAGCCGCAGGTTTTGAGTACCTTAGTATGTTAGATGGGTATTCAGGTTATAATCAGATCTTTATTGCTGAAGAGGATGTGCCTAAAACAACCTTTAGGTGCCCTGGGGAAATTGACACTTATGAGTGGATTGTTATGCCTTTTGGCCTAAAGAATGCTGGGGTAACGTACCAAAGAGCAATGAACTCTATCTTTCATGATTATATTGAAACGTTTATGCAGGTGTATATAGATAACATTGTGGTGAAGTCCGGATCAGATGAAAGCCATCTGAATCATCTTCGCCAATCATTCGAGAAAACATGGTTTGAAGATGAACCCTCTTAAGTGTGCTTTCTTTGTGCAGGTAGGAGATTTTCTGGGATTTGTGGTCCATAAAAAGGGGATAGAAATCAATCAGAATAAAACGAAGGCTATCATGGAAATAAAGGCGCCTTCAACAAAAAAAGAATTGCAGTCACTATTTGGGAAAGTAAATTTCCTAAGAAGATTTATCTCTAATCTCAGTGGTCAAACGCAAGCTTTCCCCCCCCCCCCCCCCTCCTACGCCTGAAGCAAGGAAGCTTTGAGTGGAAGAAGGAACATCAAGAAGCTTTTGACTAAATCAAGCAATACTTGGTGCAACCGCCCATTCTGTCGCCCCCAAATGGGAAGAAGTCTATGAGACTCTATATATCGGCCTCTGACACTACTTTAGGTAGTATGTTAGCCCAAGAGGACGAAAATGGCGTCGAAAGAGCCATCTATTATCTTAGTAGGGTTCTAAATGATGCAGAAACAAGATATACTGCAATAGAAAAACTATGTTTGTGTTTATATTTCTCCTGTACCAAACTCAAGCATTATATAAAGCCAGTAGATGTTTTCGTTTCATCTCATTGTGATGTTATAAAACATATGTTATCCAAGCCAATCTTGCATGGCAGAATTGGAAAATGGGCTTTGGCCCTCACAGAGTTTTCTTTAACTTTCATGCCTTTAAAGGCAATGAAAGGTCAAATAGTATCAGACTTTATAGTAGACCATGCAATGGTTGAAAGCCAACTCTATGTTGAGTTGAAACCATGGAGATTGTTCTTCGATGGTTCAACACATCGGAATGGTAGCGGAGTTGGATTACTTTTGATTTCCCCTGAAGGAATTACAACAAAGCTTAAGTATAGGATTGAAGGCCCTATTTGTTCAAATAATGAGGCTGAGTATGAAGCCTTGCTTGCTAGACTCGAAGCTTTATTGGAACTGGGGGCAACTAGAGTTGAAATCAAAGGGGACTCTGAATTGGTGATAAAGAAATTAACGAAAGAGTACAAATGCATAAAAGAAAACTTGATTATGTATTTTGTCTTGGTTAATAGATTGCTTAAAAATTTTGAATATGTGGATATAAAACATGTCCCTAGAATAAAAAACCAAGAAGCAAATGATTTGGCACAGATAGCCTCAGGGTACAAAGTGTCAAAAGAAAGATTAGAAGGATTGATTGAGATAAAAGGAAAAGCATTGGCTACGAGGTTATCACCAATTGATTTAGAAACTACTAGGCTAGGGTTTGCCAACCCAGAAGAGTTTGAGGTACTAAATATAAGCACTCTGGCAGATACGGATTGGAGAAGCCCAATTATTAACTATCTAAAAAACCCTTCAACCAACACGGATAGAAAGGTTAGATACAGAGCTTTATCTTATTACTTGATGGGAAACGAATTATTCAAAAAATCCCCTGAAGGAGTTTTGTTAAAATGCTTGGGGGAAAACGAAGGATATCTGGCATTATCAAGTGTTCACAGTGGAACCTGTGGGGCCCATCAAGCTGGACATAAGATGAAATGGTTATTGTTTCGATATGGGATGTATTGGCCAACTATGTTAAAAGACTGTATAGACTTCGCCAAGGGTTGTCAAGAATGTTGTGATCAGTGGATTTAGAACTGACTGTTTAACGCTGGTTCGCGAAATGTCGCGGAAGCAAGAGTCGCCACCGTCTTTTATTTTCTCCAACATGGACAGGACAAAAGCACAGCAAAATTCCTTATGAGATAGTTTCTCGGTTCGGGAGGTAGATTTATAGAAAGGGAAGGTGTTAGAACCCTTTCTATCCATGGTTATCCATGGGCTCTTAGATACTTGCTCATTGTGTTTTCAAAAGTGTTTGCTTTTCAAAGTGTGAGTGGGTTTGAAAAAGGTTCGTTGAAAGTTTTCTAAATAACTCTTGTATCAGTCCTCAAGAGTGTTTGAAAAATTGTTTTGAAAGCTTTTTGAAAGTGTCGGTGTGAAAAGAGTTTTGATTTGTTTTTTTGAATAGAGCAAGTATCTATGAGTCATCTACCTACCCTAAGGAATTAGGCTGTGTAAATGTCCTTAAGGTAGTGTCATCCCACCATTGAGAGGTAGGTAGCACCACCGTTGGAGGTGTTCGGGTCAATTCGTTTTTAGGGACAGTGTGGTCACCAGAGCAACAGTAGGACACCTTAGAAGCTACCCTTATGCCCTTGATCCTTTTTGTAATCCGAGGCAACCGTTTCGAGGCAACTGGATCATGGACATAAGGACTTACAAAAACGTCCTATACTCGACGACCACGTTTCGAAGGTAAGGCAACAGTGAGGCGTACCCTAGAAGTGGTGTGTGTATTTGTGTGTTATTTTCATGTTAAGTTTATCTTTGATCATGGCACGGTGAGCTACGCTTGTTTTTAATTGGCATGCATTCTTTCATACAAGTTAACAGTTAAGGGGGTGCGGAAAGTAAATTGCGGAAAACGTAAATCCTACGCTATTACAAGGCGCGGGTCTATACATCGCCAAAAATTACAAAGACCCGTTTTAGGTAAATAAGTACGGAAAATAAAAAAACGGTAAAAGTCCTAATTACTATTACATGTCCGAAGCAATTACATAATAATCGAACAAATTAAATGCGCGCGAATAAATTAATCGGGAATGTCCAAGGATGTTGACCCTTTTAAGAAAAGGAAATTAATTTTTTGGTCTTTTTTATAATTAAAATAAAATTGAAGCTAATTAATAACTAATTAATTTAATTTAATTAAAAGAAAATATTTTGTTTTTTATGTTTTTATGAAATAGAAAAAATAAAAAAAGAAACAAAATTAAACGTTAACCTAAATCTAAGCTATTTTAGTTATTTTAAGAAAAAGTTAAAATGGCCTAATTATGATTAATTTATTTGAGATTTATTTACAAAAATAAAATAATAATAATAAAAATAATATTAGTTCAATTTTTTGGGTTTTTTATGAAAATGGTTAATTGATTAATTACTAATAATAAAAAAATAAAAAAAAGGGTTAGAAATTAAATTGAAAAATAAAATGAAAAGAAAATAATAAACCAAATGGAGGGGGTGCTGGGCCAGGAATGGGGGTGTGATGTTGAATCTTGGCCCATTAGCAGGAAGCCTCGCTTGACTTTTTTAATCACCTATGCCCACGTTGACTCCGGAGTATGGTGTGCTGGCCTTCTGGACCTTTGGATCTGCATGGAAAGACACATGGCTGCTTGGATCTTGGAGTCACATGGTGGCCTGTTTTGACTATGCTGCATGGAATCAAGTTGAACAAAATAATAGAAATTATTTGGGGGGACCTGGGATTCGAACCCAGGTCCCAAGGATGGCATGACACGTTCCCAACCACTGAAGCACTTTGTTGCATTTGTTAATAACATGAAAAACAAATATGATATAAAACAAAAGCCAGTAATGCTGAAAAACAAAAAAATGCGCGCGTGGATTTGAATGTACCAACGCCTGCTTGCCACGCATGTCATCTTCTACCTTTTCTGCAAAATATCAAACATATAGCGGGGGTTTTAAACCCCCACAAAATGCAGTTAAAATAAAAATAGCGATTAGCTCCTCACACCATATAAAAAGGGCGCGAATAGTTCATTGGATTCGTCTTGTCCTTCTCAATTCAACCATGGTTGTCTGGGGTTCCAATTTTACAGTATGGTGAAATCCCAAATTTGAAGCTTGAAAAAACCTAAAATGCTTTAATGGTGAATCATGATTTAACACGTTAGAATGCAATTGGATTATCCTATTAGCTTCAGAAAGCCCCTAGCAATACAAAACAATAAAAGAAATAGATCAAATGCTTATGAAATGTGATATACAGTTTTGAAAAATGAAGCAAACCGAATGAGTTATATGGCGCGATTTCTTGAGGTTCTTGACTCGTTTCTGATTGCTAAAGCTTCCTAGGGATACCAGGAGTGTGTTTTGATTGAAAGGGAGGTTTAAAACGTGCTGCAAATAGGTTTACAGTTTTGCTTTTTTCTCTTCAAAGTTTGAAATGTGTTTGGCTGTTTTGGAGCTTTTTAGGTCGTGAAATCTCTTGTGATAGCTTGCACACATGTTATGTAAAGAGTTTCAATCAGAATTAAGAGCCTTGAAGCCTTGCATTCATGTTTGAGATTATGCCATGAACTCCATTGAAACACTTTCCATTTTTGTGTCAAAATTTGAATTCTTTCTTGAAATAGCCCCTTGCACGAATTTGGAATATGCATGATGGTGTATCAAAGCATTTCAATACAAAATATATCCCCTAATTAATTTCTTTGATTTTTATTTGATTTTAAAAGATTTAAAATGAATTAAATCAAATAAAATTAAATAAAAATGGAAAAATTAATTTTAAATCTTGAAATAATTTGTGGGACACGTGGGAAGCATGGCCAAGCTGAAACAAGTGGAAAAAGTGGGCCCCTTTTGTCAAAAATGAAGTTTCAAGGATAGTTGACTTTGGCCATTTCACAAAAATTTCCCAACTTCTCCAATGCATATCTTGCTCAATTTTAAAGCTATGAACATGTTCTTGGACATTTTGGAAAGGTCTTTAAGTCCTCTAACCAATGTCTTTGGTCCTATGTCATTTTGATTTACCAATCTCAAGTTATGGTCTTTGACTTAAAGTGCCTTTTTGTTGACTTTTGAAAATGACCTATAATGTTGAAATTGATAACTTTTTGTGAGGGAATTTCTTGGACTTGGAGTGTGAAGATGAGTTGTAGGAAATGTCTTCCCATTCAAGATGAGCATTGGATGGGATTTTTCTGATGAACCATGAAAAAGTTATGCCTTGGTCAAGTTACAGTTGACTTTTCAACTGTCCAAAAATAGAAACTTTTGCATCTTGAGACTTTTTGAGCCATTCTTGTGAAATCATGATCAAGACTTGATCAAATGATGATTGTGGCTTCAAAATAAGATGTTGACCAAAATTTTTGACTTTTGACTGCCAAATGACCATTTTGCCCCTACAGTTGACTGTTGAGCAATTAGGTTTTTTGACTGTGCAACTTGACCTTGTGAGCCTTGAAACTTGACATGTAGGTGCTTGACAATGTGTATGAGCATATGGGACTTGATTGAGCCCTTGAAAACCTCAACTTCCTTGCAGGAACCAAAACCCTAATTTGACTGGCTTAGGAGGATGGTTGACTGTGTAGTCCTTGAGTAGACTTTGAACCATTTGAGGTGATGCTTGGCAAAACTTTGAAGATTATGGGAGGGCAAATTTTGGGGTACAACAATTGCCCCTGTTCAATCTTCTTAGACCTGAGGATGTAGATTGGCTTGGGTGCCTTTCGTGATCCGAGGGTGGAAGATGATTGAACACTAGAGTGCCCAGAAATTTGCACTCACATAGTAGAGTATCAGCAGTGCGATAGCGGGAATGGGCTTACAGATGCCATTTGGAAAGATGGTGGATAGGAGGATGGGCTTATAGATGCCACCTGGAGATGTGACATAACCTTGCCGGGAATGGGCTTATAGATGCCATTTGGAGACTATCAGCATGTGGATGGGCTTATAGATGCCATCTAGGTGTCGACCGCGTAAGAGATTCCTTAGCGAGAACTTGCGTACCTTTAAACTCTTCAGACGTGCCCTGGCAGGATACAGGAATCGAGTCCGGAGAATATAGTCGTCAACAGATACACCCTGGCAAGATACAGGAATCGGATCTTCAAACTCTTCAGACGTGCCCTGGCAAGATACAGGAATCGAGTCTGGTAATATAGTCGTCAACAGATACACCCTGGCAAGATACAGGAATCAGATCTTCGAACTCTTCAGACGTGCCCTGACAAGATACAGGAATCGAGTCTGGTAATGTAGTCGTCAACAGATACACCCTGGCAAGATACAGGAATCGAATCTTCGAACTCTTCAGACGTGCCCTGGCAGGATACAGGAATCGAGTCTGGAATATAGTCGTCAACATATACACCCTGGCAGGATACAGGAATCGGATCTTCGAACTCTTCAGACGTGCCCTGGCAAGATACATGAATCGAGTCTGGAATTAGTCGTCAACAGATACACCCTGGCAAGATACAGGAATCGGATCTTCGAACTCTTCTAACGTGCCCTGGCCAGATACAGGAATCGAGTCTGGTAATGTTAGTCGTCAACAGATACACCCTGGCAAGATACAGGAATCGGATCTTCGAACTCTTCAGACGTGCCCTGGAAAGATACAAGAATCGAGTCTGGAATTAGTCGTCAACAGATACACCCTGGCAAGATACAGGAATCGGATCTTCAAACTCTTCAGACGTGCCCTGGCAAGATACAGGAATCGAGTCTGGTAATGTTAGTCGTCAACAGATACACCCTGGCAAGATACAGGAATCGGATCTTCGAACTCTTCAGACGCGCCCTGGCCGGATACAAGAATCGAGTCTGGTAATGTTAGTCGTCAACAGATACACCCTGGCAAGATACAGGAATCGGATCTTCGAACTCTTCAGACGTGCCCTGGCAAGATACAGGAATCGAGTCTGGAATTAGTCGTCAACAGATACACCCTGGCAAGATACAGGAATCGGATCTTCAAACTCTTCAGACGTGTCCTGGCAAGATACAGGAATCGAGTCTGGAATTAGTCGTCAACAGATACACCTTGGCAAGATACAGGAATCGGATCTTCGAACTCTTCAGACGTGCCCTGGCAAGATACAGGAATCGAGTCTGGAATTAGTCGTCAACAGATACACCCTGGCAAGATACAGGAATCGGATCTTCAAACTCTTCAGACGTGCCCTGGCAAGATACAGGAATCAAGTCTGGAATTAGTCGTCAACAGATACACCCTGGCAAGATACAGGAATCGGATCTTCGAACTCTTCAGACGTGCCCTAGCAAGATACAGGAATCGAGTCTAGTAATGTAGTCTTCAACAGATACACCCTGGCAAGATACAGGAATCGGATCTTTAGTTGCGACCGTTGATAGTAATCATCTTTATATTAACCTTTGTCCTGAAAAAGACAAAACGTTAATTGTATGCGATGTCATGATGTATGACATGCGTGATGTTCTCAGAATAAATGAGATTGTATGTTTATGATGCGTATATGCATGCTGTAATGTATGAAGATGTATTTATGAATTGTATTTTCGTCTAGGAAAATAAATCCTTAACGAGTGCCGGGAAGTTAAATCCTGGGCTGATGCTGGGAAAGTAGAGCTTCGTTTCCGCTGGGGGTGATAGTTGCAAGAATACCGGTAGGAGAAGATGACTCTGTTGGGGAATAAACTTGGCGAATAGATCTACTCTGCGGGGGGATGCTCTGTGGGGAAAGAGAGGTACTTTGCTGAGGTTGATGATAACTCCGCTGGGGAATAGGAAGACTTCGTCGGGGATGATCTTTCCATGGTTATTGGCTGAGGATAACCCAGTTATACCCTGGTGGGGAAATAACTTTTTGAATAAAGCCGGGGAGCGTTCATACTCTGCAGGTGACAAGCTTCCAGAATCTACTGGGGATAAACTTCCTGCTGGGGAGATGGATTCCACTTTCCTGGGGAAACTTTTGGACTGTACTTGGGGAAGTGGCTCCACTGTATGTCTGGTATACCGCCGGGGAACAATCTTAGATCAAGACTGCCGGGGATGCTTGTTAAGAATGTTTGTATACTCCGCTGAGGAATGTTGAGATCTGCTGGGGATACCCAATTTCCTTAAGGCTGATAGTGGACTAACTCTGCTTGGGGAGAGTATCGCTGACTTGCTGGCTCACTCTCTGGGGAATTAAGATATCTTGGTTCTGTTCTTCAGCTGAACTTACCTTGGTACCTTGGTGGACAGAGCAATTAGATCGCTTAGACAACTCATTATTGCCCCTGTTTCTGATGTACCTGTAATTAATCCTTTGTTTCGTGTGCAAATATTTATGAGTCAGCAATTAGTGTCAAATGCATATATCACAATTTGAATATTGGACGTTCTTCGCAAAACAAAACAGAAAAAGGAAAAAACAATTGGCAATTGGTCTTGAAAAGTGAATTTGTATTGATTTTTGAATTTTCCTGTGAATAGGCGTTTATGTACAAGAGGCTGACGTCCTAGTAAGAGAACGCCGCCGAACAACAGAGTTTATACAATTTTGTACAAAGAGAAAACAAAACAGCTATGTGAAGAGAATAATCCCACTGGGTTCCAACTCTGCTATCGCCTTTATGTCTTCGAGCGTCTCATCACTTGGCCGCTCGGTTGAAGATGAAGCTGATTGATCCATACCGTCTGAACTTGATGTCTGATACCGAATTCTGGATGCAAGGTGATCCAATGAGACATAGTATTACGCTTTAATCCCTAACTTTTGCCTGGACCGCCCTTTCGGGTTTTCAGTCCACCGGGATACCCATTTTTGCCCAAGCCGCCTTTTCAGGTTTTCGACTTGCCGGGTGTACAGATTTTTTCATTTCATCCCTCATTTTGCCCGAACCCTTTTGGTTCGCCGGGAAGCCCTAATTTTTGCCTAGGTATGTCAACCTAGCGGGTCTTTTATCATGCGTAGTATCTTTTTACTATGTCTGCATTGGCGGGGTGAGGAAGGTCGTCACCATCCATGGTGGTTAGAATCATGGCTCCTCCTAAGAACACATGTTTAACCATAAATGGCCCTTCGTATGTAGGGGTCCATTTGCCCCTGGGATCACCTTGAGGAAGAATGACGCGCTTCATTACTAGGTCCCCAACTTGATACTCTTGTGGTCTGACTTTCTTGTTAAATGCCCTGATCATTCGTTTTTGATATGTTTGACCATGACAGATAGCAGTGAGTCTCTTTTCGTCAATTAGGTTTAATTGATCAAGTCGAGTCTGGATCCAGTCATATTCGCTCAAGTCTGCATCCTTCATTATCCGGAGAGAAGGTATCTAGACTTCAATTAGCAAGACTGCCTCCATGCCATAGACCAAGGAAAAGGGAGTTGCCCCGGTTGACGTTCTCGCTGAGGTACCGTATCCATGAAGAGCAAACGGTAACATCTCGTGCCAATCTTTATAGGTCACTGTCATCTTCTGCACAATCTTCTTGATATTCTTATTAGCTGCTTCTACAGCCCCATTCATCTTCGGCCGGTATGGAGAAGAGTTGTGGTGCTGTATCTTGAATTGCTCGCAGAGCTCAGTGATCATCTTGTTATTAAGATTGGTACCATTGTCCGTGATGATCCTTTCCGGGATGCCGTATCGACAAATCAGGTTGTGTCGAATGAACCGTGCCACAACATTCTTGGTTACCGTAGCGTAGGAAGCTGCTTCCACCCACTTTGTAAAGTAATCAATCGCCACCAGGATGAAGCGATGCCCGTTGGATGCCGTAGGTTTAATCTCGCCGATCATATCAATGCCCCACATTGCAAAAGGCCAAGGTGCTGTTAAGACATTCAGAGGAACTGGAGGAACGTGCACCTTGTCTATGTAAATCTGGCACTTATGACATGTCCGAGAATGTTGGTAACAGTCGGCTTCCATCGTGGACCAGAAATATCCTGCCCGAAGGATTTTCTTTGCCATGGTGTGTCCACTGGAATGTGTTCCGAAGGTACCTTCATGTAGCTCTGCCATGATCTTTTCTGCTTCAGTTTTATCCACACAATGCAGTAAAGTCGACTCATGGTTTCGCTTGTACAGAATGTCGTTGCTGAGGAAGAACTTTGCTGCAAACCTTCTCAGAAACTTTTTATCATTGATGGATGCACCTTCAGGGTATTCTTGAGCTTCCAAGTACCTCTTTACTTCATGATACCAAGGTTTTTCAGTTACTATCTCAGCCTCAAGATCACAACAATGTGCAGGTTCTTCCAGTTTCCAGATAATGATTCGGGGAGCCTCATTGTCCCACTTGACTTTGAACATAGAAGACATCGTAGCTAACGCGTCCGCCAACTGATTCTCCTCTCTTGGGAAATGTTCAAAAGTTATCTCTGTGAAATGGGGGATCAATGTCAACACACATTCTTTGTAAGGAATAAGATTTGGGTGTTTCGTATCCCACTCGCCTTTGATCTGATTGATCACGAGAGCGGAATCTCCAAAGACACTCAGAAACTTGATCCTTAAGTCAATTGCAGCTTGAAGACCCATGATGCACGCCTCATACTCCACCATGTTGTTGGTGCAGTTGAAACATAGTCGGGCAGTGAGTGGAGTATGAGTGCCTTGAGGGGATATGATCACAACACCGATACCGTTACCCAAAGCGTTGGAGGCTCCGTCAAAGTGCATAGACCATCGGGATCCTTCCTCAGGTCCTTCATCCGGTCCAGGTACTTCACAATCAGTCACTATCATGATGCTCTCGTCTGGAAACTCGAAGTTCATTGACTGGTAGTCGTCTACTGCCTGGTGTGCCAAGTGGTCTGCCAATACACTTCCTTTGATAGCTTTCTGAGTCGTGTACTGGATGTCGTATTCTGTCAAGATCATTTGCCATCTTGCTATTCTTCCGGACAATGCAGGCTTTTCGAATATGTACTTTATTAGATCCATCTTTGAAATCAACAGAGTAGTGTGAGTCAGCATATACTATCTCAACCGGCGATCAGCCCATACCAAAGCGCAACAAGTTTTCTCGAGCAGTGAGTATCGGGTCTCACAGTCGGTAAACTTTTTGCTAAGGTAATAAATGGCATGCTCTTTTCGGCCAGACTCGTCATGCTGCCCCAGCACACACCCCATTGAGCTGTCAAGTACTGTCAAGTATAGTATTAGAGGTCTCCCTTCAACCGGTGGCATAAGGATGGGTGGTTCTTGGAGATACTCTTTGATTCTGTCAAAAGCGGTCTGGCATTCATCGTTCCAACATACCACCTGATCTTTCTTCAGCAGCTTGAAGATTGGTTCACAGGTGGCAGTTAGATGCGAGATGAATCGGGCGATGTAGTTCAGCCGTCCTAGAAAGCCTCTGACTTCTTTCTCTGTCTTGGGAGCTGGCATCTCTCGTATAGCTTTAACCTTGGCAGGGTCCACTTGAATACCTTTGTCGCTCACGACGAAGCCTAGCAACTTTCCAGATCTTACCCCGAAGGTGCACTTGTTTGGATTCAATCTTAGCTTGTACAACTTCAGACGGTCAAACAGCTTCTGTAGATGGTCAAGGTGTTCCTCCTCAGTTTTAGACCCTGCAATCATATCGTCGACATATACTTCTATCTCATGATGGATCATGTCATGAAATAAAGCAACCATGGCACGTTGGTAGGTTGCCCCAGCATTTTTCAACCCGAATGGCATGACCTTGTAGCAGAAGGTGCCCCACTGAGTAAGAAAGGTAGTCTTTTCCATATCTTCAGGAGCCATCTTGATCTGATTATAACCTGAAAAGCCGTCCATGAAGGAGAACACTTTATGCTGGGTAGTATTGTCAACCAGAACGTCAATGTGAGGTAGGGGGAAGTCATCCTTGGGGCTTGCCCTGTTCAGATCCCTGTAATCGACACACATTCTGACCTTAGCATCTTTCTTCGGTACCGGCACCACATTGGCAACCCACTGAGGGTAAGAAGTCACTGCTAGAAACCCGGCATCAAATTGCTTCATAACCTCAGCTTTGATCTTCTCAGACATCTCTGGACGCATACGGCGGACCTTTTGTTTAACCGGAGGGCAATCTTCCTTGGTAGGCAAATGATGGACCACAATGTCGGTATCCAACCCAGGCATGTCTTCGTAGGACCAGGAAAAGATCTCCACATAATCATGCAACATCTGAATCAACCATTGTTTCACGTTGAGCTCTAGATTGGCACCAATCTTGACTTCCTTTCTGTCTGCCTCAGTACCCAGATTTATCGTTTCCACTGGCTCTTCATGTGGTTGAATGGCCCTCTCTTCCTGGAGTAACAGTCTTGCAAGCTCACCAGGCACTTCACAATCATCTTCACCTTCGTCTTCGGCTAAGTTGATCGGATTTTCGAAGTCATAACTGGCAGTAGCAGAGTCGTTACCAGTGAGATCCAGAGTGGATTGAAACCTGTATGGGTGAGTGTGTGTAAATACAGCTGTTTTGCAATATATAAAGAAAGAAAGGGAGCGCAAGATTTGAAATGTAAAAACGTCCAATGCTTTTATTCATGATATATGAAAGTGACAAACAAAAACCCTCACAAATAAAACCACGGTGCCCCGGGTAAGACACCGGGCCATAAAGTTTCAAATTATTGTTTATTACAAATCCAAAACAAAGAAGTTCATTACTGGGTGACAAAAGTAATGGGTGTAAAGTCTTTTGCGGTCCAGTTGCTAGGTCCACCGTTAGTCGTTGGGTAGATCCAGCTGTCAAACTCGGATTCTTCCACTTCGTCTTCATCCCCAATAGCATTCACTCCTGGGTTGGTGATGAGCACAGGAGGTCTTCCAATCCTTGCCTTGCGCACAACCTTCTGAGCCTCTGCAGTGAAACCCAAGCCAAATTTGTCAGTCTTAGGAGTAAAATCAGGGAGCCTGCCCCAGTTTGCACATTCACCCTTTTCAACCACAGCCCGGGCATCCTTTAAGGAAGCCATCTTCAAAGGAGAACCCTCTTCAGTCACTGTTTCTGCTGCTGCCAATGTTTGAGGCACCTCTTCAAAATGTTGAAAGGGGGTCTCAATGAACTCCCCGTCCATTTCCACGTACCTGAAGGAGTTGAGGTGGCTGACTATGTATTCCTCTTCCCCTTGCACTGTTACAATCTTCCCCCTGACCGGGTATTTGAGCTTCTGATGTAAAGTTGAAGTCACAGCTCCAGCCTTATGGATCCACGGGCGACCCAGCAAACAAGAATAGGATGGACGGATGTCCATCACATAGAATTTTGAATCAAATACCTGCGATCCAACCCTGATCGGGATGTCAACCTCACCATGTACCATTCTTTTGGACCCGTCAAAGGCCCGGACAACAATGTTACTTGGTTTGAGCTCTAAACCCTCACAGTCCAGCCTGTCTAGAGCCTTCTTGGGTAGCACGTTTAGTGAAGAACCAGTGTCAACCAGCACATGAGCAAGAGTAGTGCCCCTGCATTCAATGGAGACATGCAGGGCATCATTATGGTTCTTCCCCTTGGCCGTCAGATCAGCGTCAGAGAAACCCAGGCCATTATCAGCGGTTAAGTTGGCCACACAGTCAGTGAATTGATCAGCAGACGTCTCTTGAGGCACGTGGGCCGTCTTCAGGAAAGAAATCAGGGCCTTGGCATGGGCCTCTGAACACAGCTGTTGTACCCCAAAATTTGCCCTCCCATATTCTTCAAGAAATTGCCAAGTCAAGCTGCAAAATTCCCCAAGGGTTGCACAATGCAAGGGCCTCCTAAACAAGTCAAGATTAGGGTTTTGGTTCTGACCAAGAAAATGAAGTTTCCAAGGGTCCAATCAAGTCTCACATGCCTACAAATATGGTCAAGCATCCTCATACCAAGTTTCAAGACTTTCAGCACAAAATTGCACAGTCAAAAACCCTAATTGCACTACAGTCAACTGTAGGGGCAAAATGGTCATTTGGCAGTCAAAAGTTCAAATTTTTGGTCAACATCTCATTTTGAAGCCACAAACATCATTGGATCAATGCTTGATCATGATTCTCAAAGTATGGCTCAAAAATCATCAAGATGCAAAAGTTTCTATTTTTGGACAGCTGAAAAGTCAACTGTAACTTGACCAAAGCATAACTTTTTCATGGTTCATCAGAAAAATTCCATCTAAAGCTCATTTTGAAGAGAAAGACATTTCCTACAACTCATCTTCATACTTCAAGTCCAAGAAATGCTCTCACAAAAAGTTATCAATTTCAACATTATAGGTCATTTTCAAAAGTCAACAAAAAGGGACTTTAAGTCAAAGGCCATAACTTGCGATTGATAAATCAAAATGACATGGGACCAAAGACATTGTTTAGAGGACTTCAAGACCTTTCTAAAATGTCCAAGAACATGATCAAATCTTAAAAATTGAGCAAGATATGCATTGGAGAAGTTGGGAAATTTTTGTGAAATGGCCAAAATCATTTATCCTTGAAATTTCATTTTTGACAAAAGGGCCCCACTTTTTCCACTTGAATTAACTTGGCCATGCTTCCCACGTGTCCCACCTTTTATTTCATATTTTTTAATTAATTTTTTCATTTTTTATTGATTTTATTGGATTTAATTAATTTTAAATCTTTTAAAATCAAAAGAAAATCAAAAAGCTTAATTAAATGGAATATTTGGCCTTAACTAACTTTGATTTATCATTATGCAACCTACCAAATTCGTGCAAAGGGCCAAAAGAGCAAGAATTCAAAAATGAATCAAAAAAGGAAATTTGGTTATGGAGGTTTATGGAGAATCATGAAATTGAATATGTTGCATTAAGAGGCCATAATTCCTTTTGATTCACATTGCCTAATGCTTATACAAGTGAGAAAAAACGAAATTGAGACCTAAGCTACACCAGAACACAAAGAGCAAACTCATACTTTTGGCAAAAAATCTCAAAACTGAAAACACTTCTAGAGCCCGTTTCAACCTCTCATTCTCATCCAAACAGGTTACTGACACCTTAAGGAAACTATAGCCATCAAATTCAGACCTTCAAACGCCAAGAACAGGTATAACCAAGTCCAACTTTCCTTGAAATTTTTGGTATTCGCATTTCAATATTCATGCCATATTTATCATTTTTGATCATGGATTTGGACTAATATGATTGTTCTGAAGCTGTTAGCATGATTCAATTGGGTTTTCCAAGCCTGTGCACGATTTCACCATGAACAAAAGCTAGGGTTCCTGAAGCTTAAAATTAGGGCTTTAGTTATGTGGAAAAATTGGACTTTGACACCGGCATGAATGAAATCGTGGCAACATGAGGATTCCATTTTTGTTGTCGCGCTCAATTTATGTTTAGGCATGGCCTATTCGCTATTTTCAAATAGCTTGAGTTTTGGGGGGGGGGGGTTCAAAACCCCCGCTATTTCATTTTCATTACAGGTACATTGGGGAAGATGACTGTGTGTCACGCTGTGAATGGCTGGTTTGAATCCAGCGCGCGCTTTTTTTTATTTTATAACACTAACATGTATTTTCTTTTATATTATTTGTTTCTTATATAATATACAAGGCGCGTTAAATGGCTCAGTGGCAGGCATAGGCGTTGGCAAACTACAGGACCTGGGTTCGAGCCCCAGGTCCCTCACTATTTCCATGTTATTTTTCATGTGATGTTTCCATGCAGTTTCAATGATTGAATACCATCATGCGTCCCTCCATCAAGCCGTCCATTTGGTCAGTCTCATTCATCCAAGGGTTCAGATCTAAGGAACATGATGGGTCCTAGTCAAAGCTACCACACGTGGCCTGAAAAAGTCAACAAGGCCTCCAGTAATGGGCCAGAAATTGCTGGGCCAACCTCCAAATTAGGGGCTTCACCCCCTTAGGTTTTGCAATTTTCTTTACATTCTTTGTTTTTTATTATTTTTATATTCTTTTAATTATTGCCTTCTTTTAATTAATTAATATTTTCATGACATATAAAAAACACAAAAAAATAAGAAAAGATAAAAATAATAAATATTTTATTTTAGTATTAATTTTGTAAATAAATCCCATAATTAATTTAGATTTAATTTTAGGTTGTTAATTTAATTCTTTTTCACAATAACCAAAAATAATAAAAATAGATCTTTAGCACTTTTTACCCTTTTTTTTAATTAATTAAATATTTTATTATAAGTATCATTAACCATTAATTTTGTAAATAAATTTTATAATTAATTTAGTTTTAATTCTAGGTCTTAACTTTAATGCATTTTCTTTAATAAATTAAAAATAATTAGAATTAGAATTAATTATTTGACTTTTAATTAATTTAATTTTTTCTTTAATGTCATAAATACAAAAAACATGAAAAATAAGTTCTTTCTTTTTATTTAACTTAATTATTTTAATTATTTTATTTTTAACTCCTTCAAAGGGTTCAACGCCCTCGCATTCGATTATATTCTCTTTTCGCGCGTTTTATTTATTTCTTTGATGTAAATATAATGTACTTGTTCCAAAGCCCTGTAATAGTTAATTAGGCATTTATTTTCTGCACTTTATTTTAAATCGGGTCTGGATTAATTTGGCGTTGTAGACCCGCGCCTTTGTAATAGCGTAGGACCTTTATCTTTTCCGCACTTTAAATTCCTGCACCTTTAACTGTTAAGCAATAACATGAAAGAATGAATGCCCAAAAATAAAATCAAAGCGTAGATCACCAATATATGACAAGATAAAAATATCTGAAAATGACACACAATTCACACACCACCCCTAGGGTACGCCTCACTGTTGCCTTGCCTCGAAAGGTGATCGTCGAGTAGAGGATGTCTTAGTAAGTCCTCATGATCCGGGAACCTGGCATGAGGGTAGCTTCTAAGGTGTCTTCCCATTGCTCTGGTGATCACCATGTCCCGAACCTCGAATTGACCCGAACACCTCCAACGGTGGTGCTACCAACCTCTCAATGGTGGGATAGTACTACCTGAAGGACAATTACACAGCTTAATTCCTTAGGGTAGGTAGATGACTCATGGATACTTGCTCTTTTCAAAAACAAATCAAAATACTTTTCACACCTTACACTTTTCAAAAAGCTTTCAAAACAAACTTTTCAAACACTCTTGAGGACTGATACAAGAGTCGATCTGAAATCTTTCAAAGAAACTTTTTTAAAACCCACATTGAAAAGCAAACAAAACAATTTTGAAAACACAAATGAGAAAGTATCTAAGAGCCCATGGATAACCATGGATAGAAAGGGTGCTAACACCTTCCCTTTCTATAATCTACCTCCCGAACCGAGAACAATCTCTATAAGGAATTTTTCTGTGCTTTTGTCCTTTCCATTTGGAGAAAATAAAAGACGGTGGTGACTCTTGCTTCCGCGACATTTCGCGAACCAGCTTTAAAACAGTCAGTTCCAGATCCACCGATCACAGAACTGACTGTTTAACGCTGGTTCGCGAAATGTCGCGGAAGCAAGAGTCGCCACCGTCTTTGATTTTCTCCAAATGGAAAGGACAAAAGCACAGAAAAATTCCTTATTGAGATTGCTCTCGGTTCGGGAGGTAGATTTATAGAAAGGGAAGGTGTTAGCACCCTTTCTATCCATGGTTATCCATGGGCTCTTAGATACTTGCTCATTTGTGTTTTCAAAATTGTTTGTTTGCTTTTCAAGGTGAGTGGGTTTGAAAAAGTTTCTTTGAAAGTTTCAGATCGACTCTTGTATTAGTCCTCAAGAGTGTTTGAAAAATTGTTTTTTTGAAAGCTTTTTTGCCAAGTGTCGGTGTGAAAAGAAGTTTTTGATTTGTTTTGAATTAGAGCAAGTATCTACGAGTTATCTACCTACCCTAAGGAATTAGTCTGTGTAAATGTCCTTAAGGTAGTGCCATCCCACCATTGAGAGGTAGGTAGCACCACCGTTGGAGGTGTTCGGGTCAATTCGAGGGTTAGGGACAGTGTGGTCACCGAGCAATAGTAAGATACCTTAGAAGCTACCCTTATGCCATTGATCTTTTTATTCCGAGGCAACCGTTCCGAGGCAACTTATTCGAGGCAACTAGATCAATGGAACATAAGGACTTACTAAGACGTCCTGTACTCAACGACCACGTTTCGAGGGGCAAGGCAACAGGGTGATCACCAGAGCAACAATAGGATACCTTAGAAGCTACCCTTATGCCATTGATCTTTTATTCTGAGGCGACCGTTCCGAGGCAACTTATTCGAGGCAACTAGATCAATGGAACACAAGGACTCACTAAGACGTCCTATACTTGATGACCACCTTTCGAGGGGCAAGGCATCAGTGAGGCGTACCCTAGGGGTGGTGTGTGATTTGTGTGTCGTTTTCAGATATTTTTGTCTTGTTCATGCATTGGTGATCTATGCTTTATTTTTATTTTTGGGCATTCATTCTTTCATGTTATTGTTTAACATTTAAAAGGTGCGGGAATTTAAAGTGCGGGAAAGATAAAGGTCCTACGCTATTACAAAGGCGCGGGTCTACAACGCCAAATTAATCCAGACCCGATTTAAAATAAAATGCAGAAAATAAATGCCTAATTAACTTTACAGGGCTTTGGAGCAAGTACATTATATTCACAAAAAGAAATAAATAAAACGCGCGAAACGAAGATGTAATCGAATGCGAGGGCGTTGGACCCTTTAACGGAATTAAAATAAAATTATTGAAATAATTAAGTTAAATAAAGGAAATGACTTATTTTTTATGTTTTTTTGGATTTGTGGATTTAAAGAAAATTAAATTAATTAAAAGTCAAATAATTCTAGTTCTAATTGTTTTTTAATTTATTAAAGAAAAATTACCTAAGTTAAATCTAATTTAAACCTAATTGATTAATTACAAGTATTTACGAAATTAATTAATGGTTAATAATAATTATAATAAGAAAATAAAATATTTATTTAAAAAGATGAAAATGTGCTAAAGACTTATTTTTTTATATTTTTTAGTTATTAAAAAAAGCATTAAAGTTAATAACCTAAAATCAAAACTAAATTAATTATTGAATTTTATTTACAAAAATGGAACTATTAATTGATTAAATAAAATATTTTTATACCTCTTTTATGATTTCCTGATTTTTTTGGTTTTTATATTAAGAAATAAAACTAATTAAATTAGTATTTACAATCTAATTAAGTCTAATCAATTTTAATATTGCAAAATAATTTAGAGTTTCCTAGAATAAAAAAACCTAATTAATTAAATTTAGAAAAAAAAGAAAAATCTAAAATTTATTTGGGTAAGAATATTTTTGTGATTTTTTGAAATAAAAAGAAAAATTAATTTTGTTAATAAAAAAGCAAATTAAATAAATTAAAATAAAATAGAAAAGAAAATAAATTCAAGGGAAAAAGGAAATGGGCCTGTTTTCATCAAAACGCAACTCCACATAATCTGAACCCTAGCCATTGAGGTTCACGTTTTGGCCACGAAAAATCCCAAGCGATAGCCCAGACCCGTTCTAAACATCCACTTGAACTCAAAGGTATGGTTAGTAGGGATTAAATCAAGCTATAATCAAAAATACGATCCATGGAAATTCTGCAAAATGGATGTTCATGTAGCTACAGTTTCAGCATGCATGGTTATATGAAAAGAGTGTGTTTATACCTTATTTTGCCTGTAGATCACGATAGGATGGGTGGGAGGTCTTGTGGATGGCTGAATCCTTGAGTTCGATCTTAGTGCAATTCTTTGGAATTTTTGAAAAGAAATTTCTCTTGGCTGCCTCTCTCTCACGTTTTGAGGAGGTACCACAAACATTGGCAGCAGCAGAAGTAGTGGTCGAAGAGGTTTCTCCTTTGAAGATGGCCTCCTTAAAAGACGCCCAGGCTGTGATTGAAAGAGGTGAATGTGCAAACTGGGGCAAGCTCCCTGATTTTACTCCCAAGACTAACAAGTTGAGGCTGGGTTTCACTACGGAGGCTCAGAAAGCTGTGCGCAAGGCGAGAATTGGAAGACCTCCTGTGCTCATCACCTACTCAGGAGTGAATGCTATTGGAGAGGAAGACGAAGTGGAGGAGTCAGAGTTCGATAACTGGATCTACCCGACGACTGTTGGTGGATTGACCAATTGGACTGCTAAAGACTTTACACCCATAACATTTGTTCCCCAGTAATGAACTTCTTTGTTTTGGATTTGTAATAAACAATAACTTGAAACTGTATGGCCCGGTGTCTTACCCGGGGCACCTTGGTCTTATTTATGAGGGCTTTTGTTTGTCACTGTCATATATCATAAATAAAAGCATTGGACGTTTTTCACATTTCAAATTTTGCGCTCCTTTTCTTTCCTTTCTTTACATATTGCAAAACAGCTGTATTTACACACACTCACTCATACAGGTTTCAATCCACTCTGGATCTCACTGGTAACGACTCTGCTACTGCCAATTATGACTTCGAAAATCCGATCAACTTAGCCGAAGACGAAGGTGAAGATGATTGCGAAGTACCTGGCGAGCTCGCAAGACTGTTACTTCAAGAGGAAAGGGCAATTCAACCCCATGAAGAGCCAGTGGAAACAATAAACTTGGGTACTGAGGCAGACAGGAAAGAGGTAAAGATTGGTGCCAACCTAGAGCTCAGCGTGAAGCAACGGTTGACTCAAATGCTGCATGATTATATGGAGATCTTTGCCTGGTCCTACGAAGACATGCCTGGGTTAGATACCGATATTGTGGTCCATCACTTGCCAACTAAGGAAGATTGCCCTCCGGTTAAGCAAAAGGTCCGCCGTATGCGTCCAGAGATGTCTGAGAAGATTAAAGCCGAGGTTATGAAGCAGTTTGATGCCGGATTTCTTGCAGTGACTTCTTACCCTCAGTGGGTTGCTAATGTGGTGCCGGTACCTAAGAAGGACGGTAAGGTCAGAATGTGTGTCGATTACAGGGATCTGAATAGGGCCAGCCCCAAAGATGACTTCCCTCTACCTCACATTGATGTCCTTGTTGATAATACAGCTCAGCATAAGGTGTTCTCTTTCATGGATGGTTTTTCAGGCTACAATCAGATCAAGATGGCTCTTGAAGACATGGAAAAGACTACATTTGTTACTCAGTGGGGCACCTTCTGCTACAAGGTCATGCCTTTTGGACTAAAGAACGCTGGGGCAACCTACCAACGTGCCATGGTTGCTTTATTTCATGATATGATCCATCATGAGATAGAAGTGTATGTTGACGACATGATCGCAAGGTCCCAAACTGAGGAAGAACACCTTGATCATCTGCAGAAACTGTTTGACCGTCTGAAATTGTACAAGCTGAGGTTGAACCCGAACAAGTGCACCTTCGGGGTAAGATCTGGGAAGTTGCTAGGCTTCGTTGTAAGCGACAAGGGTATTCAAGTGGACCCTGCCAAGGTTAAAGCTATTCAAGAGATGCCAGTTCCTAGGACAGAGAAGGAAGCCAAAGGCTTTTTAGGACGCCTGAATTACATTGCTCGATTCATCTCACACCTGACTGCTACCTGTGAGCCAATCTTCAAGCTGCTGAAGAAAGATCAGGTAGTACATTGGAATGATGAATGTCAGGCTGCTTTTGACAGAATCAAAGAGTATCTCCAAGAACCACCCATCCTTATGCCACCGGTTGAAGGGAGACCTCTGATACTATACCTGACAGTACTTGATAACTCAATGGGGTGTGTGCTGGGGCAGCATGACGAGTCTGGCCGAAAAGAGCATGCCATTTATTACCTTAGCAAAAAGTTTACCGACTGTGAGACTCGATACTCACTGCTTGAGAAAACTTGACGCGCTTTGGTATGGGCTGCTCGCCGGCTGAGACAGTATATGCTGACTCACACTACCTTGTTGATCTCAAAGATGGATCCTATAAAGTACATATTCGAAAAGCCTGCTCTGTCTGGGAGAATTGCAAGATGGCAAATGATCTTGACAGAATACGACATTCAGTACACAACCCAGAAAGCCATCAAAGGAAGTGTATTGGCAGACCACTTGGCACATCAGGCCGTAGATGACTATCAGTCAATGAACTTTGAGTTTCCGGATGAAAGCATCATGATAGTGACTGATTGTGAAGTACCTGGACCGGATGAAGGACCTGAGGAAGGATCCCGATGGGCTATGCACTTTGACGGAGCCTCCAATGCTTTGGGTAATGGTATCGGCGCTGTGATCATATCCCCTCAAGGCACTCATACTCCACTCACTGCCCGGCTATGTTTCAACTGCACCAACAACATGGCGGAGTATGAGGCGTGCATCATGGGACTCAAAGCTGCAATTGACTTAAGGATCAAGTTTCTGAGTGTCTTCGGAGATTCCGCTCTCGTGATCAACCAGATCAAAGGCGAGTGGGATACGAAACATCCGAATCTTATTCCTTACAAAGAATGTGTGTTGACAATGATCCCCCACTTCACAGAGATAACCTTTGAACATTTCCCGAGAGAGGAGAATCAGTTAGCGGATGCGTTAGCTACAATGTCTTCTATGTTCAAAGTCAAGTAGGACAATGAGGCTCCCCGGGTCATCATTTGGAAACTGGACGAACCGACATACTGTTGCGATCTCGAGACTGAATTGGTAACTGAGAAGCCTTGGTACCATGAAGTAAAAAGATATCTGGAAGCTCAGGAATACCCTGAAGGTGCCTCTGTCAATGATAAGAAGTTCCTGAGAAGGTTCGCAGCAAAGTTCTTCCTTAGCAACGACATCTTATACAAGCGGAACCATGATTCAACCTTACTGCGTTGTGTGGATAAAACTGAAGCAGAAAGGATCATGGAAGAGCTACATGAAGGGACCTTCGGAACACATTCCAGTGGACACACTATGGCTAAGAAGATCCTTCGGGCAGGGTACTTCTGGTCCACAATGGAAGCTGATTGCTACCAATATTCTCGGACGTGTCACAAGTGCCAGGTTTATGCAGACAAGGTGCATGTTCCTCCAGTTCCTCTGAATGTCCTGACTGCACCTTGGCCTTTTGCAATGTGGGGCATTGATATGATCGGTGAGATCAGACCTACGGCATCTAACGGGCATCGCTTCATCCTAGTAGCGATTGATTACTTTACAAAATGGGTCGAAGCAGCATCCTATGCTACGGTAACCAAGAATGTCGTGACACGGTTCATTCGGCATAATCTGATCTGTCGATACGGCGTCCCTGAGAGAATTATTACAGACAACGGTACCAATCTGAACAACAAGATGATCACTGAGCTCTACGAGCAGTTCAAAATACAGCACCACAATTCTTCTCCTTACAGACCAAAGATGAATGGGGCTGTAGAAGCAGCTAATAAGAACATCAAGAAAATCGTGCAGAAGATGACAGTGACTTATAAAGATTGGCACGAGGTGTTGCCGTTCGCTCTACACGGGTACCGTACCTCAGCTAGGACGTCAACCGGGGCAACTCCTTTCTCTTTGGTTTATGGTATGGAGGCAGTCTTACCGATCGAAGTGCAAATACCCTCTCTCCGGATAATGAAGGATGCAAATCTGAACGAGGATGATTGGATACAGACACGACTTGATCAGCTCAACCTTATTGATGAAAAGAGACTTGCTGCTATTTGCCATGGTCAGACGTACCAGAAATGAATGATCAGGGCATTTAACAAAAAGGTCAGACCACAAGAATATCAAGTTGGGGATCTGGTAATCAAGCGAATCATTCTTCCTCAGAGTGATCCAAGGGGCAAGTGGACCCCTACGTATGAAGGGCCATTTGTGGTTAAACATGTGTTCTCAGGAGGAGCCATGATTCTAACCAACATGGATGGTGACGACCTTCCTCACCCCGCCAATGCAGACATAGTAAAAAGATACTACGCATGAAAAAAGACCCGCTAGGCTGACATGCCTAGGCAAAAATTAGGGCTTCCCGGCGAACCAAAAGGGTTCGGGCAAAATGAAGGGATGAAAATGAAAAAAAAATCTCTGTACACCCGGCAAGTCGAAAACCTGAAAAGGCGGCTTGGGCAAAAATAGGTATCCCGGTGGACTGAAAATCCGAAAGGGCGGTCCAGGAAAAAATTAGGGATAAAGCGTAATACTATGTCTCATTGGATCACCTTGCATCCAGAATCCGGTATCTACAGCAAGTTCAGACGGCATCGATCAGTCAGCTTCATCTTCGTTTAGGTCATCAAGTGATGAGACGCTCGGAGTTATAAAGGCAATAGCAGAGTTGAAACCCAGTGGGATCATTCATTTCACACAGCTGTTTTATTTTCTCTTGTACAAAACTTGTATAAACTCTTTTGTTCGGCGACGTTCTCTTACTAGGACGTCAGCCTCTTGTACACAAAACGCCTATTTTCAGGCCATTCAAAAATCAATACAAATATACTCTTCAGTTAAAAGTGCCTTTTGTTTTTTCCTTTTCTGTTTTGTTTTGCGAAGAACGTCCAAGTTTCAATTTGTGATATATGCATTGACAATAATTTACTAACTCATGAATACCTGCATACGAAACAAAGGATTAATTATAGGTAACATTAGAAACAGGGGCAATAAAGAGTTGTCTAAGCAATCTAATTGTTCTGTCCTCCAAGGTACCAAGGTAGGTTCAGCTAAAGAACATAACCAGATATCCTAATTCCCCAGAGAGTAAGCAGCCAGTACACTCTTCTTCAAGCAAAGTTATCAGACCTTAAGGAAAGTTGAGTATCCCCCAGCAGATATCAACATTCCCCAGCAGCATATATTCTTAACAAGCATCCCCGGCAGTCTTGGTCTAAAGATTGTTCCCCGGCGGTATATCAAACATTCAGTGGTGTCACTTCCCCCGATACATCTCCAAACTTCCCCAGGAGAATCCAATCCAGTTTCCCCAAGAAGTTGGAATCCATCTCCCCAAGCAGTAAGCTTATCCCCAGTAGATTCTGGAAGCTTATCCTCGCAAAGCACGAACGCGTCGTCCGGCTTTATTTAAAGAGTTATTTCCTTAACAGGATATAACTGGGTTATCCTCAGCCAAAAGCCACGTAAAGAGCGTCCTCGACGGAGTCTTCTTATCCCCAGCGAAGTCCATTAACACTTCCAATATAACGATGGTATCCACAGCAAGTTATCATCAACACTCAACAAAGTATCTCTCTCCCCACAGAGTATCGCTTCCCAGCAAGATCGTCAGGGTACCTTTCTCCCTGCAGAGTTATCCATTCGCCAAGTCTATTCCCCAACAGAGTCATCTTCTCCTACCGGTATTCTTGCAACTAGCATCCCCAGCGGAAGCAAAATCTATTCTTCAACATCAGCCCAGGATATGACTTCCCGGCACCCGTCAAGGATTTACTTTCCTAGACGAAAACATACATTCCTAAACATCACATACATCATTATAGCATGCATAGACGCATCATACAAATTTCATTTATGTTGAGAACATCATCGCTTGATCCATATCATGCATTGCATATGACTGACCTCTATCTTTCAGGAAAGATTCAGTTAAATTCTCAATCATATTTCAAAACCTAGACCGGTTCAGTTAATCAACTCCAAAGATTTCTTATCCAGTCCAAGGCCTTCTCTAGTCCAGCTAAATCGACCCCAAACAGATTTTTCTGATGAAGACTCAGTAGAAGTTATCAAAGGTTTTTCTCAGACGTCCGCTGTTGAGATTATAATTTCCTATGGTTCTCTCCCTAATGTTGTGGAGATGATAATTCCATCTCAGGTTTTTCTCAAACGTCCGCTGTTGAGATTATAATTTCCTATGGTTCTCTCCCTAATGTTGTGGAGATGATAATTCCAACCCAGGTTTTCTCAAACGTCCGCTGTTGAGATTATAATTTCCTATGGTTCTCTCCCTAATGTTGTAGAGATGATAATTCCAACCCAGGTTTTTCTCAAACGTCCGCTGTTGAGATTATAATTTCCTATGGTTCTCTCCCCATTGCTGCGGAGACGATAATTCCAACCCAGGTTTTTCTCAAACGTCCGCTGTTGAGATTATAATTTCCTATGGTTCTCTCCCCAATCCTGCGGAGACGATAATTCCCACCAAGATTTTCTCAACGATTGCTGCTGAGGTTAAAGTCACCCAAGGTTCTCTCACCGTTCATGCTGAGGTAGTAACCACCCCTGGTTCATTCATCATCGTTTGAAGATCCAGATCCAGCTCCTGTAGCCAGTCAGGACACATCCATACAAAGCATCTGAAAACCAGCTCCTGCAACATGACAGTTACTCATTTTCTCTTTTGCAGGTACGCAGGTTCTCGCTAAGGAATCTCTTACGCGATCAAAATCCCGATGGCATCTATAAGCCCATCATCCTATTCATCAATCTCTAAATGGCACCTATAAGCCCATTTCCATCACACTGCTACTATGTGAGCGCAAATTTCTGGGCACTCTAGTGTTCAATCACTTCTACCCTCGGATTACGAAAGGCACGTCAGCCAATCTGCATCCTCAGGTCTAAGAATATTGAACAGGGGCAACTGTTGTACCCCAAAATTTTCCCTCCCATATTCTTCAAGAAATTGCCAAGTCAAGCTGCAAAATTCCCCAAGGGTTGCACAATGCAAGGGCCTCCTAAACAAGTCAAGATTAGGGTTTTGGTTCTGATCAAGAAAATGAAGTTTCCAAGGGTCCAATCAAGTCTCACATGCCTACAAATATGGTCAAGCATCCTCATACCAAGTTTCAAGACTTTCAACACAAAATTGCACAGTCAAAAACCCTAATTACACTACAGTCAACTGTAGGGGCAAAATGGTCATTTGGCAGTCAAAAGTTCAAATTTTTGGTCAACATCTCATTTTGAAGCCACAAACATCATTGGATCAATGCTTGATCACGATTCTCAAAGTATGGCTCAAAAATCATCAAGATGCAAAAGTTTCTATTTTTGGACAGCTGAAAAGTCAACTGTAACTTGACCAAGGCATAACTTTTTCATGGTTCATCAGAAAAATTCCATCCAAATCTCATTTTGAAGAGAAAGACATTTCCTACAACTCATCTTCATACTTCAAGTCCAAGAAATGCTCTCACAAAAATTTATCAATTTCAACATTATAGGTCATTTTCAAAAGTCAACAAAAAGGGACTTTAAGTCAAAGGCCATAATTTGAGATTGATAAATCAAAATGATATGGGACCAAAGACATTGTTTAGAGGACTTCAAGACCTTTCTAAAATGTCCAAGAAAATGATCAAAGCTTAAAAATTGAGTAAGATATGCATTGGAGAAGTTGGGAAATTTTTGTGAAATGGCCAAAATCATTTATCCTTGAAATTTCATTTTTGACAAAAGGGGCCCACTTTTTCCACTTGAATTAACTTGGCCATGCTTCCCACGTGTCCCACCTTTTATTTCATATTTTTTAATTAATTTTTTCATTTTTTATTGATTTTATTGGATTTAATTAATTTTAAATATTTTAAAATCAAAAGAAAATCAAAAAGCTTAATTAAATGGAATATTTGGCCTTAACTAACTTTGATTTATCATTATGCAACCTACCAAATTCGTGCAAAGGGCCAAAAGAGCAAGAATTCAAAAATGAGTCAAAAAAGGAAATTTGGTTATGGAGGTTTATGGAGAATTATGAAATTGAATGTGTTGCATTAAGAGGCCATAATTCCTTTTGATTCACATTGCCTAATGCTTATACAAGTGAGAAAAAAACGAAATTGAGACCTAAGCTACACCAGAACACAAAGAGCAAACTCATACTTTTGGCAAAAAATCTCAAAACTGAAAACACTTCTAGAGCCCGTTTCAACCTCTCATTCTCATCCAAACAGGTTACTGACACCTTAAGGAAACTATAGCCATCAAATTCAGACCTTCAAACGCCAAGAACAGGTATAACCAAGTCCAACTTTCCTTGAAATTTTTGGTATTCGCATTTCAATATTCATGCCATATTTATCATTTTTGATCATGGATTAGGACTAATATGATTGTTCTGAAGCTGTTAGCATGATTCAATTGGGTTTTCCAAGCCTGTGCACGATTTCACCATGAACAAAAGCTAGGGTTCCTGAAGCTTAAAATTAGGGCTTTAGTTATGTGGAAAAATTGGACTTTGACACCAGCATGAATGAAATCGTGGCAACATGAGGATTCCATTTTTGTTGTCGCGCTCAATTTATGTTTAGGCATGGCCTATTCGCTATTTTCAAATAGCTTGAGTTTTGGGGGGGTTCAAAACCCCCGCTATTTCATTTTCATTACAGGTACATTGGGGAAGATGACTGTGTGTCACGCTGTGAATGGCTGGTTTGAATCCAGCGCGCGCTTTTTTTATTTTATAACACTAACATGTATTTTCTTTTATATTATTTGTTTCTTATATAATATACAAGGCGCGTTAAATGGCTTAGTGGCAGGCATAGGCGTTGGCAAACTACAGGACCTGGGTTCGAGCCCCAGGTCCCTCACTATTTCCATGTTATTTTTCATGTGATGTTTCCATGCAGTTTCAATGATTGAATGC
Organism: Vicia faba; assembly: GCA_948472305.1. Classification (NCBI taxonomy): domain Eukaryota; kingdom Viridiplantae; phylum Streptophyta; class Magnoliopsida; order Fabales; family Fabaceae; genus Vicia; species Vicia faba. Next base: position 267,217 of record CATIWC010001587.1, on the reverse strand, counting down.
CATCATGCGTCCCTCCATCAAGCCGTCCATTTGGTCAGTCTCATTCATCCAAGGGTTCAGATCTAAGGAACATGATGGGTCCTAGTCAAAGCTACCACACGTGGCCTGAAAAAGTCAACAAGGCCTCCAGTAATGGGCCAGAAATTGCTGGGCCAACCTCCAAATTAGGGGCTTCACCCCCTTAGGTTTTGCAATTTTCTTTACATTCTTTGTTTTTTATTATTTTTATATTCTTTTAATTATTGCCTTCTTTTAATTAATTAATATTTTCATGACATATAAAAAACACAAAAAAATCAGAAAAGATAAAAATAATAAATATTTTATTTTAGTATTAATTTTGTAAATAAATCCCATAATTAATTTAGATTTAATTTTAGGTTGTTAATTTAATTCTTTTTCACAATAACCAAAAATAATAAAAATAGATCTTTAGCACTTTTTACCCTTTTTTTAATTAATTAAATATTTTATTATAAGTATCATTAACCATTAATTTTGTAAATAAATTTTATAATTAATTTAGTTTTAATTCTAGGTCTTAACTTTAATGCATTTTCTTTAATAAATTAAAAACAATTAGAATTAGAATTAATTATTTGACTTTTAATTAATTTAATTTTTTCTTTAATGTCATAAATACAAAAAACATGAAAAATAAGTTCTTTCTTTTTATTTAACTTAATTATTTTAATAATTTTATTTTTAACTCCTTCAAAGGGTTCAACGCCCTCGCATTCGATTATATTCTCTTTTCGCGCGTTTTATTTATTTCTTTGATGTAAATATAATGTACTTGTTCCAAAGCCCTGTAATAGTCAATTAGGCATTTATTTTCTGCACTTTATTTTAAATCGGGTCTGGATTAATTTGGCGTTGTAGACCCGCGCCTTTGTAATAGCGTAGGACCTTTATCTTTTCCGCACTTTAAATTCCTGCACCTTTAACTGTTAAGCAATAACATGAAAGAATGAATGCCCAAAAATAAAATCAAAGCGTAGATCACCAATATATGACAAGATAAAAATATCTGAAAATGACACACAATTCACACACCACCCCTAGGGTACGCCTCACTGTTGCCTTGCCTCGAAAGGTGATCGTCGAGTAGAGGATGTCTTAGTAAGTCCTCATGATCCGGGAGCCTGGCATGAGGGTAGCTTCTAAGGTGTCTTCCCATTGCTCTGGTGATCACCATGTCCCGAACCTCGAATTGACCCGAACACCTCCAACGGTGGTGCTACCAACCTCTCAATGGTGGGATAGTACTACCTGAAGGACAATTACACAGCTTAATTCCTTAGGGTAGGTAGATGACTCATGGATACTTGCTCTTTTCAAAAACAAATCAAAATACTTTTCACACCTTACACTTTTCAAAAAGCTTTCAAAACAAACTTTTCAAACACTCTTGGGGACTGATACAAGAGTCGATCTGAAATGTTTCAAAGAAACTTTTTTAAAACCCACATTGAAAAGCAAACAAAACAATTTTGAAAACACAAATGAGCAAGTATCTAAGAGCCCATGGATAACCATGGATAGAAAGGGTGCTAACACCTTCCCTTTCTATAATCTACCTCCCGAACCGAGAACAATCTCTATAAGGAATTTTTCTGTGCTTTTGTCCTTTCCATTTGGAGAAAATAAAAGACGGTGGCGACTCTTGCTTCCGCGACATTTCGCGAACCAGCTTTAAAACAGTCAATTCCAGATCCACCGATCACAGAACTGGCGACTCTGCTGGGGAGGTACCACAAACATTGTTCTGTGAGTCATCGGTGGATCCAGCGTTAAACAGTCAGTACACTCTTCTTCAAGCAAAGTTATCAGACCTTAAGGAAAGTTGAGTATCCCCAAGCAGATATCAACATTCCCCAACAGCATATATTCTTAACAAGCATCCCCGGCAGTCTTGGTCTAAAGATTGTTCCCCGGCGGTATATCAAACATTCAGTGGTGTCACTTCCCCCGATACATCTCAAAACTTCCCCAGGAGAGTCCAATCCAGTTCCCTAGGAAAGTTGGAATTTATCTCCCCAAGCAGTAAGCTTATCCCCAGTAGATTCTGGAAGCTTATCCTCGCAGAACACGAACGCGTCATCCGGCTTTATTCAAAGAGTTATTTCCCTACCAGGATATAACTGGGTTATCCTCAGCCAAAAGCCACGGAAAGAGCGTCCTCGACGGAGTCTTCTTATCCCCAGCGAAGTCTATTAACACTTCCAACACAACAAGGGTATCCCCAGCAAGTTATTATCAACAACTCAGCAAAGTATCTCTCTCCCCCACAGAGTATTGCTTCCCAACAAGATCGTTAGAGTACTTTCCTCCCCAGCAGAGTCGCCAGTTCTGTGATCGGTGGATCTGGAACTGACTGTTTAACGCTGGTTCGCGAAATGTCGCGGAAGCAAGAGTCGCCACCGTCTTTTATTTTCTCCAAATGGAAAGGACAAAAGCACAGAAAAATTCCTTATTGAGATTGCTCTCGGTTCGGGAGGTAGATTTATAGAAAGGGAAGGTGTTAGCACCCTTTCTATCCATGGTTATCCATGGGCTCTTAGATACTTGCTCATTTGTGTTTTCAAAATTGTTTGTTTGCTTTTCAAGGTGAGTGGGTTTGAAAAAGTTTCTTTGAAAGTTTCAGATCGACTCTTGTATCAGTCCTCAAGAGTGTTTGAAAAATTGTTTTTTTGAAAGCTTTTTGCCAAGTGTCGGTGTGAAAAGAAGTTTTTGATTTGTTTTGAATTAGAGCAAGTATCTACGAGTTATCTACCTACCCTAAGGAATTAGTCTGTGTAAATGTCCTTAAGGTAGTGCCATCCCACCATTGAGAGGTAGGTAGCACCACCGTTGGAGGTGTTCAGGTCAATTCAAGGGTTAGGGACAGTGTGGTCACCGGGAAATCGTAAGATACCTTAGAAGCTACCCTTATGCCATTGATCTTTTTATTCCGAGGCAACCGTTCCGAAGCAACTTATTCGAGGCAACTAGATCAATGGAACATAAGGACTTACTAAGACGTCCTGTACTCAACGACCACGTTTCGAGGGGCAAGGCAACAGGGTGATCACCAGAGCAACAGTAGGATACCTTAGAAGCTACCCTTATGCCATTGATCTTTTATTCTGAGGCGACCGTTCCGAGGCAACTTATTCGAGGCAACTAGATCAATGGAACACAAGGACTCACTAAGACGTCCTATACTTGATGACCACCTTTCGAGGGGCAAGGCAACAGTGAGGCGTACCCTAGGGGTGGTGTGTGATTTGTGTGTCGTTTTCAGATATTTTTGTCTTGTTCATGCATTGGTGATCTACGCTTTATTTTTATTTTTGGGCATTCATTCTTTCATGTTATTGTTTAACAGTTAAAAGGTGCGGGAATTTAAAGTGCGGGAAAGATAAAGGTCCTACGCTATTACAAAGGCGCGGGTCTACAACGCCAAATTAATCCAGACCCGATTTAAAATAAAATGCAGAAAATAAATGCCTAATTAACTATTACAGGGCTTTGGAGCAAGTACATTATATTCACAAAAAGAAATAAATAAAACGCGCGAAACGAAGATGTAATCGAATGCGAGGGCGTTGGACCCTTTAATGGAATTAAAATAAAATTATTGAAATAATTAAGTTAAATAAAGGAAATGACTTATTTTTTATGTTTTTTGGATTTGTGGATTTAAAGAAAATTAAATTAATTAAAAGTCAAATAATTCTAGTTCTAATTGTTTTTTTAATTTATTAAAGAAAAATTACCTAAGTTAAATCTAATTTAAACCTAATTGATTAATTACAAGTATTTACGAAATTAATTAATGGTTAATAATAATTATAATAAGAAACTGGAGGTACAACAGTCAGTTCTGTGATCGGTGGATCTGGAACTGACTGTTTTAAAGCTGGTTCGCGAAATGTCGCGGAAGCAAGAGTCGCCACCGTCTTTTATTTTCTCCAAATGGAAAGGACAAAAGCACAGAAAAATTCCTTATAGAGATTGTTCTCGGTTCGGGAGGTAGATTATAGAAAGGGAAGGTGTTAGCACCCTTTCTATCCATGGTTATCCATGGGCTCTTAGATACTTGCTCATTTGTGTTTTCAAAATTGTTTTGTTTGTTTTTCAATGTGGGTTTTAAAAAAGTTTCTTTGAAAGATTTCAGATCGACTCTTGTATCAGTCCTCAAGAGTGTTTGAAAAGTTTGTTTTGAAAGCTTTTTGAAAAGTGTAAGGTGTGAAAAGTATTTTGATTTGTTTTTGAAAAGAGCAAGTATCCATGACTCATCTACCTACCCTAAGGAATTAAGCTGTGCTTTTGTCCTTTCCATTTGGAGAAAATAAAAGACGGTGGTGACTCTTGCTTCCGCGACATTTCGTGAACCAGCTTTAAAACAGTCAGTTCCAGATCCACCGATCACAGAACTGGCGACTCTGCTGGGGAAAATACTCTTTAAAGTGAGGTGTACCTTAGGACTAAGATCACTGTGTTTTCAATTGCTTTGATTTGTTTGCTTCAAATTGTGGGACTGTCTTGGGAGTTCTATAGATCCTAACCCGGGTCTGGGGATACCTTATTAGAAAGTAGAAACAAGGCTGTGAGGGAACTGTGCGGGGTATACCGACATGGTTGAAGCAGTCTGCTACGTTGATGTGGCACTTTGGTGTGTACCGGTAACCCTTGAGTCAATCAAGGAGAGTACGGGGCCTCCGCGTGGTGTCGTGAAGCATCAACAGACCTTAGGAACCTTAATTGAACCATCTTGGCCTCTTTAGGGTAGTGAGATAACTATTTTGGTGTACTCCGAAGTCGGTTGATACTCGATACTACACTCAATTGAGGGTTGTTTTCTTGGGATATTTTGATCGCCAGTCAGTGGCTAAATCGAAACGATGAACAATGAAAGCAATCCAATGATATTGAGATCCTTAGAACCCGGTTACTTTGATAGGACAGGTTTGAGCCCACCAACTTCAAGAGGGTAATACCCAGACCCCATGCCGGCCTAAACTCTAAGGGTTTGTCTTGTGTGACTTGTGTGCCTTACATGTTTGCCTTTGTAAATATTTGTGGTGTGTTTAATCATAGCATCATAACATCATACAGCATCATATGCATCCACTAACCATTTCAGGGGTTCAAATCTTCATCTTTGTTCTTGTTTTGTAGGACATGGAAACTATCCGCAGAAAGACAATTCAGATCAACCTTATAAGGGTCCCTCCTCAGCTTAAGGAGCTTACATCCAGGATTCCCGAGAACTCGTCATTCAGTGAAAGGCATGGTAGACTCATCAGCCTGGTCAATACCAATATTGAGGAAGAGATGGTAAAGGTCCTTTTCCAATTCTTTGACCCTCTGCATCACTGTTTTACTTTCCCGGATTATCAGCTGGTGCCTACTCTAGAAGAGTTTTCCCAGCTTCTGAAGATTCCCATTCTCAATCAACTACCCTACAACGGTACGGAAAGGGAACCAAAACTTGAAGAAGTGGCTAAAGCATTATGCCTACAACCATCTGACATCAAGGGGCATTGGGAAGCCAGAAATGGTATCAAAGGATTCTTGGTAAAATTTCTGTTTGAGAAGGCCCAAGAGTGTTGGAATTCCCTTGACCTACAAGCCTTTGAAGAAGTTGTAGCCCTCCTTGTTTATGGGTTGGTGTTGTTCCCTAAACCAGATCAGCTTATAGATATCAGTGCTGTCAAGGTCTTCATGTCCAGGAATCCTATACCTACGTTGCTGGGGGACATCCTTCACTCATGTTACACTCGAACCATGAGAAAAAGGGGTGTTCTTATATGCTGCACTCCCCTCCTGGGAAGGTGGTTTATTTCGCACCTTCCACAATCAGTTTTGAAGAACGAGCGAGGTTTGAGGTGGTCACAACGGTTGATGACTCTTACACATGCAGATATACATTGGTGTTCTCGGTCCAGAGAGGATGTCACTATCATTGATCGTTGTGGGGAGTACCCTAATGTTCCTTTACTTGGAATCAGAGGAGGTATTACTTACAACCCGTGCCTGGCTTGGAGACAGTTTGGTTATGCTCAGAAAGATGGCCCTCATGAGATGTTAATTCCTGACATAGTTTTTGACTTCAACAAGGATACGCAAGGACTTCGCCAGAAATTTATCAAAGCTTGGAGGATGCCCAGCAAAATAGACAGCAAGACCCTGGGGCACAGGAACTCCATCCCATTGGAGCCTTATCTCAAATGGGTACGAGCCCGCTCCCAGAAGCTGGTGATGCCATATCCTCATGTTCTCCCCGTGATCAAAGGGCCAGACTTGGAAGGAGAGGTGTCCTACACCATTCAACATCCTGACATGCCCACGTCCTGGGAAGAGATGCAGAAGAGTTGGATCCAGCTTAAGGAAGAACGGAATTCTCTGGAAACCAATCTACATGCCAGTGAGAAAAAGGTCCTGGAGCTCACCCGCCTACTGCACGAGGAAAGGAATCTCAATACCTATATTGCTCCGAAGAGGATGCGTAGTGTCTTTTGGGACTGATCTGCTTTGTAATGTTTGCCTATGAGGCTTTAATGTACTGAACAATTGTTTCCTTAATGATAACGTGTGTTCCTTTTTGTCTACAACAAATTTGAATTTTCGAACTCTTGAATGCATTGCATAAACACATATCATTCATCATATGCATCACAGGTACTCTTCTTTTCAGGCTGCTGACTGTTCTTTGCTGTTTATTACAGCATCATGAACCCTGAATCATCAACCGAGACATCTATCAAGGCCCTTCAGGCGCAGAACGCCCAATTTCAGGAGCTGATCATGGGTTTGGCTCAAGGTCAAAAAGAGCTGAAGGCTATGCTTCTGAAGAAGAATAAGAAGAAGAAGAGGACTGTGCTATTTAACACTGGGCGCAGACTCGGGAACACCTTGCAAAATGAGGCTGAGAGGACTACTCCATCTGTGGGGGAAGGTAGTCACCAAGAAAGGGAGGTCCCTACTCCTGTGGTCTCTGATACTGAAACAGACTTCAACGACGAACAGTACCCTCCTGCTGAAGACCGGTACAAGCAGCTGGAGGACAGATTAAAAGCTATGGAAATTCAGCGTGTGCCTGGACTTGATTTCGAAGACTTGGGGTTATCTACTGGGGTGGTGATTCCACACAAGTTCAAGGCACCCGCCTTTGTGAAGTATGACGGGGCTTCCTGTCCCAAGATGCACCTCCGTTCTTATGTAAGGAAGATCCAGCCTTACACAGCAGACAGGAACTTATGGATCCACTTCTTCCAGGAGAGTCTTTCAGGGACTCACCTCGAATGGTTCTATCAGTTGGATGGAACCAACATTCGTAACTGGGAGGATCTGGCCACTGCTTTTTACAAGCAGTATCAATATAATTCCGACCTCGCTCCTACGCGTACCCAACTCCAGGGTATGTCGCTAGGGTCGGGTGAAGGTTTTAAGGAGTACGCCCTGAAATGGAGAGATCTGGCTGGCAGGGTGCAGCCACCATTGACGGACCGAGAGCTGGTAGATATGTTTTTGGGGACCCTATCTGGTCCATTTTTCAATTATCTCATTGGTAATTCCTCTGCTGGGTTTACTGATCTGATCCTGACTGGTGAAAGGATCGAGTCGGGTATAAAATCGGGGAAGATACAGAAGGTTGCCTCCTCCAATGCTGAAAAGAAACCCTTCAAAAAGGAGGCTAGTGCTGTATATAGCTCCCGGAGACCAGTGAGACCTGAGCGCCGCCAATCTGTCAGTGCGGTAATGATTGCCAAGCCTGCTGCCGCTCCTCGGCCGACCAATTCTCAAAGGGCTGAAAGACCTCGGAGAGAGTTTACCCGTTTGAGCATGACCTTATCGCAGATCCTGCCACAATTGCTATCCACCAATTTAGTGACTGTCAGAGAGGCTCCGAAGTTTCCCAATACTACATCTCCTAAGTACAATCCGAATGCTCGTTGTGCTTATCATTCTGATAGCCCGGGGCATAACACAAATGACTGTTGGGCCCTAAAGAATAAGGTTCAGGACCTTATTGATGCAAAGGAGATACAATTTGAGGCGCCCGAGAGGCCGAATGTTGTAACCGCTCCCATGCCCCAACATGGAGTGAATGCTGTTGAGGAGGATTTGTATGTAGCTTCGGTGGATGATGTTGCTACCCCGCTGCTGACGGTCAAGAGGAACCTGTTGCTAGCCGGTTTATTTCCGGGATGTAGCAAAGGTTGCCCCCTATGTGTTGCTTCCCCTGCTGGTTGTTCTTTGTTGAAGTCAGGCGTCCAAAACCTGATGGATAGTAGAGAGATTTTGTTCAGAAAGACTGCTGTTCCTGCTGCTCCTGTTGAAGAAGTCTCCATTATTACCATCTTCAACAACCCTTCCAAGGCTCCTTCAAGGAAGCCTGTCCAAATTTTGCCTGTCCACAAAATTGCTCCCATCACCATTACTGTTCCGGGACCCATTCCCTACAAATCTGATAAGGCTGTCCCATGACACTATGGGGCAGATGTTTACATTCTGGGTGTGAAACAAGAGTTCAACATTGATACTGGTGTCTCCAACATAACCGGGCCTGCTAAGGTCACTCGTAGTGGAAGGCTATTTTCACCAGACATTGCTCCTCCGGTAATTCAGAGGCCTTTGATCATCACACCTGCCAGTGTGCCTGTTTCACCCCCTGACCAAGTTTCCACCCCTGCTGCCGAGTCATCTGATACTCGGGGCAAGGGGATTGCTGCTGATGTGCCTGCCCGGACGGAGGCACCGAAGACCATTGTTGAGGCTTCCAGGCAGGAAATGGAAGAAATCCTCAAGATAATAAAGAAAAGTGATTTCAACGTCGTAGAACAGCTGGGGCACACCCCCTCCAAAATCTCCATGTTGTCACTGCTGCTGTGTTCAGAGGGCCATGCCAAGGCCCTGATTGCTTTCTTAAAGACAGCCCACGTACCCCAAGAGACGTCTGCTGACCAGTTCACCGACTGTGTGGCCAACCTAACCGCTGATAATGGCCTGGGTTTCTCTGATGCCGATCTGACAGCAAAAGGGAAGAACCATAATGATGCCCTGCATGTCTCCATTGAATGCAGGGGCACTACTCTTGCTCATGTGCTGGTTGACACTGGTTCTTCATTAAACGTGCTGCCCAAGAAGGCTCTGGATAGGCTGGACTGTGAGGGTCTAGAGCTCAAACCAAGTAACATTGTTGTCCGGGCCTTTGACGGGTCCAAAAGAATGGTACATGGTGAGGTGGACATCCCAATCAGGGTTGGGTCACAGGTCTTCGATTCAAAATTCTACGTGACGGACATCCGTCCATCCTATTCTTGTTTGCTGGGTCGCCCGTGGATCTACAAGGCTGGAGCTGTGACCTCCACGTTGCATTAGAAGCTCAAGTACCCAGTCAGGGGGAAGATTGTAACAGTGCAAGGGGAAGAGGAATACATGGTCAGCCACCTCAACTCCTTCAGGTACGTAGAAATGGATGGGGAGTTCATTGAGACCCCCTTTCAACATTTTGAGGAGGTACCACAAACATTGGCAGCAGCAGAAGCAGTGGTCGAAGAGGTTTCTCCTTTGAAGATGGCCTCCTTAAAAGACGCCCAGGCTGTGATTGAAAGAGGTGAATGTGCAAACTGGGGCAAGCTCCCTGATTTTACTCCCAAGACTAACAAGTTTGGGCTGGGTTTCACTACGGAGGCTCAGAAAGCTGTGCGCAAGGCGAGAATTGGAAGACCTCTTGTGCTCATCACCTACTCAGGAGTGAATGCTATTGGAGAGGAAGACGAAGTGGAGGAGTCAGAGTTCGATAGCTGGATCTACCCGACGACTGTTGGTGGATTGACCAATTGGACTGCTAAAGACTTTACACCAATAACATTTGTTCCCCAGTAATGAACTTCTTTGTTTTGGATTTGTAATAAACAATAACTTGAAACTGTATGGCCCGGTGTCTTACCCGGGGCACCTTGGTCTTATTTATGAGGGCTTTTGTTTGTCACTGTCATATATCATAAATAAAAGCATTGGACGTTTTTCACATTTCAAATTTTGCGCTCCTTTTCTTTCCTTTCTTTACATATTGCAAAACAGCTGTATTTACACACACTCACTCATACAGGTTTCAATCCACTCTGGATCTCACTGGTAACGACTCTGCTACTGCCAATTATGACTTCAAAAATCCGATCAACTTAGCCGAAGACGAAGGTGAAGATGATTGCGAAGTACCTGGCGAGCTCGCAAGACTGTTACTTCAAGAGGAAAGGGCAATTCAACCCCATGAAGAGCCAGTGGAAACAATAAACTTGGGTACTGAGGCAGACAGGAAAGAGGTAAAGATTGGTGCCAACCTAGAGCTCAGCGTGAAGCAACGGTTGACTCAAATGCTGCATGATTATATGGAGATCTTTGCCTGGTCCTACGAAGACATGCCTGGGTTAGATACCGATATTGTGGTCCATCACTTGCCAACTAAGGAAGATTGCCCTCCGGTTAAGCAAAAGGTCCGCCGTATGCGTCCAGAGATGTCTGAGAAGATTAAAGCCGAGGTTATGAAGCAGTTTGATGCCGGATTTCTTGCAGTGACTTCTTACCCTCAGTGGGTTGCTAATGTGGTGCCGGTACCTAAGAAGGACGATAAGGTCAGAATATGTGTCGATTACAGGGATCTGAACAGGGCCAACCCCAAAGATGACTTCCCTCTACCTCACATTGATGTCCTTGTTGATAATACAACTCATCATAAGGTGTTCTCTTTCATGGATGGTTTTTCAGGCTACAATCAGATCAAGATGGCTCCTGAAGACATGGAAAAGACTACATTTGTTACTCAGTGGGGCACCTTCTGCTACAAGGTCATGCCTTTTGGACTAAAGAACGCTGGGGCAACCTACCAACGTGCCATGGTTGCTTTATTTCATGATATGATCCATCATGAGATAGAAGTGTATGTTGACGACATGATCGCAAGGTCCCAAACTGAGGAAGAACACCTTGATCATCTGCAGAAACTGTTTGACCGTCTAAAATTGTACAAGCTGAGGTTGAACCCGAACAAGTGCACCTTCGGGGTAAGATCTGGGAAGTTGCTAGGCTTCGTTGTAAGCGACAAGGGTATTCAAGTGGACCCTGCCAAGGTTAAAGCTATTCAAGAGATGCCAGTTCCTAGGACAGAGAAGGAAGTCAGAGGCTTTTTAGGACGCCTGAATTACATTGCTCGATTCATCTCACACCTGACTGCTACCTGTGAGCCAATCTTCAAGCTGCTGAAGAAAGATCAGGTAGTACGTTGGAATGATGAATGTCAGGCTGCTTTTGACAGAATCAAAGAGTATCTCCAAGAACCACCCATCCTTATGCCACCGGTTGAAGGGAGACCTCTGATACTATACCTGACAGTACTTGATAACTCAATGGGGTGTGTGCTGGGGCAGCATGACGAGTCTGGCCGAAAAGAGCATGCCATTTATTACCTTAGCAAAAAGTTTACCGACTGTGAGACTCGATACTCACTGCTTGAGAAAACTTGTTGCGCTTTGGTATGGGCTGCTCGCCGGCTGAGACAGTATATGCTGACTCACACTACCTTGTTGATCTCAAAGATGGATCCTATAAAGTACATATTCGAAAAGCCTGCTCTGTCTGGGAGAATTGCAAGATGGCAAATGATCTTGACGGAATACGACATTCAGTACACAACCCAGAAAGCCATCAAAGGAAGTGTATTGGCAGACCACTTGGCACATCAGGCCGTAGATGACTATCAGTCAATGAACTTCGAGTTTCCGGATGAAAGCATCATGATAGTGATTGATTGTGAAGTACCTGGACCGGATGAAGGACCTGAGGAAGGATCCCGATGGGCTATGCACTTTGACGGAGCCTCCAATGCTTTGGGTAATGGTATCGGCGCTGTGATCATATCCCCTCAAGGCACTCATACTCCACTCACTGCCCGGCTATGTTTCAACTGCACCAACAACATGGCAGAGTATGAGGCGTGCATCATGGGACTCAAAGCTGCAATTGACTTAAGGATCAAGTTTCTGAGTGTCTTCGGAGATTCCGCTCTCGTGATCAACCAGATCAAAGGCGAGTGGGATACGAAACATCCGAATCTTATTCCTTACAAAGAATGTGTGTTGACAATGATCCCCCACTTCACAGAGATAACCTTTGAACATTTCCCGAGAGAGGAGAATCAGTTAGCGGATGCGTTAGCTACAATGTCTTCTATGTTCAAAGTCAAGTGGGACAATGAGGCTCCCCGGGTCATCATTTGGAAACTGGACGAACCGGCATACTGTTGTGATCTCGAGACTGAATTGGTAACTGAGAAGCCTTGGTACCATGAAGTAAAAAGATATCTGGAAGCTCAGGAATACCCTGAAGGTGCCTCTGTCAATGATAAGAAGTTCCTGAGAAGGTTCGCAGCAAAGTTCTTCCTTAGCAACGACATCTTATACAAGCGGAACCATGATTCAACCTTACTGCGTTGTGTGGATAAAACTGAAGCAGAAAGGATCATGGAAGAGCTACATGAAGGGACCTTCGGAACACATTCCAGTGGACACACTATGGCTAAGAAGATCCTTCGGGCAGGGTACTTCTGGTCCACAATGGAAGCTGATTGCTACCAATATTCTCGGACGTGTCACAAGTGCCAGGTTTATGCAGACAAGGTGCATGTTCCTCCAGTTCCTCTGAATGTCCTGACTGCACCTTGGCCTTTTGCAATGTGGGGCATTGATATGATTGGTGAGATCAGACCTACGGCATCTAACGGGCATCACTTCATCCTAGTAGCGATTGATTACTTTACAAAATGGGTCGAAGCAGCATCCTATGCTACGGTAACCAAGAATGTCGTGGCATGGTTCATTCGGCATAATCTGATCTATCGATACGGCGTCCCTGAGAGAATTATTACAGACAACGGTACCAATCTGAACAACAAGATGATCACTGAGCTCTGCGAGCAGTTCAAAATACAGCACCACAATTCTTCTCCTTACAGACCAAAGATGAATGGGGCTGTAGAAGCAGCTAATAAGAACATCAAGAAAATCGTGCAGAAGATGACAGTGACTTATAAAGATTGGCACGAGATGTTGCCGTTCGCTCTACATGGGTACCGTACCTCAGCTAGGACGTCAACCGGGGCAACTCCTTTCTCTTTGGTTTATGGTATGGAGGCAGTCTTACCGATCGAAGTGCAAATACCCTCTCTCCGGATAATGAAGGATGCAAATCTGAACGAGGATGATTGGATACAGACACGACTTGATCAGCTCAACCTTATTGATGAAAAGAGACTTGCTGCTATTTGCCATGGTCAGACGTACCAGAAACGAATGATCAGGGCATTTAACAAAAAGGTCAGACCACAGGAATATCAAGTTGGGGATCTGGTAATCAAGCGAATCATTCTTCCTCGGAGTGATCCAAGGGGCAAGTGGACCCCTACGTATGAAGGGCCATTTGTGGTTAAACATGTGTTCTCAGGAGGAGCCATGATTCTAACCAACATGGATGGTGACGACCTTCCTCACCCCGCCAATGCAGACATAGTAAAAAGATACTACGCATGAAAAAAGACCCGCTAGGCTGACATGCCTAGGCAAAAATTAGGGCTTCCCGGCGAACCAAAAGGGTTCGGGCAAAATGAAGGGATGAAAATGAAAAAAAAATCTGTACACCCGGCAAGTCGAAAACCTGAAAAGGCGGCTTGGGCAAAAATGGGTATCCCGGTGGACTAAAAACCCGAAAGGGCGGTCCAGGAAAAATTAGGGATAAAGCGTAAGACTATGTCTCATTAATTCACCTTGCATCCAGAATCCGGTATCTACAGCAAGTTCAGACGGCATCGATCAGTCAGCTTCATCTTCGTTTAGGTCATCAAGTGATGAGACGCTCGGAGTTATAAAGGCAATAGCAGAGTTGAAACCCAGTGGGATCATTCATTTCACACAGCTGTTTTATTTTCTCTTGTACAAAACTTGTATAAACTCTTTTGTTCGGCGGTGTTCTCTTACTAGGACGTCAGCCTCTTGTACACAAAACGCCTATTTTCAGGCCATTCAAAAATCAATACAAATATACTCTTCAGTTAAAAGTGCCTTTTGTTTTTTCCTTTTCTGTTTTGTTTTGCGAAGAACGTCCAAGTTTCAATTTGTGATATATGCATTGACAATAATTTGCTAACTCATGAATACCTGCATACGAAACAAAGGATTAATTACAGGTAACATTAGAAACAGGGGCAATAAAGAGTTGTCTAAGCAATCTAATTGTTCTGTCCTCCAAGGTACCAAGGTAGGTTCAGCTAAAGAACATAACCAGATATCCTAATTCCCCAGAGAGTAAGCAGCCATTACACTCTTCTTCAAGCAAAGTTATCAGACCTTAAGGAAAGTTGAGTATCCCCCAGCAGATATCAACATTCCCCAGCAGCATATATTCTTAACAAGCATCCCCGGCAGTCTTGGTCTAAAGATTGTTCCCCGGCGGTATATCAAACATTCAGTGGTGTCACTTCCCCCGATACATCTCAAAACTTCCCCAAGAGAATCCAATCCAGTTTCCCCAAGAAGTTGGAATCCATCTCCCCAAGCAGTAAGCTTATCCCCAGTAGATTCTGGAAGCTTATCCTCGCAAAGCACGAACGCGTCGTCCGGCTTTATTTAAAGAGTTATTTCCTTAACAGGATATAACTGGGTTATCCTCAACCAAAAGCCACGGAAAGAGCGTCCTCGACGGAGTCTTCTTATCCCCAGCGAAGTCCATTAACACTTCCAATATAACGATGGTATCCACAGCAAGTTATCATCAACACTCAACAAAGTATCTCTCTCCCCACAGAGTATCGCTTCCCAGCAAGATCGTCAGGGTACCTTTCTCCCTGCAGAGTTATCCATTCGCCAAGTCTATTCCCCAACGGAGTCATCTTCTCCTACCGGTATTCTTGCAACTAGCATCCCCAGCGGAAGCAAAATCTATTCTTCAACATCAGCCCAGGATATGAATTCCCGGCACCCGTCAAGGATTTACTTTCCTAGACGAAAACATACATTCCTAAACATCACATACATCATTATAGCATGCATAGACGCATCATACAAATTTCATTTATGTTGAGAACATCATCGCTTGATCCATATCATGCATTGCATATGACTGACCTCTATCTTTCAGGAAAGATTCAGTTAAATTCTCAATCATATTTCAAGACCTAGACCGGTTCAGTTAATCGACTCCAAAGATTTCTTATCCAGTCCAAGGCCTTCTCTAGTCCAGCTAAATCGACCCCAAACAGATTTTTCTGATGAAGACTCAGTAGAAGTTATCAAAGGTTTTTCTCAGACGTCCGCTGTTGAGATTATAATTTCCTATGGTTCTCTCCCTAATGTTGTGGAGATGATAATTCCATCTCAGGTTTTTCTCAAACGTCCGCTATTGAGATTATAATTTCCTATGGTTCTCTCCCTAATGTTGTGGAGATGATAATTCCAACCCAGGTTTTCTCAAACGTCCGCTGTTGAGATTATAATTTCCTATGGTTCTCTCCCTAATGTTGTGGAGATGATAATTCCAACCCAGGTTTTTCTCAAACGTCCGCTGTTGAGATTATAATTTCCTATGGTTCTCTCCCCATTGCTGCGGAGACGATAATTCCAACCCAGGTTTTTCTCAAACGTCCGCTGTTGAGATTATAATTTCCTATGGTTCTCTCCCTAATCCTGCGGAGACGATAATTCCCACCAAGATTTTCTCAACGATTGCTGCTGAGGTTAAAGTCACCCAAGGTTCTCTCACCGTTCATGCTGAGGTAGTAACCACCCCTGGTTCATTCATCATCGTTTGAAGATCCAGATCCAGCTCCTGTAGCCAGTCAGGACACATCCATACCAAGCATCTAAAAACCAGCTCCTGCAACATGACAGGTACTCATTTTCTCTTTTGCAGGTACGCAGGTTCTCGCTAAGGAATCTCTTACGCGATCAACATCCCGATGGCATCTATAAGCCCATCATCCTATTCATAAATCTCTAAATGGCATCTATAAGCCCATTTCCATCACACTGCTACTATGTGAGCGCAAATTTCTGGGCACTCTAGTGTTCAATCATCTTCTACCCTCGGATTACGAAAGGCACGTCAGCCAATCTGCATCCTCAGGTCTAATAAGATTGAACAGGGGCAACTGTTGTACCCCAAAATTTGCCCTCCCATATTCTTCAAGAAATTGCCAAGTCAAGCTGCAAAATTCCCCAAGGGTTGCACAATGCAAGGGCCTCCTAAATAAGTCAAGATTAGGGTTTTGGTTCTGATCAAGAAAATGAAGTTTCCAAGGGTCCAATCAAGTCTCACATGCCTACAAATATGGTCAAGCATCCTCATACCAAGTTTCAAGACTTTCAGCACAAAATTGCACAGTCAAAAACCCTAATTGCACTATAGTCAACTGTAGGGGCAAAATGGTCATTTGGCAGTCAAAAGTTCAAATTTTTGGTCAACATCTCATTTTGAAGCCACAAACATAATTGGATCAATGCTTGATCATGATTCTCAAAGTATGGCTAAAAAATCATCAAGATGCAAAAGTTTCTATTTTTGGACAGCTGAAAAGTCAACTGTAACTTGACCAAGGCATAACTTTTTCATGGTTCATCAGAAAAATTCCATCCAAAGCTCATTTTGAAGAGAAAGACATTTCCTACAACTCATCTTCATACTTCAAGTCCAAGAAATGCTCTCACAAAAAGTTATCAATTTCAACATTATAGGTCATTTTCAAAAGTCAACAAAAAGGGACTTTAAGTCAAAGGCCATAACTTGAGATTGATAAATCAAAATGACATGGGACCAAAGACATTGTTTAGAGGACTTCAAGAACTTTCTAAAATGTCCAAGAACATGATCAAAGCTTAAAAATTGAGCAAGATATGCATTGGAGAAGTTGGGAAATTTTTGTGAAATGGCCAAAATCATTTATCCTTGAAATTTCATTTTTGACAAAAGGGGCCCACTTTTTCCACTTGAATTAACTTGGCCATGCTTCCCACGTGTCCCACCTTTTATTTCATATTTTTTAATTAATTTTTTCATTTTTTATTGATTTTATTGGATTTAATTAATTTTAAATCTTTTAAAATCAAAAGAAAATCAAAAAGCTTAATTAAATGGAATATTTGGCCTTAACTAACTTTGATTTATCATTATGCAACCTACCAAATTCGTGCAAAGGGCCAAAAGAGCAAGAATTCAAAAATGAGTCAAAAAAGGAAATTTGGTTATGGAGGTTTATGGAGAATCATGAAATTGAATGTGTTGCATTAAGAGACCATAATTCCTTTTGATTCACATTGCCTAATGCTTATACAAGTGAGAAAAAAACGAAATTGAGACCTAAGCTACACCAGAACACAAAGAGCAAACTCATACTTTTGGCAAAAAATCTCAAAACTGAAAACACTTCTAGAGCCCGTTTCAACCTCTCATTCTCATCCAAACAGGTTACTGACACCTTAAGGAAACTATAGCCATCAAATTCAGACCTTCAAACGCCAAGAACAGGTATAACCAAGTCCAACTTTCCTTGAAATTTTTGGTATTCGCATTTCAATATTCATGCCATATTTATCATTTTTGATCATGGATTTGGACTAATATGATTGTTCTGAAGCTGTTAGCATGATTCAATTGGGTTTTCCAAGCCTGTGCACGATTTCACCATGAACAAAAGCTAGGGTTCCTGAAGCTTAAAATTAGGGCTTTAGTTATGTGGAAAAATTGGACTTTGACACCGGCATGAATGAAATCGTGGCAACATGAGGATTCCATTTTTGTTGTCGCGCTCAATTTATGTTTAGGCATGGCCTATTCGCTATTTTCAAATAGCTTGAGTTTTGGGGGGGTTCAAAACCCCCGCTATTTCATTTTCATTACAGGTACATTGGGGAAGATGACTGTGTGTCACGCTGTGAATGACTGGTTTGAATCCAGCGCGCGCTTTTTTATTATTTTATAACACTAACATGTATTTTCTTTTATATTATTTGTTTCTTATATAATATACAAGGCGCGTTAAATGGCTCAGTGGCAGGCATATGCGTTGGCAAACTACAGGACCTGGGTTCGAGCCCCAGGTCCCTCACTATTTCCATGTTATTTTTCATGTGATGTTTCCATGCAGTTTCAATGATTGAATACCATCATGCGTCCCTCCATCAAGCCGTCCATTTGGTCAGTCTCATTCATCCAAGGGTTCAGATCTAAGGAACATGATGGGTCCTAGTCAAAGCTACCACACGTGGCCTGAAAAAGTCAACAAGGCCTCCAGTAATGGGCCAGAAATTGCTGGGCCAACCTCCAAATTAGGGGCTTCACCCCCTTAGGTTTTGCAATTTTCTTTACATTCTTTGTTTTTTATTATTTTTATATTCTTTTAATTATTGCCTTCTTTTAATTAATTAATATTTTCATGACATATAAAAAACACAAAAAAATCAGAAAAGATAAAAATAATAAATATTTTATTTTAGTATTAATTTTGTAAATAAATCCCATAATTAATTTAGATTTAATTTTAGGTTGTTAATTTAATTCTTTTTCACAATAACCAAAAATAATAAAAATAGATCTTTAGCACTTTTTACCCTTTTTTTTAATTAATTAAATATTTTATTATAAGTATCATTAACCATTAATTTTGTAAATAAATTTTATAATTAATTTAGTTTTAATTCTAGGTCTTAACTTTAATGCATTTTCTTTAATAAATTAAAAACAATTAGAATTAGAATTAATTATTTGACTTTTAATTAATTTAATTTTTTCTTTAATGTCATAAATACAAAAAACATGAAAAATAAGTTCTTTCTTTTTATTTAACTTAATTATTTTAATAATTTTATTTTTAACTCCTTCAAAGGGTTCAACGCCCTCGCATTCGATTATATTCTCTTTTCGCGCGTTTTATTTATTTCTTTGATGTAAATATAATGTACTTGTTCCAAAGTCCTGTAATAGTTAATTAGGCATTTATTTTCTGCACTTTATTTTAAATCGGGTCTGGATTAATTTGGCGTTGTAGACCCGCGCCTTTGTAATAGCGTAGGACCTTTATCTTTTCCGCACTTTAAATTCCTGCACCTTTAACTGTTAAGCAATAACATGAAATAATGAATGCCCAAAAATAAAATCAAAGCGTAGATCACCAATATATGACAAGATAAAAATATCTGAAAATGACACACAATTCACACACCACCCCTAGGGTACGCCTCACTGTTGCCTTGCCTCGAAAGGTGATCGTCGAGTAGAGGATGTCTTAGTAAGTCCTCATGATCCGGGAACCTGGCATGAGGGTAGCTTCTAAGGTGTCTTCCCATTGCTCTGGTGATCACCATGTCCCGAACCTCGAATTGACCCGAACACCTCCAACGGTGGTGCTACCAACCTCTCAATGGTGGGATAGTACTACCTGAAGGACAATTACACAGCTTAATTACTTAGGGTAGGTAGATGACTCATGGATACTTGCTCTTTTCAAAAACAAATCAAAATACTTTTCACACCTTACACTTTTCAAAAAGCTTTCAAAACAAACTTTTCAAACACTCTTGAGGACTGATACAAGAGTCGATCTGAAATCTTTCAAAGAAACTTTTTTAAAACCCACATTGAAAAGCAAACAAAACAATTTTGAAAACACAAATGAGCAAGTATCTAAGAGCCCATGGATAACCATGGATAGAAAGGGTGCTAACACCTTCCCTTTCTATAATCTACCTCCCGAACCGAGAACAATCTCTATAAGGAATTTTTTTGTGCTTTTGTCCTTTCCATTTGGAGAAAATAAAAGACGGTGGCGACTCTTGCTTCCGCGACATTTCGCGAACCAGCTTTAAAACAGTCAGTTCCAGATCCACCGATCACAACAGCAACAGTGATAGCATGGAGATTTTGGAGGGGGTGTGCCCCAGCTGTTCAACGACGTTGAAATCACTTTTCTTTATAATCTTGAGGATCTCTTCCATATCTTGTTTGGAAGCCTCAACAAAGGTCTTTGGTGCCTCCGTCCGGACAGGCATATCAGCAGCAATCCCCTTTCCCCGAGCGTCAGATGACCCGGCAGCAGGGGTGGAAACTTGATTAGGGGGGGAAACAGGCACACTGGCAGGTGTGATGACCAGAGGCCTTTGAATTGCTGGATGAGCGATGTCTGGTGAGAACAGTCTTCCACTATGACCTTAGCAGGCCCAGTGATGTTGGTGACACTGGTACCAGTGTTGAACTCTTGTTTCACTCCCCGGACATAAACATCTGCCCCATAGTGCCACGGGACATCTTTATCATACTTGTAGAGGATGGCCCCCGGAACAGTAATGGTTATAGGAACAATCTTGTGAACAAGCAAAATTTGGACAGGCTTCTTTGAAGGAGCCTTGGAAGGGTTATTGAAAATGGTAACAATTGAAACTTCTTCAATAGGGGCAGCAGGAACGACAGTCTTCTTGAACAAGATCTCTTTACTATCCATCAGGTTTTGGACGCCTGGTTTCAGCAAAGAACAACCAGCAGGGGAATCAGCACATAAAGGGTAACCTTTGCTACATCCCAGAAATAAACCGGCTAGCAACAGGTTCCTCTTGACGGTCAGCAGCGGAGTAGCAACATCATCCACAGAAGCTACATACAAATCCTCCTCAACAGCATTCACTCCATGCTGGGGCATGGGAGCGGTCACAACATTTGGCCTCTCGGGCGCCTCGAACTGTATCTCATTGGCATCAATAAGGTCCTGAACCTTATTCCTTAGGGCCCAACAATCATCAGTAGAATGTCCCGGGCTATCGGAGTGATACGCGCAACGGGCGTTGGGGTTATATTTCGGAGATGCTGTGTTTACCATCTTCGGAGCCTCTTTGACAGTTACCAGGCTAGTTGACAGCAGTTGCGGCAGGATCTGAGAGAGAGTCATGCTGAGCCGAGTATACTGCCGTTTGGGCCTCTCAGCTCTGGGTTGGTTGTACTGTTGTGGAGCAGCAGCAGGCTTAGAAATAACCACCACGTTGACAGCTTGGCGGTGTTCAGGTTTGTTCTGCTTTCTTGGACCATACACAGCACTGGCCTCCTTCTTGAAGGGTTTCTTTTCAGCATTTGAGGAGGCACCCTTCTGTATCTTTCCCGATTTTATACCAGCCTCGATCCTCTCACCAGTCAGGATCAGGTCAGTAAACCCAGCAAAAGAATTACCAATGAGATGATTGAAGAATGGACCAGATAGGGTCTCCAAGAACATATCCACTAGCTCCCGGTCCGTTAATGGTGGCTGCACCCTGCCAGCCAGGTCTCTCCATTTCTGTGCGTACTCCTTAAAACCTTCTCCCGATCCTAGCGACATACCCTGGAGTTGGGTACGCGTAGGAGTGAGGTCGGAATTATATTGATACTGCTTGTAGAAAGCAGTGGCCAAATCCTCCCAGTTACGAATGTTGGTTCCATCCAGCTGATAGAACCATTCGAGATGAGACCCTGAAAGACTCTCCTAGAAGAAGTGGATCCATAAGTTCTTGTCTGCTGTGTAAGGCTGGATCTTCCTTACATAAGAACGGAGGTGCATCTTAGGGCAAGAAGCCCCGTCATACTTCACAAAGGTCAGCGCCTTGAACTTGTGCAGGATCACCACCCTAGAAGATAACCCCAAGTCTCCGAAATCCAACCCAGGCACACGTTGGATCTCCATAGCATTTAATATGTCCTCCAGCTGCTTGTACCGGTCCTCAGCAGGAGGGTACTGTTCGTCATTGAAGTCTGTCTCAGTGTCAGAGACCACAGGACTAGGGACCTCTCTCCCTTGGTGACTACCTTCCCCCACAGATGGAGTAGTCCTCTCAGCTTCATTCTGCAATGTGTTCCCGAGTCTGCTCCCAGTGTTGAACAGCACAATCCTCTTCTTCTTCTTATTCTTCTTCAGGAGCAAAGCCTTCAGCTCTTGTTGTCCCTGGGCCAAGTTCATGACCATCTCCTGAAATTGAGCATTCTGGGCCTGGAGGGCCTTGATAGCTTGCTCGGTAGTGAGTTCAGGATTCATGATGCTTGAGTGCTGAAATAAACAGCGAAGAAGATTAAGCAACCTGTAGGAAAAGGGGTACCTGTAATGCATATGATGAATGAAATGCGTATGAATTATGTTTTCAAAGACAATCGGGAGTCAAACTTTGTAAACAAAAGGAACACACTTTATTAGATTCAAACTTTAAATTGTTCAACAATCTGCCCTTAGGCGTTACAGGAATGAAAATACTGAAAAGGAAATAAAGCTGTAAAAGAAACATCCAAAGACCATCAGTGCTCCCATGGCCTCCTCTTCTCAGTACGGATATAGTCATTCAGGGTTCGCTCGTTCTCCAGTTGCTTGGTCAGCTTCTGGATCTTCTGTTCCTGTTCGTTGAACTTTTCCCGATAATAATCCCGCTCTTCCTGTAGTTGCGCCCAAGACCTCTTTAGGGTATCAACATTAGTGGGTATCTGAGGAGGGAGAACAGTTGGGGGGACCCCATCTCCATCAGGACTTTCAAGAATGATGGGCCTGGCAGCTTCATATGGCATACCTAACTTCTGAGCACGGATGCGGACCCATTTGTAGTAGGCTTCCATAGGTAGAGAAGTCTTCATTCCCAACTCATGCGGGTCAACTTTGTGAATTCTGTCCTAAGCTTTGATGAATCTACGGTGCAGTTCGTCACTATCTTTCTGAAACTCAAAACTGATATGAGGCACCAACATCTCATGAGGCCCTACTCTTTTGGCTCTTCCAAACTGACGGAGAGCTAAACATGGATTATAAGAGATTCCGCCCTGAGTGCCAATCAATGGAACATTAGGATATTCTCCGCAGCGATCAATAACAGCCACCTCATCTAAACCTCTGAGAGTCCAAATGATGTCATTATCAGTGAGAGACATTAACCTATGAGCCCAGCCTCTTCCTTCTTGGTTCTTTAGCACGAACTTGGGGAGGTGCGAAATAAACCACCTCACCAATAAAGGAGTACAACACCACAGAGTTCCTCGTCTTCGGGCAGTACGAGCATAGAGTTGTTGCAGGACATCACCCAAGAGAGTGGGTACAGGATTCCGAGACATGAAGATCCTTATGGAATTGATATTGACAAAGTTATCAGGATTTGGAAACAATACTAGCCCATAGATTAAGAGAGCCAGAATGTCCTCGTACGCCCTGAAGTCTAAGTCGTTCCAGAAACGGTTAGCTTTACCAATCAGAAACTTAGCCAAGAAGCCCTTAACTCCGCTTCTAGTCACCCAGTTGTCCATTACCTCCTGGTTGGTCAAGGGGAGGGCTACAGCAATCTCCTCGAGCCTAAGAGTCTTTTCCCAACCAGTGAATGGAGTCTGATCCAAGATAGGGATGCCAAGCAAATCAGAGAACTCTTCCAGGGTAGGGACCAGCTGGAAGTCTTGAAAGGTGAAGCACTGGTACAGAGGGTCATAAAATTGGGTCAGGACACTCATCAGTTGTTGGTCCCGCTTTGCCATGACTAAACTGAGAAGAGAACCATGCCTCTGGATGAAGGAAGTAGTATTTGGAATTCTGCTAACCAACTCTTCAAGCAACTCAGGTGGGTGAACAAAATTGAACCGGATAGTGTTCCTTCGCATAGGCATCATGGTGTCCTACAAAACAGAGCAAAGATGAAACCCTCTTATCTTTGAAATGGTCAGTCCTTATGCAGGATGCATGCAATGTTATGATGGCATGATGTTATGATAAAGCACACCACGAGTATTCACAAAGGCAAACATGATAAGGCACACAAGTCACACCACAACCCTTAGAGTTTAGGCCAGCACGGAGTTCAGGTACTACCCTCTTTCGGTTTATTGGTTAAGACCTGTCCTAATCAAAAGTAACCGGGTTCTAGAGGATCCCAATATCACTGACTACCCTCAATCGGTCATAACTCCAGCATCGCAATCTTTTCTTGCAGCCAGAACCATCGCGAGAGTTTAGCCTCAATGGGTGTAGCATACTGCTACTGTTCTATTGGCCAAGTTGGGTCATTTAAGGTTCTAAGGTTGGTTGGTGCTTAATGACTTCTCAGAAGACCCATATTCTCCTTGTTGCAACACAAGGGATATCGGTATAGACCAAGGTGTCACACCAATGTAGCCACTGCTTCACCCGTGTCGGTCTATGCCGGACAGATCCCTCACAGCTTATGCTACCTAACAGGGTATCCCCAGATCCGGGTTAGGATCCATGAAACTCCAAGACAATACCCACAATAATAAAGCAAACAAAACAAAGCAATTGAAAACACAAATATGAGCTATCCTAAGGTACACCTCACTTTAAGTTCCCCAGCAGAGTCGCCAGTTCTATGATCGGTGGATTTAGAACTGACTGTTTAACGCTGGTTCGCGAAATGTCGTGGAAGCAAGAGTCGCCATCGTCTTTTATTTTCTCCAACATGGACAGGACAAAAGCACAGCAAAATTCCTTATGAGATAGTTTCTCGGTTCGGGAGGTAGATTTATAGAAAGGGAAGGTGTTAGCACCCTTTCTATCCATGGTTATCCATGGGCTCTTAGATACTTGCTCATTGTGTTTTCAAAAGTGTTTGCTTTTCAAAGTGTGAGTGGGTTTGAAAAAGTTTCGTTGAAAGTTTTCTGAATAACTCTTGTATCAATCCTCAAGAGTGTTTGAAAAATTGTTTTGAAAGCTTTTTGAAAGTGTCGGTGTGAAAAGAGTTTTGATTTGTTTTTTTGAATAGAGCAAGTATCTATGAGTCATCTACCTACCCTAAGGAATTAGGCTTTGTAAATGTCCTTAAGGTAGTGCCATCCCACCATTGAGAGGTAGGTAGAACCACCGTTGGAGGTGTTCGGGTCAATTCGTTTTTAGGGACAGTGTGGTCACCAGAGCAACAGTAGGACACCTTAGAAGCTACCCTTATGCCCTTGATCCTTTTTGTAATCCGAGGCAACCGTTTCGAGGCAACTGGATCATGGACATAAGGACTTACTAAAACGTCCTATACTCGACGACCACGTTTCGAAGGTAAGGCAACAGTGAGGCGTACCCTAGAAGTGGTGTGTGTATTTGTGTGTTATTTTCATGTTAAGTTTATCTTTGATCATGGCACGGTGAGCTACGCTTGTTTTTAATTGGCATGCATTCTTTCATACAAGTTAACAGTTAAGGGGGTGCGGAAAGTATATTGCGGAAAACGTAAATCCTACGCTATTACAAGGCGCGGGTCTATACATCGCCAAAAATTACAAAGACCCGTTTTAGGTAAATAAGTACGGAAAATAAAAAAACGGTAAAAGTCCTAATTACTATTACATGTCCAGAGCAATTACATAATAATCGAACAAATTAAATGCGCGCGAATAAATTAATCGGGAATGTCCAAGGGTGTTGACCCTTTTAAGAAAAGGAAATTAATTTTTTGGTCTTTTTTATAATTAAAATAAAATTGAAGCTAATTAATAACTAATTAATTTAATTTAATTAAAAGAAAATATTTTGTTTTTTATGTTTTTATGAAATAGAAAAAATAAAAAAAGAAACAAAATTAAACGTTAACCTAAATCTAAGCTATTTTAGTTATTTTAAGAAAAAGTTAAAATGGCCTAATTATGATTAATTTATTTGAGATTTATTTACAAAAATAAAATAATAATAATAAAAATAATATTAGTTCAATTTTTTTGGGTTTTTTATGAAAATGGTTAATTGATTAATTACTAATAATAAATAAAATAAAAAAAGGGTTAGAAATTAAATTGAAAAATAAAATGAAAAGAAAATAATAAACCAAATGGAGGGGGTGCTGGGCCAGGAATGGGGGTGTGATGTTGAATCTTGGCCCATTAGCAGGAAGCCTCGCTTGACTTTTTTAATCACCTATGCCCACGTTGACTCTGGAGTATGGTGTGCTGGCCTTCTGGACCTTTGGATCTGCATGGAAAGACACATGGCTGCTTGGATCTTGGAGTCACATGGTGGCTTGTTTTGACTATGCTGCATGGAATCAAGTTGAACAAAATAATAGAAATTATTTGGGGGGGACCTGGGATTCAAACCCAGGTCCCAAGGATGGCATGACACGTTCCCAACCACTGAAGCACTTTGTTGCATTTGTTAATAACATGAAAAACAAATATGATATAAAACAAAAGCCAGTAATGCTGGAAAACAAAAAAATGCGCGCGTGGATTTGAATGTACCAACGCCTGCTTGCCACGCATGTCATCTTCTACCTTTTCTACAAAATATCAAACATATATCGGGGGTTTTAAACCCCCACAAAATGCAGTCAAAATAAAAATAACGATTAGCTCCTCACACCATATAAAAAGGGCGCGAATAGTTCATTGGATTCGTCTTGTCCTTCTCAATTCAACCATGGTTGTCTGGGGTTCCAATTTTACAGTATGGTGAAATCCCCAATTTGAAGCTTGAAAAAACCTAAAATGCTTTAATGGTGAATCATGATTTAACACGTTAGAATGCAATTGGATTATCCTATTAGCTTCAAAAGCCCCTAGCAATACAAAACAATAAAAAAATGGATCAAATGCTTATGAAATGTGATATACAGTTTTGAAAAATGAAGCAAACCGAATGAGTTATATGGCGCGATTTCTTGAGGTTCTTGACTCGTTTCTGATTGCTAAAGCTTCCTAGGGATACCAGGAGTGTGTTTTGATTGAAAGGGAGGTTTAAAACGTGCTGCAAATAGGTTTACAGTTTTGCTTTTTTCTCTTCAAAGTTTGAAATGTGTTTGGCCGTTTTGGAGCTTTTTAGGTCGTGAAATCTCTTGTGATAGCTTGCACACATGTTATGTAAAGAGTTTCAATCATAATTAAGAGCCTTGAAGCCTTGCATTCATGTTTGAGATTATGCCATGAACTCCATTGAAACACTTTCCATTTTTGTGTCAAAATTTGAATTCTTGCTTGAAATAGCCCCTTGCACGAATTTGGAATGTGCATGATGGTGTATCAAAGCATTTCAATACAAAATATATCCCCTAATTAATTTCTTTGATTTTTATTTGATTTTAAAATATTTAAAATGAATTAAATCAAATAAAATTAAATAAAAATGGAAAAATTAATTTTAAATCTTGAAATAATTTGTGGGACACGTGGGAAGCATGGCCAAGCTGAAACAAGTGGAAAAAGTGGGCCCCTTTTGTCAAAAATGAAGTTTCAAGGATAGTTGACTTTGGCCATTTCACAAAAATTTCCCAACTTCTCCAATGCATATCTTGCTTAATTTTAAAGCTATGAACATGTTCTTGGACATTTTGGAAAGGTATATAAGTCCTCTAACCAATGTCTTTGGTCCCATGTCGTTTTGATTTACCAATATCAAGTTATGGTCTTTGACTTAAAGTGCCTTTTTGTTGACTTTTGAAAATGACCTATAATGTTGAAATTGATAACTTTTTGTGAGGGCATTTCTTGGACTTGGAGTGTGAAGATGATTTGTAGGAAATGTCTTCCCCTTCAAGATGAGCATTGGATGGGATTTTTCTGATGAACCATGAAAAAGTTATGCCTTGGTCAAGTTACAGTTGAATTTTCAGCTGTCCAAAAATAGAAAATTTTGCATCTTGAGACTTTTTGAGCCATTCTTGTGAAATCATGATCAAGACTTGATCAAATTATGATTATGGCTTCAAAATAAGATGTTGACCAAAATTTTTGACTTTTGACTGCCAAATGACCATTTTGCCCCTACAGTTGACTGTTGAGCAATTAGGTTTTTTGACTGTGCAACTTGACCTTGTGAGCCTTGAAACTTGACATGTAGGTGCTTGAAAATGTGTATGAGCATATGGGACTTGATTGAGCCCTTGAAAACCTCAACTTCCTTGCAGGAACCAAAACCCTAATTTGACTGGCTTAGGAGGATGGTTGACTGTGTAGTCCTTGAGTAGACTTTGAACCATTTGAGGTGATGCTTGGCAAAAATTTGAAGATTATGGGAGGGCAAATTTTGGGGTACAACAAATGTCAGCTGCATGCAAGCATTCAACATGCCCCTGCAAGTGAATTACATTCAATCATTAAGCCATGGCCATTCAGAGGTTGGGCACTGGATTTAATAGGAGAGATTCAACCCACTTCATCCAAGGGACAAATATATATATTAGTAGGAATAGATTATTTCACCAAATGGGTAGAAGCTGTTCCTTTGGCGAATGTAGACCAAGAAACAGTCATTAAATTTATCCAAAAGCATATACTATATAGGTTTGGAATCCCAGAAAGAATAACTATGGATCAGGGATCAGTATTTACTGGTCAAAAGATGCAAGAATTTGCAAAAGAAACAGGATTCAAATTGCTAACATCTACACCATTTTATGCTCAAGCAAACGGTCAAGTTGAAGCAGCCAACAAAGTTATAATAGGCTTAATCAAGAAGCATGTCGGAAAGAATCCAAAAGGTTGGCATAATACGTTAGATCAAGCACTTTGGGCTTGTCGAACGTCACCTAAAGAAGCAACCAATACTACACCGTTCCAACTTACTTTTGGGCATGATGCAGTATTACCAGTCGAAATCTTTCTTCAATCAGCCCGCATTCAAAGACAGGGAGAGATAGCTCCAAACCTTTATTGGGAAATGATGTTGAATGAATTGATAGATGTAGACGAAGAAAGGTTGCGGGCCTTAGAAGTATTAATAAGGCAAAAGGAAAAAGTAGCTAGAGCCTACAACAAAAGGGTGAAAGGTACAACTTTTGTTGTTAATGATTTAGTTTGGAAAGTTATTTTACCTATAGATAAAAAGAAACAAGCTTTAGGCAAATGGTGTCCCCATTGGGAAGGTCCTTTTCGAATTTTAAAAGTGTTTTCGAATAATGCGTATGAGGTGGAGGAACTAGCAGAAGATCGGAGAATCCTAAGGGTAAATGGGAAATACTTAAAGAAGTACAAACCGTTTCTGCAAGAAATTAGAATAAGAAAACAATAGTGACAAATAAATATTAGCGAAACCAAGATGGAAATACTAGAATGGTTACTGCAACATATCAGAGAATTCTAAAGAGAAAATTTTAGAATAAAGGTGCCAAACTGGCATTTGTCTGAATATTACAATTTTAAATGGCATTTTTAAAGCTAGCGGCTAAAAGCTAGAAAGGAAGATTGTTCTTTATTCTTGCATATTTGATCTTCGACAAATTAAGTTTATACTGGATAGCTGCTTGGGACTCCTGAATTTTGGCTATTTCTTTGTCCATATTGGTAGCCGCTTCCACTTGAGCAACACTTTCTTTCGCCAAAAGGTCAGCCTGAGGGTCATTCAAGCCTTGAATGGCAGCCTGTTTTTCTTTCGCCTCAGCAATCCTTGTTTATAACTCTGAGATCTGAGTTTCCCAAACTTGGATGGAGGATGCATAGTTATTATACTCCTCTTAGGCCTTTTTCTTCGACTGCATGAGAGTTTCAGAGGCAGTATAGGCGTTGTAAGCTTTTTCATATGCTAGAGATTGTGACTTTTCCGCCGCTTGAAGTTTCGTCTGAGCATTGAAATCTCTATTAAACTCAGAACTCACTTGATCAATCAATTGCTGAATATCGACAAGAGCTTCACCCACATTAGGTGGACACGCTGTGATAGGTATTTGAGAAATCAGTTTCTTTATCCGAGAACCAGCGGTGCAATCCTCCTTTAGATTGATAAAAAGATCAACACCAAAGACAACTTGCTTCACCTGTTGCAAGAGGGTATCGAGAGAAGTTTCTTTGATGCCAACACCAGCTTGGGCAGAAGTATTAAGAAATGTTTTAGCAGGAGATGAATCCTTTAAAGCCATCATTAGTTTGACATACTTTAAAGGATCCGTTGTTTTTAGGGCAGTTCTTTCCTCTTCTGAGAAAGTGGCAATAGTGGGCTGACTTGAAGAAGGCTGGTTGTGTGTCGAAGCAAGATTAGACTCTTCAGTGGCGTGAGCGGAATCCAAGTATTTGTTACTAATAATCTGTTCTGGCTCTTCGACGTTTCTTTCATCATCTCCCATACCCTCATTACCTTCGAAGAAACCTTCTATATCGGAGGAACGTTCCGCTTCCTCATTTATTTCAATTTCCTCAGACGTGCCAGTGTTAGGGGAAGTGCCATTTTTTTGAGCATCTGCCTCAGGAGAAGAATTCTCCTGCTCTTATGTGTCCTTCGACTCAGATTGAGGATGGCCAGTCGCAGACCCTTTGTTTTGCATAATTCCAGCATTGGGAGGAGGTGAAGGGGTTCCTTCGACAATCGGATTTTTTAGAAGATCACAAGTTCTGGGGGACTTGTCATACTTTTTCTGCAAAAGTGAATACCAATATTGGTTTAAGGAATATAGTATGTCAAAATATCGGGAAATGAAAAGAAGAGTTTAAAATAAAATACCTTATCAGCAGTAGAGGTGTTGCTTCCAATACGCTCCGAAATTTTGACTCCAGAGGGTGGAGGCCCCGCTTCTTTCGCAGAAGAGGGGAGAGTAGCAGTTTCGATTTCCTTTTGGGCAGTGCCCTGGGACGAAGTAACCTTCGATCCTTTTTTATTTTGTTTCTTCAAAGGATGAGGAGAGTCATCAACGCTGCTACCTTCAAGTGTAATTATTTCTTTTTCAGAAACATTTTTTCTTTTCTTCGCCTTGGCAACTGACAAACTCCCATCCTGCAGAAAATATCAAAATTTTGATGAATAAGCAAAACTAGAAGAAAATTCCAGAGAAGAAAGTTTAGTATAAAAACCTCAGAAACTTTGACATTTTTTCTTGAAAAAACGTTCTTCCCGGCATTGTCTGGTTGTGGAGAAGTAGGCTTTGACATTCCAGTTGGAGTAGTCTTTGAAGCGGGTTTCCCCTTTTTTGGGGTTTTCCTTTCGACAACTGAAAATTAACAAAGTCAAAAGGGAACATGTTAAGATGGAAAATTTTAAAATACATTTTTCAGCTTGGCACCTTGAAGCATTGGAGAAAGGATTTTCACAGCAGACAAATCATAGTGTAGGAAACCGTTGAAACTGTCCAGAGTGAGCTTAGTCGGAACAACCCGTTTTGCGCGTTTTTTACTATCATTGTGTAAATCATGAAAAATGCTCCCACAGACGAACCAGTCTGGATAAGGTGGCGAAAACGCCAGAGCGATGTCCGCTGTGGGCAATTTTGGAAATCTGGGTGGTTGCAGTTCAAAGGCTAAATCATACTTGAATTCAGGTTTTACAGATTTGGGAAGTTTAAATTTTGAAAGAGTTTTCGTAAATTTTTCTTTCAAAGTAAGTGACGCTTGATAGACTGTTCCACTAAGCTGCGTAGGGTCATAGACAGTTTCAAAATAATCCTGAAAGGCTTTTATTTCTTTGCAATGAGTAGTTTTACCTTTGGGCCCATGATCCTGCAAAGATGAAAAGGCTTGAGTCAGTTGATCTTTTATTTCAGTATTGTCAAACATGTTGTTATTATAAAACTCGCTCCACAAAGTATAAAAGCCTTTGGTCATATAAGTCGCAGGTTCGAAAGAGGCAAGTTTGAAGTCAGCAAAGTCAGCATGGTATTCTTGATGCTTCGCCACGTCCCTCATAACGTAGTCTATTCCAGCATAGCAGATATCCTTCTTACGATTAAAGAGAGACACGGGGACAAGTTGATTCAACCCAAACTATCGAGAGACAAAGTTTGGTTGATAAGCTAGCATGCATACATAGTTCTTCACAGGCAAAATCTTGGAAATGAGGAGTCTGGGAAGGAGGAATGCACGCCAGACATTTTCAACTTCAGTATTGGCATCCTTTATGGCTTCTTCGATCGAAGCAGTAAACCAGGAAGGGCCATGAGTTCGTTTGGCAAAGGGAGCCATAGCAGGAGTAAAGGCATGACGTTTCGAGAACATCAGAATATACTTGGTAAGGTTGGATTGAAGATTCATGTCTTCACTAGGAGTCAGTAGCAGAAGCCTAGTTCCTTCAATGCTTCTTGCTAATATCATGGGATCCTCTTCATTCACATTTCCGGAAGTTCGAAGAGAGGGTTCGAAGGTGGCATTCAGCCACAGTTGAAGAAGCCAGTAAGGTCCAGATAAGAGGAGGTTACTACCAGCTTCATGTTCTTTAAGCTTGGCTACAACAGCGCCTAGACTTTCATACAAACTTACTAGTAATAATTCACTAAGGCAAACCTTTCGACCAGAATGTAATTGGTTAGCCAAAGTCAAAAATCTTCTAGCTACTTGGAGGGATTTGCAACAGAAAATAAATTTGGACAACCATAAAGCTAAGAAAGCTATATGTTCGATGTCATAAACATCTTCGCCATCTGTATGATAAAAATTCATATAAGCATTAAAGGAGGCGGTTTTGGTGTTGAAATCTATTGTGTTATCAGATTGGAGAAAAGGGTCAAATGTTTCTCCAATAGGAGAAAGTCCTGTAATAGCTGCTACGTCAAACAGTGTAGGGGTTATCATCCCACAAGGAAGATGGAAAGTGTTATAAGTGGTATCCCAAAAATAGTGAGATGCAAGTAGTAAGGGTTGGCAATAGCTAAAACCTAATTTCGACATCTGGATCAGGTCGAAAATGCCTAAATCTTTCCAAAATTGGCTTTTCTTTTTCTCTACTTTTTCTAGCCAGTTCAAATAAGACTTGTCTAAAGTGGGCAGGATCGGAAAGGTCTGAAGTTATCAGTGATATAGTTCATTTGGAAAGGTCCCCTATTTACTTCAGGACTTTCTGTGGATACATTTTTAGGGGATTTGGAAGAATCATCGTAAGTATTTCCCTTGTTAGCTATGGGTTTAACATCATGATAGGTTGGGAAAAAGTTTTTGCAATCTTCCAAATGTTCGGTAGAAACTAAGGGGCCTAGGAATCCTAAGGTTTTACCAGATAGTGAAGAAGAAATTAATACCCGGGAAGCAAAAATGGCTTTTTGTTCTTTGGACAGCTTCAGAGGTGTGATAAACTCCTTATTCTCATGCGTGATTATTTTGCTAGTTGGAATGGATTGAGAAGATGAACCGGTGGAAGCTCCAGAATTTTTGATTTTGATTTTCATTGATTGTTTATCTGAGGCCATTGTTGAGGTTCTTTAAGTTTTCTGGAGATTTTGAGTTTTTTGGAAAGGAAAGGGTTTTACAGAGAACTGAAAGGGTTTTTGCTAAGAGAAATGTGTAAAAGTAGGAGAGAGGAAGAAGAAAAAATTGTTTTATAATGAAAAGTGATCGTCTATCGAGGGACACGTGTTCACATCTTGGAGGAGAAGGTGAGAAGTTTGTCAAGTCACCTGACATTGGGAATAGTTATTCATCATTATAAACTGTTGCACGCACGTCTTGAAATGACGTTTTTGGAGAGATGTCATGATGATATCTTTAAAGTACGAAAAGGTCCTCTTTGCTGGTCGAAATAGCATAAATCACAAGAAATGCCTATTTCTGCACCCATTCGAAACAGACATTTTTTGGGGGAAATTTGTTAGCTGGGAATTTCGACCAGGTTAATATAGGAGCTTTTACATTTTTTAATTTTTTTATAAAACGGCTGAAAAAGAGCTTTTATGTCGAAATGCATTACTAGATCTACGTCGAAGATAGTCTGAAAAGACAGATTGTTTATTTGGTCCAAAGAGCGCATTTTCGACGGCCACGTAAGAAAATCATTACTGAAGGTTTGAGCGGGATTATTTGAAATTCGAAAAGGGTTTCTTTGGATAAGAAGGACGCGTGGAAGCCTTAGAGTGTCGAAAGACATGCAAGAGAGAAACGTGGCATTTTCCTAGAATAGTACTGTTATGGTTAGGACATTATAAATAGCTCTTTAGTGTTAAGGAAAAGCAGGTCAGATTTCGTACAAAGTTACTCACAAAAATACTCAAATATCAAGTTAAAGAGAAAGAGTTTCGTTGAGAATGTACGTATGACCTCACAATTTTATCTTTGAAATTTCACTTATCAATATAATTATCTTTAAAATCATTCTTTTACAATTTCCTGTAATTGTTCTTAAAATTCTTTATGTTACGTTAAATTCTTTGTGTTCTGTCGAATTGTCTTACTCTTCTGCAAAGATTCATAGATCAAATTAAGTCACTTAATTCCAGTATTAAGACTTTTTATTGTCAAACATTTATATTCAAACCTTTTTCGTTTAATTAAGATGCTTCAGCTAAAACTTTACATTTGAATTTAATTTCAGAAGCCTTGCACTCCAAACCTTTACACAAACACATGCACAAGTATCATTTCATATTTTACATAAGCCCTCAAGAAAGTATTACAATTGACGTTAAGGCAATGTTCTAAGATCAATCTAGTCGATCCTGCAAGTAACCATACACATCAAATCTGTTTGGAAGACTAGCGGTTGTTTCGCCAGAAATCATTGCGAACAAGTATACCCTAAGGGTGCATATGTGCAAGGTGTGTTATGTTCAATTATTTTAGTCTTGTGTTAATTTTGCTAATGTTTGATTATTTTTGCCATACAATCCTATTAGTCATACATCTAGCAGTTAATAATTGCAGTAATTTAAAAGTGCAGAAATATAAAACCTAGCTATTACAAGGCTTCGGGAAGGAGGATTATGTACATATCTAAAACTGGGGAAAAAAATAAATAAAAGCGGTAAAGGTCCTACTAATTATCTATTACATCCCAATATACAGTTACAATAATAAAATGAAGTGCGAAAGAATAATAACGCGCAAATTTGAAAAGACGTCTAAAAATCCTAATATATATAAAAAAATCTTTTTGTTGTTTTTTTGTTTTAATTTATAAAAAGGGTTTAAGTTAAAAAATAATTGATCTAGATCTATATTTTAAAAAAAAATAATTATTAAAGAAACATGAAATTTAAATAAAAGAAATTAATTCTATATTTTTTTTGGTATTTTTGTTACGAAAATGAAAATGAATTAAAATGAAATTAAACCTAAGTTATATTAATTTTAATTTTAAAAAAAGTTAAAGTGTTTAGTTAATTAATTTACCAAAATTAGAATTTAATTAAGAAAAAATCCTAAATCTATTTTTATGTAATTTTTATATTTGTTTATTGATAAAAATAAAAAAGGGATTAAAAGAAATAAATAAAATGAATAAAACAAGAAAATAAAGATGGGCCTAGTAACCAAAGTAAACAGGGGGTGCAATCATCAAAAATCCCTAGGCCCGAATCTTCGAAAGCTTTATGCTCTAACTATGGTGTTTTTTGATTCTTGCGTGGAACCTATGATTCAACCATCCATAATTGTTCTATATAAACTCAAACAAACGTTAGCATACCATAAAATGTGATTAAAATTAGAGATTCGAAGTTTAAAATTTTACCAAACCGGTATTGTCAAATGAGGGCGTGCTAGGCGTGTGATGGATTGCTCTTGGGCCTTGTAAGACTCCTGGGTACTTCAAGAGGATGGTTTAGGCTTGATGTCAATTGAGAGAGACCGGAACCTCGAGATATGACTTGCACCAATTCTTTGATTTCTGGAGAGCTTTTTGAAGCGCTTTTTGAGAGCTTTTTAGAGAGGAATTTCGTGTCTTTCAAGCTTGTATGTCTATATGTTTATAGAGGAGAATGAGGATACAAGAAAGCATGGAGAGAATCTCTCTCATAATGTTGTGTTATAAGACCATGATCAAGATTTGAAAAAAATGCCATATTTGATGATTTTATGCCATTTTCACACGTGGATGAACCTGGACATATTTGAAGGGTTATTTCACGAAATCAATTGACATAAACCAGCATAAAACTTGCCCAAAATGGATTCACATCAAAATTTACATTATTTCTATTATTTATTTATTTAATTCTGAACTTTAATGAATAAAATATCAAAATAAATAACATAAATAGTAGAAAAATGTATGGGTGGGCTTAGAGGTCGTGGACCATGTTAGGAATGAGTTTTAAACTTGAAAAGATAGGCCCATTTGGAAAAAAATCCAAGTTTGGTCAATATTTGCTTCATGCATTTTTTTCAAAAATTGTCCAACTTTGACAATGCATATCTATCTCAATTTTAACCTTATGAGGGTGTTCTTGGACTTTTTAGAAAGCTTAGGATGTCCCCTAAGCAACCTCTTTAGTTTCATCTCAATTGGATCTTCCATGTTCATGTAAGGAGCTTTGACCCAAAAGGTGTTTTTGTTGACTTTTCAAAATGACCTATAATGTCCAAATTTATATCTTCTTGTGAGTGCATATTTTGAACTTGGGATCTGAAGATGAATTGTAGGTAATTACATCCTCTTCAAAATGAGATTTGAATGGGTCATTTATGATAAAGTATGAGAAAGTTATGCTTGGTCAAAGTTGAGTTGACTTTTCCTATAAAACCCTAATTTAGCAACTTTTGGGTTTTGATGAATTGTGAGCAATCCTTGAGGAATCATGATCAAACCTTGATCAAATGATGAATAATACTTCAAAATGAGGATGTTGACCAAAAATCTTGAAGTTTGACTGTATGTGGGCCACAGTTGACTTTTGCCCTAGCACAGTCGACTTTCAGGCCTTTGAGCAATTAACTGAGCAAACTTCCTATGCAAGGCTTGAAACTTGACATGGATGACATTGAGAACATATTAGGACAATGGTGAGAATTTGGGATCCTTTGGACTCAAGCATCTTGATGCAAACTGAAACCCTAATTTGAGGTAGACTGTCTTATGAGAGAGTTTGTCTGGTCAACCCTTGGACTTCCTTGAGCAATTTGAGGACCTCACTTGAAATGTATTGAGAAATATGGGAGGGAAATTTTTTGGGTACAACAGGTACCTAGGTTGATTGTATCCACGGGTTCCTCATGAGGCTGAATGGTTCTTTCTTCTTGTTGTAGTAGTATGGCAAGTTCCCCTGGTACTTCACAATCTTCCTCACCTTCGTCTTCGGCTTGGTAGATTAGATTCTCAGAGTCACAAAAGACCATAGCAGTATCGTTACCCATGGGTTCCATAATGGATGTATACATGAATTATGAGTGTGGGGGTGTGTAAGGGTATAACTATCTTTGAAAGAAAATAAAATGTAAAAGAAAAACAATGAGCACAAAAGTTTGTATGCGAAAACGTCCATGATTCATTGATGTCGTATGAATATGAAATAATAACCCTTACAAATGGACCATTGTGCCTCGGGTAAGACATGAGGTTTTAAGAGTGAGAATTGTTTTTGAATATTACAGATCCAACAAAATGTAAAGATAAATTGCTGTGGGATAAAAGTGATCGGGACAAAGTCTCTAGCCTCCCAATTGCTGAGCCTTCCATTGACAGTCGGAAAGATCCAATCCTCCAGGTTGCAATCATCTTCACAACCTTCTACCATGTTGACCTCACAGTTGCTAATCTTTAAGGGTGGCCCTCCAGCATGGGAACGACGTATAACCTTTTGAGCACTTGAAGTGAAACCTAGGCCAAACTTGTCAGACTTATACGGGATATCCGGAAGTTGCCCCCAGATCGTGCATCCCCCTCCTCTACCACTGTTTTGGCGTCCTTTAGTGATAACATCCGGAGTGGAGGTCTTGTGATCTTGGGAATCTGGGACACAGTCTTGGTCACTACCACCTCTTGGGGGACTTCTTCGAAGTGTTGAAATGGAGTTTCAATGAATTCGTCGTCCAATTCCATATATCTGAAGGAATTGAGATGGCTGATCATGTATTCTTCCTCTTCATGGATAATGATAATCTTCCCTTGAATCAGATACTTCAGCATCTGGTGCAACGTGGAGGTAATAGCGCCAGCATTGTGGATCCATGGTTGGCCTAGCAGACGGGAGTAAGAAGGGCGGATATCCATTACATAAATGGTTGAATTGAAAGTTTGTGTTCCAACCTTTATGGGGATATCCATTTCCTCGTGTACCATCCTCTTCGAGCCATCAAATGCCCTTACTACTATGTTGCTTGGTTTTAACATCAGTACCTCGCAGTCAAGTCTATCCAAAGCTTTTTCGATAATACATTCAAAGATGAGCCAGTGTCCACCAATACATGGGCCAGAGTTGTGCCCCTACACTCCACTGAGACGTGCAACGCCTCATTGTGCTTTCTTTCCCTTGGTGTTAGATCAGCATCCGAGAAACCTAGGCCATTATCCGCTGTCAAGCTGGCTACGCAATCTTGGAATTGATCAGCAGACGTCTCTTAAGGCACATGGGCTGTTTTTAGGAACTTCACCAAGGCTTTCGCATGTGCCTCGGAACACAGTAGTAATGCCAGCATGGAGATTTTGGAGGGAGTTTGCCCCAATTGTTCAACTACATCATAGTCGCTCCTCTTTATAATTTTTAGGATCTCCTCCATTTCTTTCTTGGATGTCTCAGGGATAGTCAGTGATTGAGCCTTCGTCCGGATAAGCTCTACCAAAATACTCTTTCCTCGAGTTTTAGCAGTAGGAGTGTTGGTAGGAATGATAACAGGGGTTGTAACGTCTTTGTCAATAGGAACATTCACAGAGATGATTATGGGTATGGAGGTAACCTTTGGAGCAGCCATGGGGATGATCACGGGTCCAGAAACTGCTTTTGGAGGAGCAATTTTTGGAGAAAAGATCCTACCACTTCGGGTAATTTTACTAGTTCGGCAATATTGTTGATGTCAGAATCTTCCTCTTTGGAGTTTATCTCTTCGGTGGTCGGCCAGTCTTGTTTGATGCCATGGTAGTAAATGTCCCCTCCGTAATTCCACGGCACGGTTTTGTCTGATACATATGGGACTGTCCCAGGCATTGTGATTATTAAAGGAGCTGCTTTCAGAACTTATGTAATTCTAACGGGTCTTTTGGTGGAGACCCTGGAAGAATTGGCGGAAATGGTAATGATTGAAACATCTTCAACAGGAATAGGTGAAACAGGAGTACTTTCAAACAAAATCTCTTTGTTATCTATCAGGCGCTGAATGCCTGCTTTCAACAAAGGGCAATCAGTTGGTGAGGACAAGTAGAGATGGCAGACTTCATTACAGCCCAGGGAACACACCGGCTTTCAACAAGTTTATCTTAATGGTCGGAAGTGTAGTCATGAGTTCATCAACTATGGTAAAAAACAAATTTTCTTCAATGGCATTGGTATTATGACCATTTCTGGGCATGGGAGCAGAAATGACATTTGGCTTTTCGGGTGCGTCAAACTCAATTTCTTTTGCTTCAATGAGGTCTTGTATTTTGTTCTTCAAGGCCCAACAATTATTAGTATCGTGACCAGGACTTTCAGAGTGATATGCGCAACGGGCATTGGGGTGATAATGAGGGGATGTTGTATTGGGGTTTTTTGGAGCTTCTTTCAAGGTTGCCAAGTTGGATCTCAAAATATGTAGTAATACTTAAGACAAAGTCATGTTAATTCTGGTGAATTTCCTGACTGGCCTTTCCACCCTTGGTTGATTACTTCTTTGTTGATCAGACATAGGCTTTGGAATCATAACAGCCCCCACCATTGGTCGGCGTTCGACCCTCTCCTGGTTTCTTTGCGGATATACAACAACTATCTCTTTCTTCCCGATAAAAGGCTTTCTTACAGCTGTAGAAGAAGATGAATCCTTCTGAATCTTTCCACTTTTTATGCCAGCTTCCACCCTCTCTCCGGTCAGTATTAGTTCAGTAAAGCCTACAGATGAACTTCCGATTAAATGGTTGAAAAAGGGACCAGATAAGGTGCCTAAGAACATGTCCACCAATTCCCTTTCAGACAGAGGGGGTTGAACTCTTCCAGCCAAATCTCTCCATTTTTGTGTGTAATCCTTGAAACCTTCATTGGAAGCCATGGCCATACTCTAGAGTTGAGTACGGGTAGGCTCCAAATCAGCATTGTATTGATATTTCTTATAGAAATCTGTTGTACCCCAAAATTTTCCCTCCCATTTCCTCAACATTTTCTCATCACAAGACCCTTGGAGCTCAAGATCCAGTTAGGGTTTCCTCTGCTCAAGACTTCTCCTTGCACTGTTGACCCAAATTAGGGTTTGTGTTTGCACAAAGATGTTTTGACCTAAAATGCCTAAAGTGACTTTCATGCTTCATGTTGGACCCCCAAGTTTATCCATACCAAGTTTCAAGTCTTGATTCCAAACTTTGCCCAGTCAATTGGACAGTTGACCTAGAAATCAGCTGTATTGGGGAAAAAGTCAATTGTGGCCAATTGACAGTCAAACCTCATGATTTTTGACCCACATCAACATATTGAACTCATATAAACCATTTGGTCAAGTTTGGATCAGAATTCCACAAGAAATTTGATCAGATCACCAAAAGGGCAAAATGGTCATTTTTAGGGTTTTGACTGCACAAAGGCAATTTTTGACTGTTTGACCTAGCCAATGGCAAACCAAGCTCACATATGGACTCAAGGACCCCATGGAATTGTTTTGACATGTTCAACAAATTCAAAAAGATCCCAAATGCACAAGATTAACAGACAAATTTTCCAGTCAATTGATTAATTTTTGACTGTATACCGAAAAGTCAAACTTTGACTTTTTGGTAAAAATCAAGTGTTAAGATTTATTTTTCATCAAAACATGCCAAATTATGAAACTTGTTCATCAAGAAACCCAAAAATCACAAATTAGGGTTTGAAATGAAGAATTTTCATAACTTAGAATTTTTCTAAGTTATGAAAATCCCTAATTTTTTCCTAACTTTGTCCCACTTTTTCATCAAGATACATTTGGATTCAAGGAAAACTAAAAATATGAAAGTTAAAGTCCATTGCAAAATCTACAACTTTGATTCACAAAGTTTCCTCAAAAGAAGCTTGTAGCTCAAGTTATGATTTTTGGAACAAGGGTGCAAAACATTTTTAACTTAGAAATTTTTTTGACCTATTCTAGGCAGGATTTTTGCCTAACTTCATGGCTACTTTTCACATGCTTCCACTTGGAATTTCAATTTGCATTACAAAGATGGATTGTATTACACATTCTAAGCTTTCCAAAATGTCCAAGAACTCATCAAACAACCTTGTGGTTAGGGAGAATCAAATTTGGCAATATGAGCAAAAGTCACTTTGATTCATGGCCAAAGGCATGTTCATAACTTATGCATTTTCAAACTCAGCATATGAAAGCTACATTACAGGCCTCTAATCTCATTTACACTCATAAATTTAATGCCAATCCTTTGTGTTTAAGTCTTATCTTGTGTGTTTAGCCATTGCATACAAGATTGAGCCATAAATGGAAAAAGCAATTTATCCATTTTTGAAAAGTTGAACTTTATGTCAAGTTTGCAAATCAAGAAGTACAATGCAAATCCTTTTGGCACAAGTTCAGGGATATATCCCACTGATCAAGACAAGGCTTTGCAGCACATTTGAGGGGCCTGCAGAAGCTTGTAAACCAACTTGCCATTTCTTGCTTAAGAAAAAAGAAACCTTGCATAACTCACAACAACACACATTTCTGCCAAGAGAAGCTTAAGCAAACTTGTTAGACACATCCCAAACAACATAACTGAGCTAAGGCACGACCAAAATACCTTCAAAATGTTACCATTCACAAAAACACCATCCTACTGCAGAAAAAAGAGTCACCTCTGCAGTTGGACTTCCATAACTCAATCCACTCGTGCATTTTTGCTAAAACCAGTTCATACACACTCCATACCACATATACAAGCTATCCCAAGCATTGGACACGACCTGCAACACCTCTAACCAACTTCACCATTTTCACTTTTTCTGTTTTGCAGGTTGATTGCCATAGCTTGATTCACTTGGTTTCAAAGCAAGCTAAAGGTTGGAATAGCATTCCTGGACTTCAAGCAAGTTGTACCAATCCTCACCTTGCCTTGAAAGTGCCACCATTGTCAGATACGATCCAAGCTGAACAGGTAAGTTCATAGACTTCTATCTCTCAATCTAGGAAGAGTTAGCTTTAAGTTTATGAATGAAAAATGCACTACTCATGGCCCTGAAGCTATACATATCCTCACTTTCCATTTATATTGCATATGCTGAGAGAATTTAAGACCTGAACATTGACAAAAA
Organism: Vicia faba; assembly: GCA_948472305.1. NCBI lineage: Eukaryota > Viridiplantae > Streptophyta > Magnoliopsida > Fabales > Fabaceae > Vicia > Vicia faba. The sequence goes on along the minus strand of CATIWC010001587.1, from coordinate 225,194 downwards.
CTTAGGTTAAGAATTAGGGATGGAGAAATTCTCTCTCATTTCTGAGAGTTTAGTTAAGTTTTTTATATGTATGGAATCGTGGCTTGATGCTTGACATCTTTCATGTTATAAGTTTGTGCTAAAAGTCCAGGAATCAGGATGTTTGAACCAGGAGGGAAAGGCGCGCGTTTTTGACATTTTTGTGCTGGAGGTTGAAGACAACCTCTATTGGGCTGGGCCTGTGATATCTTTCCTTTTTACACCACATTCTCACACATGCACCCCCTTGGCCCATTGCATTTTATTTTCATTATTTTTGACTTTTGATTTTTGTTTCTGACTTATTTATTTTTGTCAAAGCATAAAAAATATTAAAAAATATTTTTCTCACATTTTTTGCATTTTTTTGATATTTATTTTGTTTCATTTAGCTTTATATGTAAATAAATACACAAATACCTTTTATTTAAAAATACAAAAAATAATACAAACGCTTTTATTTTCTGATTTTTAGTTTATTTTACCTTTGAAAACATTTTATAAAAAATATTTTTTTTTTGTAAATATTAAATATTTTATTTTTGTATATATTTAATATATTTAATAAATAATATAGATACTTATATATTTATTAGTCTATTTAGGTTAAAAACATAAAAATAATACATTTTTATTTTTTATTAATATTTAACTTTTAAAAAAATCACTTTTTGACAATATACTTTCTTTTTATTTATTTTTTACACATAATTAATAAATATTGCATATAATAAATAATTAATACATTTTATTTAACAAAATTAGGGTTTTGCCCTAAATACCTAAAAATACCAAAAATTAATTCATTTTATTTTTGTTTATTTGACACATAAAAAATACTTTTTACATACATATAAAAATCATTTTTGCATCTTGCATATTTATTTTATTTTATTTTATTTAATTGTTGTGCAATTAATTAATTTGTATAATTCAATTTGGATGTAATAGTTTAGGTTTTAATTTCTTGCTAAAATATCCCCATTTTGAACATTTGTGCCCCCCATCCCATATATTGTGTTGTAATAATTTAGGACCTTTAAATTCCGCACTTTAAAAGCTTTCTAAATATGCCATGTTAGAATTAGGGTTTTGTATGCAAATCAAAAACAACAAATAGTTTGACCTAAATTCAAGATAAACAAGCATGAAAATAGACAACACTAATCACACTTGCACCCCTAGGGTATTCCACTTGTTGCCTTCAATAATGGGCCATGTTGCATGTTAGGTATCTTTGGTAAAAACAAAACAATCAAATGATCATAGTCCCTCGATGACGCTTTCAAAAGTTGCCTAAAAATGATCAAGTTCCTTAAAGAAAAAATTGCCCAAAGATACTTGGCACCATTGCAATTATGGTCTAAACGATGACCCGCGCCCGTCCTGTTCACATCCTAACACAAGATTGTCCACCAAATACAATGGTGGAACAAAATTGTTAAAAGGGTTAAAAAACATAGCAAAGATCTTTGAGTAAATTTAGGGTAGATAGCTCTTGGTTGCTTGCCAACTTGCAAAACAAAAACACTTGCCTATTTTTCAAAACCACACATCACTACACTTTCAAAACAACTTTCAAAAACATTGAAAACCTTTTCAAAAGACATACACCTTTGTATACATCCCAACATGGATCATTACAAAGGTTGCCACCACATTGGCCTCTTTTCAAAAACATTTTCAAACCCACACACAAAGCACCATTTCAAACAATTGAAAGCACCATTTCAAACAATTGAAAATCAAGGCAAGTTGATCTAAGCAAGTAACTAAGAGCCCATGGATAACCATGGATAGAAAGGGTGCTAATACCTTCCCTTTCTATAATCTACTCCCCGAACCCAAGAAAACATCTCAAAGGTTTTTTGCTGTGGTTTTTAACCTTTCCTTAGGATAAAATAAAAAGTCGGTGGCGACTCTTGCTCAACCGAAACATTTGTGAAAACAAACGCAAAACCTCAAGTCAGTTCTCCCACCGTATCACAGAACTGGCGACTCTGCTGGGGAGAACTTTAAAGTGGAGTAACCTTAAGGCTTAGATCACCCTCTTGCATGACTAATTGTTTGCTTTAATTGCTTTACATCTTGGCTCTCTTGTTTGGGTTTGAAATCCTACACCCAGATTTGGGGAAACATTCATAGATAGCAATACGTTGTGGAAACTGTGCGGGGTATACCGACATGGTTGAAGCAATAGCTATATTAGTGCGACATATTTGTGAGTTCCGGTAACCCTTGAGTTCAATCAAGGAGAGTACGGGGCCGCTGAGTGATGTCACTAAACACTAATGACCTAGAACCTTACTTGACCATCTTGGCCTTTCATTAGGGGTAGTGAGATGACCGACTTTGGTGCAGTCCGAAGTTGGTAGATACTCGATACTACACTCATTGAGGGTTGTTTTCTTGGAATATTTTGGTCGCTAGTTAAGTGGCTAAACCAAAACAATGAACAATGAAAATAATCCAATGATATTAAGCTCCTTAGAACCCGGTTACTATTTATAGGACAGGTTTTTAAGCCAACTACACTCAAGAGGGTACTTACCTATGAAACCCCATGCAAGCCTGAAACTAGGGTTTTGTGTGATTTGCTTGTACATATGTTTGTGCATACATCATGAACATCATAAAGCATCATATGCATACACTAACCACTTCAAGGGGTTAGATTTTCATCTTTGTTCTTGTTTTGTAGGTCATGAAAATTCCTCGCAGGAAAACTATCCAAGTCAACCTTGTGAGAATCCCTCCTCAGCTCAAGGAGCTCACATCAAGAATTCCGGAAAGCTCTCCCTTTAGTGAAAGACATGGTAGACTGCTCAGCTTAGTCAACACCAACATTGAAGAGGACATGATGAAGGTGCTGTTCCAGTTCTTTGACCCTCTTCACCACTGTTTCACTTTCCCCGACTACCAGTTGGTGCCCACTTTGGAGGAATTTTCTCAACTCCTGAGAATTCCTATCCTTAATCAACTTCCTTTCAACGGTATGGAAAAGGAACCAAAGCCTGAAGATGTTGCTCAAGCACTACACCTACAGCCGTCTGACATCAAGGGGCATTGGGAAACTAGAAGCGGTGTCAAAGGCTTCTTGGCAAAATTCTTGTTTGAGAAGGCACAAGAGTGTTGAAATTCATTGGACCTACAAGCCTTTGAAGAAATTGTGGCACTCCTTATCTATGGGTTGGTCTTGTTCCCAAATCCTGACCAGCTTGTAGATGTCAACGCCGTCAAAATCTTCTTGTCCAGAAATCCAATACCAACATTGCTTGGGGACATTCTTCACTCATTTTACACTCGAACAATGAGAAAGAGGGGTGTTCTCATGTGCTGTACTCCTCTCCTTGCAAGGTGGTTTATTTCGCAGCTTCCACAATCTGTCTTGAAGAATGACCAAGGTTTAAGGTGGTCACAACGGTTGATGACCCTCACTCACTCTGATGTACATTGGTGTTCTCGGTCCAGAGAAAATGTCATCATCGTCGATCGTTGTGGAGAGTTCCCTAATGTTCCATTACTTGGCATTAGAGGAGGCATTACCTACAACCCTTGTCTAGCCTTGAGACAATTTGGATACACACGAAGAGATGGCCCTCACGACATGTTGATTCCTGACCTAGTTTTTGACTTCGACAACGATGCGCAAGGACTTCGCCAAAGATTCATCAGAGCTTGGAGGATGCCTAACAAGGTTGACAGCAAGACACTGGGGCACAAGAACTCCATCCCTCTTGAGCCTTACCTCAAGTGGGTACGAGCCCGAGCCCAGAGTCTAATGATGCCTTATCCTCATGTTCTCCCCATGATTAAAGAGCCCGTTAAGGAAGGAGAGGTTCCCTACACCATCCTATATCCTGACATGCCTACATCGTGGGAGGAGATGCAGAAGAGTTGGATCCAACTCAAGGAGGAACGGAACACTTTTGAAGCCAGCTTCTACGCCAGTGAGAAGAAGGTTCTAGAGCTTACCCGCCGACTCCATGAGGAAGAGACCCTCAACACCTACATCGCACCAAAGAGGATGCGCAACGTCTTTTTACCTTGAGAAGTTTTTTTGTAATATTTGGCCTATGGGGCATTTATGTACTGACAAATTTCTTCTTATTAATATGACGTGCGTTCTTTTTGTTTGCAACAATTTTGAATGTTCTAAATCCTTGAATGCATTGCATACATAAGCATATCATTCATCATGCGCATAAGCAGGTCTCCACACCAGGTTTCCTTATCTTTCTGCTGTTTATTTCAGTAAGATGGATCTCGAACAGACGTTCAAGGACTTGCAGTCTCAGAACTCACAGTTTCAACAACTCCTGATGACCTTGGCTAAGGGTCAGGAGGATCTAAAGGCCCTGATGGGGAACAAAGACCAAGTGAAAAAGAAGAAGAAGAGAATCGGGGTGGCTACCCTAGGAAGAAGGTTTGAGGGTGAAGCCAGAAGAGTGCTTGAATTTCCCCCTACATCCGAAGAGGGAACCAGTAAAGGGAATGCGGCTGCGGTACCTTCTGAATCCGAGGTTGAAGAAGAGGAGGTTGAAGAGGACGAAGACTACTCTGATCAACAATACCCGCCTGCAGATGACAAGTACAAAGGTTTGGAAGACAGGTTGGCAGCTATGGAGCTGCAGAGAGTTCCCGGCTTAGATTTCGAAGATTTGGGATTAGTTGCTGGAATTGTGATCCCCCTGAAGTTCAAAGTGCCAGCTTTTGCAAGGTATGACAGGCTATCCTGCCCGAAGATGCATCTCAGATCATATGTAAGGAAAATCCAACCTTACACTGCAGACAAGAACCTTTGGATCCATTTCTTTCAGGATAGCCTTCCTGGGGCTCAACTCGAGTGGTTCTATCAGCTGGATGGACCCAGTATCCGAAACTGGGAGGACTTGGCTACTGCCTTTTATAAACAATATCAGTACAATTCTGACCTCGCTCCCACGCGTACCCAACATCAGGGTATGTCACTGGGAACAGGCGCAGGATTCAAGGAGTATGTGCAAAAGTGGAGAGACCTGGCTGGCAGGGTGCAGCCACCGCTAACTGACCGTGAACTTGTTGACATGTTCTTCGGGACCCTGTCCAGTCCGTTCTTCAATCATCTAATTGGTAATTCCTCTGTTGGGTTTACAGATTTGATCTTGACTGGTGAGAGGATAGAAGCTGGTATCAAGTCAAGGAAGATACAAAAAGGTGCCGCTGCGAGTACTGAGAAGAAGCCTTTCAAGAAGGAAGTTAGTGCAGTCTATGGTCCTAGAAGACAAGTTAAGCCAGAACGCCGCCCGACTGTCAATGCATTGGTAATTTCAAAGCCTGTTGCTGCTCCTCAGCAATACAACCAACAAAGGGGTGAGAGACCCAAAAGGAAGTACACCCGACTTAGTATGACCCTGTCTCAGATTTTGCCGCAACTACTATCAACCAATCTGGTAACTGTCAAGGAAGCTCCGAAGGTGGTGAACACAGCTTCTCCAAAGTATAACCCCAACGCCCGTTGCGCTTATCACTCTGATAGCCCCGGGCATACTACAGACGATTGCTGGGCTCTGAGGAATAAGGTTCAAGACCTTATTGATGCTAAGGAAATACAGTTTGAGGCGCCTGAAAGGCCCAATGTTGTGACTGCTCCCATGCCCCAGCATGGAGTAAATGCTGTGGAAGAAGACCGATATGTAGCCTCTGTGGAAGAGATTGTTACTCCGTTATCAACCATTAAAAGGAATATGTTGCTAACCGGTTTATTTCCGGGATGTGGTGAAGATTGCCTTCTATGTGCTGTTTCACCTTTTGGTTGTCCTTTGCTGAAATCAGGTATCCAAAGCCTGATGGATAACAAGGAAATCTTGTTCGAGAAGATTGTTGTTCCTGCTGTTCCTGCCGAAGAAGTTTCTATTGTCACTATTTTCAACAAACCTCCCAAGGCTCCTTCAAAGAAGCCTGTCAAAATCATGTCCACTCAGAAAATTGCTCCTATCATCATCACAGTTTCGGGGCCCCTCCCCTATACGTCTGACAAAGCTGTCTCGTGGCACTATAGGGAAGATGTTTATGTACTTGGAGTGAAGCAAAAGTTTGATACAAGTACCGGTGTTAGCAACATTACCGGGCCTGCCAAAATTACTCGCAGTGGTAGGTTGTTTTCACCAGACATTTCACCACCAGCTATTCAGAAACCCCTTATCATCACACCTGCAAGTGTGCATGTTCCACTTCCTAACCAAGTTCATGTTTCTACCCCTGCTGCCGAGTCCTCTGACGCTCGGGGCAAAGGGATTGCTACTGATTTGCCTGCCCTGACGGAGGCACCGAAGACAACCACTGTTGAAGCCTCCCAGCAAGAGATGGAGGAGATCCTCAAGATTATCAAGAAAAGTGATTTCAATGTTGTCGAGCAGTTGGGGCACACCCCATCAAAGATTTCTATGCTATCACTGCTATTGTGTTCAGAGGCCCACGCCAAGGCTCTGATCTCCTTCCTGAAAATGGCCCATGTGCCACAAGAAATGTCTGCTGATCAATTTATTGATTGTGTGGCCAACTTGACTGCTGATAATGGTCTTGGCTTTTCTGACGCCGATCTGACTGCAAAAGGAAAGAACCATAATGATGCCCTGCATGTCTCTATTGAATGCAGGGGAACTACTCTTGCCCATGTGTTGGTGGACACCGGTTCTTCATTGAATGTATTGCCCAAGAAAGCCTTAGACAGGTTAGATTATGAGGGTTTGGAGCTCTAGCCCAGTAACATTATTGTCCGAGCCTTTGATGGTTCGAAAAGGATGGTACATGGTGAAGTTGACATTCCGATCCGGGTTGGCTCTCAAGTTTTTGATTCTACTTTCTATGTGATGGACATCCTTCCATCCTACTCTTGTTTGCTGGGTCATCCGTGGATCCACAAGGCTGGAGCGGTGACCTCCACACTACATCAAAAGCTTAAATACCCAGTCAGAGGGAATATTGTTACAGTTCAAGGGGAAGAAGAGTATATGGTCAGCCACTTAAACTCGTTCCGGTATATAGAGATGAATGGGGAATTCATTGAAACCCCCTTTCAACACTTTGAAGAAGTGCCTCAGACACTTGCATCAGCTGAAACTGTGATTGAAGACCCTCCTTTGAAGATGGCTTCCTTAAAGGATGCCCGGGCTGTGATTGAGAAGGGTGAATGCGCAAACTGGGGCCGACTTCCTGACTTCACTCCAAAGACTAACAAGTTTGGTTTAGGTTTCACTGCGGAGGCTCAGAGGGCTGTTTGTAAAGCCAGGATTGGAAGACCTCCTGTGTTCATCACCAACCCAGGAGTGAATGCTATTGAATACGAAGTGGAGGAATCTGAATTCGACAGCTGGATCTACCCAACAACCGACAGTGGACCAAGCAACTGGACTGCCAAAGACTTCACACCTATTACTTTTGTCACTCAGTAATGAACTCTTTTGTTTTCAATTTGTAACAAACAATATGTTGAAACTTTTATGGCTCAGTGTCCTACCCGGGGCACCGTGGCTCCATTTGTGAGGGCTTTTGTATGACATTTTCATATATCATTAATCAAAACATTGGACGTTTGTTGCATTTCAAATCTTGTGCTCCTTTTCTTTCTTTATCATATATTGCAAAACAACTATATTTACACACACTCACTTATACAGTGTGATCGGTGGATCTGGAACTGACTGTTTAACGCTGGTTCGCGAAATGTCGCGGGAGCAAGAGTCGCCACCGTCTTTTATTTTCTCCAAATGGAAAGGACAAAAGCACAGAAAAATTCCTTATAGAGATTGCTCTCGGTTCGGGAGGTAGATTATAGAAAGGGAAGGTGTTAGCACCCTTTCTATCCATGGTTATCCATGGGCTCTTAGATACTTGCTCATTGTGTTTTCAAAATGGTTTGTTTGCTTTTCAACTGTGGGTTTTAAAAAGAGTTTCTTTGAAAATTTCAGTTCGACTCTTGTATCAGTCCTCAAGAGTGTTTGAAAAATGCTTTCGAAAGCTTTTTGAAAATGTGTTGGTGTGAAAAGTATTTTTGATTTGTTTTGTTTTGAATTAGAGCAAGTATCCACGAGTCGTCTACCTACCCTAAGGAATTCGTCTGTGTAAATGTCCTTTAAAGTAGTGCCATCCCACCATTGAGAGGTAGGTAGCACCACTGTTGGAGGTGTTCGGGTCAATTCGAGGTTCGGGACATGGTGATCACCGGAGCAATGGGAAGACACCTTAGAAGCTACCCTCATGCCAGGTTCCCGGATCATGAGGACTTACTAAGACATCCTCTACTCGACGATCACCTTTCGAGGCAAGGCAACAGTGAGGCGTACCCTAGGGGTGGTGTGTGCGATTTGTGTGTCGTTTTCATTTGCATTTATCTTGTCATGTTATTGGTGTTCTACGCTTGTTTTTATTTTGTCCATACATTATTTCATGCTTTGATTTAACAGTTTAAAAATATTGCGGGAAAGTAAAGATCTAAAGCTATTACAAAAAGGCGCGGGTCCACATCGCCAAAAGTTTCTCGAACCCGATTTGACAGAAAATAAATAAACAAAGTAAATAAAGAATTAAAAGTGCGAGTAATTAAATACATGGCTTCGGGAGAGATACACAAATATTATACGAAAGAAGAAATAAATATGCGAATAAGAATTAAATCGAGACGAGGGCGTTGGACCCTTTTTGCAAAGTTAAACTAATGAGGAATTAATTAATTAAAGAGAAAGAAAGAATTTGTTTTTTTGTATTTTTTTAGTACTTTAGGATTTAATATGAAAAGAGAATTAATTAAAATTAAAATAAGATGCAAACCCTAATTCTGCTGGCTTTTAATTTATTAAGAAAATATTAAATTTTAACCTAATTTAACCCTAATTTTTATATGCAATTTAATTATAAAAATAAATAAAATATTTAATTATTTAATTATTTATGAAAGAAAAATAAAAAAGGATGAAAAAATTATTAATTAAACCCTAATTCTATGTTTTTTATATTTTTATTAAAAGTATTAAAATTAAAACCTAATTTACACTAAACTTAATTATATGCATTTATTTATGAAAATAAAAATATTTATTATTTTAATTCTTTTCTGATTTTTATGTGTATTTTTTTTATATTTTTTTGAAAATAATAAAGCTAATTAATAAATAATAATTAAAAGAAAATAGAATCAAAATAAAAAAATATATGGCAAACCTAGGGGGGTTGTAGTCCCCAACATGGAGGTTAACCTTTAGGAATATGGCCCATTAAGCATGGCCTTTTTGGACTTTTGCCAGGTAGCGTGCTGAAGCGTTGACCAGGGTTTATGGCGTTCCTCAATTCTGAGCCTTTGATTTGAGCCTGATATGCACGTGGATGGTTTGATCTGGAGGGTGTATCATGGTCTTCAACGTTGGCGCTACATGTGAATGTTAATGGAAAAATAATATTGAAAGCATGGAGACCTGGGGCTCGAACCCAGGTCATTAACTTTACCAACAACTTCGCTTGCCATCTGATCCAACCAACGCGCTTGTATACTAAACATCAAACAATTAATATAAAATAAAAACACACATTGATAATGTTTTAGCGCGAAATTTAAAAGAGCCAATGGTTGCTGGCCACGAGTTCATCTTCTTCATCGTGTTTGTTTTCCTGAAAATATAATAAAACATGGCAACGGTTTTTCACGCGTTCTCTTAGGCCAGCTATTAAAAAATAGCTATTAGCCCTGTGACGCTCATAAATTGAGCGCGAGGGTCTCAAGTTTTTCGTCCAAGCTTGCTGATCACAACCATGGCACTGTGGTTCGCTAATTTTACGCTATTTGAAAACGCCTAATTCACAACTCTGAAAACCCTAGAATTTGGTAATGGTGAAATCGTCTATAGCTTGCAAAAATTCAATCAAACACATGGGTTAGCTTTAGAATCATACCAGGAACATGAATCAAACATAAAAAAAGGCTAAATGCGCATGAATTGGAATGCACGATTATGAAAAAAAAGTGATAAAAGTTAGCTTCTGTACAACGATTCAAGAGGTTGTGTTTGATGTTTTTGATTGGGAAACGTTCAGTGAACCTTCAGCAAGCTAAAGAAACAAAAATCGTGCCTTGAATCGCCCTAGAATGTGATTTTCAGAATTGATTTTCTTGACAAAATTTTAAGCTTTTGTTTTCAGGTTTCTGAGCAGCTGCGTGTGTAATGGCAATAGGGTTGTGATCCTTGCATATGTAGTAATGAATTAGGTTAAAAAGAATCATCCAAATCTCTTGCATTCATAGTTTTTGAAAATTGATTTTCAAAGATCTTTTCAATCTTTTTCCATGTGTTTTTGTTCTCAATCATATCAATTCTCTCCAAATCTTTCCATATTGGATCATGCACGAGTTATTGAGTAGATTTTGTGCACAAAAAGATTGAAAAAATTAGGTTAAGCATTTTTCATATATTTAATTTGATTTAAATGAATTATTATAAATAAAAATTCAAATAAATAAATAAAAAAATGAATAAAGACTTCCCTTTGGGCCAAGTAGTCGTGCATATGCCTTGGGTGATGAATGGTGGAAGAAAAATGGGCCCATTAGCAATTTTAGGTCATTTGAATCAATGTTGACTTTTCAAAATATCCAAAACTTTCCCAACTTCCACAAGGCATAACTTGCTCAATTTTTAAGATTTGCTCATGTTCTTGGACATTTTAGAAAGGTCTTTGAGTCCTATAACCAATGCCTTTGGTCCCATGTCATTTTGATTTACCAATCTCAAGTTATGGCTTTTGACTTAAAGTCCCTTTTTGTTGACCTTTGAAAATGACCTATAATGTTGAAATTGATAACTTTTTGTGAGAGCATTTCTTGGACTTGAAGTATGAAGATGAGTTGTAGGAAATGTCTTTCTCTTCAAAATGAGCTTTGGATGGAATTTTTCTGATAATCCATGTGAAAGTTATGCCCTGGTCAATTTACAGTTGACTTTTTCAGCTGTCCAAATAAGGAAACTTTTGCATCTTGATGATTTTTGAGCCAAATTTTGAGAATCATGATCAATCATTGATCAAATGATGTTTGTGGCTTCAAAATGATATGTTGACCAAAAATTTGAACTTTTGACTGCCAAATGACCATTTTGCCCCTACAGTTGACTGTAGTGCAATTAGGGTTTTGACTGTGCAATTTTGTGCTGAATGTCTTGAAACTTGATATGAGGATGCTTGACCATATTTGTAGGCTTGTGAGACTTGTTTGGACCTTTGGAAACTTCATTTTCTTGATCAGAATGAAAACCCTAGTTTTGACTGCTTAGGAGGCCCTTACACTATGCAACACTTGGGGAATTTTGTAGCTTATCTTGGCAAATCTTTGAAGAATATGGGAGGGCAAATTTTGGGATACAACAGTTGCCCCTGTTCAATCTTCTTAGACCTGAGGATGCAGATTGGCTGACGTGCCTTTCATAATCCGAGGGTAGAAGATGATTGAACACTAGAGTGCCCAGAAATTTGCGCTCACATAGTAGCAGTGTGATGATGGGAATGGGCTTATAGATGCCATTTGGAGATTGATGGATAGGATGATGGGCTTATAGATGCCATCTAGATGTTGATCGCATAAGAGATTCCTTAGCGAGAACCTGCATACCTGCAAAATAGAAAATGATTACCTGACACGTTGCAGGAGCTGATTTTCAGATGCTTTTGTGTAGATATGTCCTGACTGGTTATAGGAATCGGATCTTCGAATTCTTCAGACGTGCCCTGGCGAGATACATGAATTGAGTCTGGTAATGCTAGTCTTCAACGGATACACCCTGGCAAGATTCAGGTATCGGATCCTCGAACTCTTCAGACACACCCTGGCAAGATACAGGAATCGGATCTGGTATTGTTAGTCTTCAACGGATACACCCTGGCAAGATTCAGGTATCGGATCCTCGAACTCTTCAGACACACCCTGGCAAGATACAGGAATCGGATCTGGTATTGTTAGTCTTCAACGGATACACCCTGGCAAGATTCAGGCATCGGATCCTCGAACTCTTCAGACACACCCTGGCAAGATACAGGAATCGGATCTGGTAATGTTAGTCTTCAACGGATACACCCTGGCAAGATTCAGGTATCGGATCTTCGAATTCTTCAGACGTGCCCTGGCGAGATACAGGAATCGAGTCTGGTAATGCTAGTCTTCAACGGATACACCCTGGCAAGATTCAGGTATCGGATCCTCGAACTCTTCAGACACACCCTGGCAAGATACAGGAATCGGATCTGGTAATGTTAGTCTTCAACGGATACACCCTGGCAAGATTCAGGCATCGGATCCTCGAACTCTTCAGACACACCCTGGCAAGATACAGGAATCGGATCTGGTAATGCTAGTCTTCAACGGATACACCCTGGCAAGATTCAGGTATCAGATCCTCGAACTCTTCAGACACACCCTGGCAAGATACAGGAATCGGATCTGGTAATGTTAGTCTTCAACGGATACACCCTGGCAAGATTCAGGTATCGGATCCTCGAGCTCTTCAGACACACCCTGGCAAGATACAGGAATCGGATCTGGTAATGTTAGTCTTCAACGGATACACCCTGGCAAGATTCAGGCATCGGATCCTCGAACTCTTCAGACACACCCTGGCAAGATACAGGAAATGGATCTGGTAATGCTAGTCTTCAACGGATACACCCTGGCAAGATTCAGGTATCGGATCCTCGAACTCTTCAGACACACCCTGGCAAGATACAGGAATCGGATCTGGTAATGTTAGTCTTCAACGGATACATCCTGGCAAGATTCAGGCATCGGATCCTCGAACTCTTCAGACACACCCTGGCAAGATACAGGAATTGGATCTGGTAATTTGTCATCAACAGATACACCCTGGCAAGATTCAGGAATCGGATCTTTGGTTGCGACCATTGATAGTAATCATTTTTGTACTGACTTTTGTCCTGAAAAGACAAGCGTTAGTTGTATGCGATGTCATGTGGTATGACATGCGAGATGCTCTCTGACTACGTGAGATTGTATGTTCATGATGCGTACATGCATGCTATAATGTATGAAGATGTGATGTGTATGTTTTCGTCTTAGGAAAGTAAATCCTTGACGGATGCCGGGAAGTCACTCCTGGGCTGATGTTGAAGAATGGATTTTGCTTTCGCCGGGGATGATAATTGCAAGAATACCGGTAGGAGAAGATGACTCCATTGGGGAATAAACTTGGCGAATGGAATAACTCTGCAGGGAGGAAAGTACTCTAACGATCTTTCTGGGAATCAATACTCTATGGGGAGAGAGGTACTTTGTTGAGTCGTTGATAATAACTTGCTGGGGATACCATCGTTATATTGGAAGTGTTACTGGACTTCGCTGGGGATAGGAAGGCTTCGTCGAGGACGCTCTTTCCGTGGCTTTTGGCTGAGGATAACCCAGTTATATCCTGGTAAGGAAATAACTCTTAGAATAAAGCCGGACGACGCGTTCGTGCTCTGCGAGGGGATAAGCTTCCAGAATCTACTGGGGATAAGCTTACTGCTTGGGGAGATGAATTCCAACTTTCCTGGGGAACTGGATTGGACTCTTCTGGGGAAGTTTTGATATACTGGGGAAATGATCCTTTGAACGTTGATATGCCGCCGGGGAACAATCTTTAGACCAAGACTGCCGGGGATGCTTGTTAAGAATATATGTGCTGCTGGGGAGATGTTGAGATCTACTGGAGGATACTCAACTTCCTTAAGATTTGATAGCTTGGAGAGAGTGTACTGACTGCTTACTCTCTGGGGAATTGAGATGTACTGGTCATGTTCTTTAGCCGAACCTACCTTGATACCTTGGAGGACAGAACAATTAGATTGCTTAGACAACTCTTTATTGCCCCTGTTTCTAATGTTACCTGTAATAAATCCTTTGTTTCGTATGCAAATATTTATGAGTTAGCAAATTATTGTCAATGCATATATCACAAATTGAACCTTGGACGTTCTTCGCAAAACAAAACAGAAAAAGAAAAACAATTGGCACTTTTTAACTGAAAAATATTTTTGTATTGATTTTTGAATGGCCTGTAAATAGGCGTTTTGCATACAAGAGGCTGACGTCCTAGTAAGAGAACGCTGCCGAACAAAAGAGTTTATACAAATTTTGTACAAAAGAAAATAAAACAGCTGTGTGAAATGAATGATCCCACTGGGTTTCAACTCTGCTATTGCCGTTATATCTCCGAGCGTCTCATCACTTGATGACCTAAACGAAGATGAAGCCGACTGATCGATGCCGTCTGAACTTGATGTAGATACCGGATTCTGGATGCAAAGTGATCCAATGAGACATAGTATTACGCTTTTATCCCTAATTTTTGCCTGGACCGCCCTTTCGGGTTTTCAGTCCATCGGGATACCCATTTTTGCCCAAGCCGCCTTTTCAGGTTTTCGACTTGCCGGGTGTACAGATTTTTTCATTTCATCCCTTCATTTTGCCCGAACCCTTTTGGTTCGACGGGAAGCCCTAATTTTTGCCTAGGCATGTCAGCCTAGCGGGTCTTTTTTCATGCGTAGTATCTTTTTACTATGTCTGCATTGGCGGGGTGAGGAAGGTCGTCACCATCCATGTTGGTCAATATCATTGCTCCTCCTGAGAACACATGCTTGACCACAAATGGCCCTTCGTACGTAGGGGTCTGTGATCGGTGGATCTGGAACTGACTATTTAACGCTGGTTCGCGAAATGTCGCGGAAGCAAGAGTCGCCACCGTCTTTTATTTTCTCCAAATGGAAAGGACAAAAGCACAGAAAAATTCCTTAAAGAGATTGCTCTCGGTTCGGGAGGTAGGTTATAGAAAGGGAAGGTGTTAGCACCCTTTCTATCCATGGTTATCCATGGGCTCTTAGATACTTGCTCAATGTGTTTTCAAAAAGGTTTGTTTGCTTTTCAATGTGGGTTTTAAAAAAAAGTTTCTTTGAAAAACTTCAGTTCGACTCGTACGTCAGAGTGTTTGAAAAAATTGCTTTGAAAGCTTTTGAAAATGTGTTGGTGTGAAAAGTATTTTTGTTTGAAATTAGAGCAAGTATCCTTGAGAACCTACCTACCCTAAGGAATTCATCTGTGTAAAAGTCCTTTAAAGTAGTGCCATCCCACCATTGAGAAGTAGGTAGCACCACCGTTGGAGGTGTTCGGGTCAATTCGAGTTTAGGGACATGGTGATCACCAGAGCAATGGGAAGACACCTTAGAAGCTACCCTCATGCCAGGTTCCCGGATCATGAGGACTTACTAAGACATCCTCTACTCGACGATCACCTTTCGAGGCAAGGCAACAGTGAGGCGTACCCTAGGGGTGGTGTGTGCGATTCGTGTGTCGTTTTCATTGATTTTTGTCTTGTCATGTTAAAGTGATCTACGCTTGATTTTATTATGTCCATTCATTCTTGCATGCTTATTTAACAATTAATATTTGCGGGAAAAAGTAAATCTAAGGCTATTACAAACGGTGCGGGTCCACATCGCCAAAATTAAACCGGACCCGATTTGACAGAAAAAGTAAATAAATTAAAGAAATTGGAAAGTGCGAGAAGTTTAAGTTACACGACTTTGGGAGAGGTACATAATTTTAAGCGATATAAAATAAATGTGCGAAATTAAACAATTAAAAATATGGGCGTTAGACCCTTCTGCAAAATTAAATTAATACGGAATTAAAATTAAAATTAAAAAGAAAATGTTTTTGGGTTTTTTATGTTTTTTAGGAATTTGATAAAAAGAAAGAGTTAATTAAAATTAAACTAAAAGGCAAACCCTAATTCTAATAGCTTTTAAATTTATTATGAAAGTATCAAAATTTAACCTAAATTAAACCTAAGTTTTTATGTACAATTTAATTATAAAAATAAATAAATAAATATTATGGTAAAAAAGGAAACAAATTAAAGGGATAAAAATTAAACCTAATTCTATATTTTTGTATTTTTGTTATTAAAAGAATTAAAATTAAAACTCTAATCTAAACTTAATTTATTTACATGAACATATTAAAATAAAAATTATTTATCATGTTTTTATCTTTTTCTGATTTTTTAGGTATTTTTTATATTTATGAAAAAAAATAGTTAATTAATTAAATCAAAGCAATAAAATAAATAACAATAATTAAAAAATAAATAAAATATAAGAAAAAATATATAGAGAATGCAAACCAGTGGGGGGTTCAGGCCCCAATTGTGAGGTGTTGATTCAAGAAACTGGCCCAATAAGCTTGAAATCTGTTTGACTTTTCCAGGCCACGTATGGGACTTTTGACTAAGGCTTATGGTGTTCAGCAACCTTGAGCCTTTGATCTGGATATGCTAGACGCGTGGCTGGCTTGATGGTGATGGAACATGGTGTGCCTTAACGCTAGCGCTGCATGGGAATTTACATTGAAAAAGAATATTGGAAATTATACAGACCTGGGACTCGAACCCAGGTCTTGGATGTTGAAGCAATAAGCGTATGCCAGCTGAGCCACTGAACCAATTTGTCAATTAAATAAAACACAAACATTATAGCGTAAAACAAAAACCAATGCATATTTCCGCGCGAATTTTCAAATTCACCAATCCGCTTGTGCCACGATATCATCGTCCTCCCTGTTCCTGAAACATCAAACACATAGGCCACGGTTTTTTAGCGTCGTTTTAGATGGCTTATGGGAAAATAGCGAATAGGTTCTAAGCACTCATAAATGGAGCGCGATAGTCCTATCTCCTTCGTCCAGATGAGCTGGTTTGAATGGTCATGGTTTCGTGGGCTAATTTTTCCTTATTGCAAAAGCCCTAAATTCCAGTCCTGTAAAACCCTAGAAATCAACTATGGTGAAATCGTATACGATGCATAATAATTCAATCAAATACAATGGTTAGCTTTAGAACTTCGCAAGGAACATAAATCAAGCATTAAAAGTGATAACGGATGCATGAATCGTGGTGTACGACTATGAGTTTTTCTTGATACAGTTGGCTCTCGTTTTACCAATTCTTGGTGTTATAGTTGATGTTTTGGATTGGAACGTGTTCAGGGACCTTCAAGGAAGCTATTGGAATCAAGATTAAGGCTTGAATCGTCCTCCAACAATGATTTCAGAATTTCGTTTTCAAGGAATTTTTTCAAGTTTCCAATGGCCTGTCTTGCGCAGCTTTCAGTCCCCTAGCATTAGGTTTATGATCAAGTATTTGTATGGAAGGCATTAGGTTAACAAAACTAGCACAAATCCAAGGCATTCATTGTTTTGCATATTTGATTTTCTTAAGAATCTTCCATATCTTTTCCAAGTGTATTTTTGTGTCAATTAGCTCAAATCAAACCAAATCTTTCCTAATTGGCATATGCACGAAATATTGAGTCTAGAATGTGTACAAAAAGATTGGTTAGGGTGAATTAAATATTTTCCATATATTAAAATGATTTAAATGAATTAATATTAATAGAAATTCAAATAAATAAATAAAAAATGAGAAAATACTTCCCTTTGGGCCAAATGGTCGTGCACATGTTTAGAATGATGAATCTTGGAAGAAAAATGGGCCCATTAGCAATTTAGGTCATTTGAAGTAATGTTGACTTTTCAAAATATCCAAAAATTTCCCAACTTCCACAAGGCATAACTTGCTCAATTTTTAAGCTTTTCTCATGTTCTTGGACATTTTGGAAAGGTCTTTGAGTCCTCTAACCAATGCCTTTGGTCCCATGTCATTTTGATTTACCAATCTCAAGTTATGGCCTTTGACTTAAAGTCCCTTTTTGTTGACTTTTGAAAATGACCTATAATGTTGAAATTGATAACTTTTTGTGAGAGCATTTCTTGGACTTGAAGTATGAAGATGAGTTGTAGGAAATGTCTTTCTCTTCAAAATGAGATTTGGATGGAATTTTTCTGATAATCCATGTGAAAGTTATGCCCTGGTCAATTTCAGTTGACTTTTATCAACTGTCCAAATATAGTAACTTTTGCATCTTGATGATTTTCTGAGCCAAATTTTGAGAATCATGATCAAGCATTGATCAAATGATGTTTGTGGCTTCAAAATGATATGTTGACCAAAAATTTGAACTTTTGACTGCCAAATGACCATTTTGCCCCTACAGTTGACTGTAGTGCAATTTAGGGTTTTGACTGTGCAATTTTGAGCTAAATGCCTTGAAACTTGATATGAGGATGCTTGACCATATTTGTAGGCATATTAGACTTGATTGGGCCTTTGAAAACTTCATTTTCTTGATCAGAACACAAACCCTAATTTTAACTGTATAGGAGACAGTTGCACTGTGCAACCCTTGGGGAATTTTGTGACTTGGCTTGACAATTTCTTGAGGAATATGGGAGGGCAAATTTTGAGGTGCAACAGTTGCCCCTGTTCAATCTTCTTAGACCTGAGGATGCAGATTGGCGGACGTGCCTTTTGTAATCCGAGGGTAGAAGATGATTGGACACTAGAGTGCCCAGAAATTTGCGCTCACATAGTAGCAGTGTGATGGAAATGGGCTTATAGATGCCATTTAGAGGTTTCTGGATAGGATGATGGGCTTATAGATGCCATCTGGATGTTGATCGCGTAAGAGATTCCTTAGCGAGAACCTGCATACCTGCAAAATAGAAAATGAGTACCTGACACGCTGCAGGAGCTGATTTTAGATGCTTTGTATAGATGTGTCCTGACTGGTTACAGGAGCTGAGTCTGGAGCTTCAAATGATGATGAATGAACCAGGGATGGTTACTGCCTTAGCCTGAATGGTAAGAGAACCTTGAGTGATTTTAACTTCAACAACGCTCGTTGAGATAATCTTAGCGGGAATTACCATCTTTGCAGTATCGGGAAGAGAACCATAGGCACTTATAATATGAAAGGGAATTACCTCACTCGTCGTCGGAGAGGGAATCATAGGAAAAGGAATTGTCACCTCACACACCGTCGGAGAGGGAACCATAGGAGACTATCACCTCACACTCATCGTCGGAGAGGGAAACATCTGAAAAGGACTTACCACCTCACACACCGTCGGAGAGGGAACCATAGGAGACTATCACCTCACACTCATCGTCGGAGAGGGAAACATCTGAAGAAGGAATTACCACCTCACGCACTTGTCGGAGAGGGGACCATAGGAGACTATCACCTCACACTCATCGTCGGAGAGGGAAACATCTGAAGAAGGAATTACCACCTCACGCACTTGTCGGGGAGGGGACCATAGGAGACTATCACCTCACACTCATCGTCGGAGAGGGAAACATCTGAAAAGGACTTACCACCTCACACACCGTCGGAGAGGGAACCATAGGAGACTGCTGAGTCTTTATCAGAAAAATCTGTTGGGAGTCGATTTATCTGGACTAGAGAGGGCTTTGAAATATCTTCAACTGGAATAAGTGTCAGAACGTCGCCATATCTGGGTCATATCTGAGCTATATCTGGAAGGAAATCTGGAAGCAGCATCAGAACGTCGCCATATCTGGTTTACATCTGAAACTATATCTATAAGGAAATCTGGAAGCAGCATCAGAACGTCACCATATCTGGTTTACATCTGAAACTATATCTATAAGGAAACCTGGAAGCAGTATCAGAACGTCGCCATATCTGGGTCATATCCGAAACTATATCTAGAAGGAAATCTGGAAGCAGTATCAGAACGTCACCATCTCTGGGTCATATCCGAAACTATATCTAGAAGGAAATCTGGAAGCAGTATCAGAACGTCACCATCTCTGGGTCATATCCGAAACTATATCTAGAAGGAAATCTGGAAGCAGCATCAGAACGTCACCAAATCTGGATCATATCCGAAACTATATCTAGAAGGAAATCTGGAAGCAGTATCAGAACGTCACCATCTCTGGGTCATATCCGAAACTATATCTAGAAGGAAATCTGGAAGCAGTATCAGAACGTCACCATCTCTGGGTCATATCCGAAACTATATCTAGAAGGAAATCTGGAAGCAGTATCAGAACGTCACCATCTCTGGGTCATATCCGAAACTATATCTAGAAGGAAATCTGGAAGCAGCATCAGAACGTCACCATATCTGGTTTACATCTGAAACTATATCTATAAGGAAATCTGGAAGCAGTATCAGAACGTCGCCAAATCTGGATCATATCCGAAACTATATCTAGAAGGAAATCTGGAAGCAGTATCAGAACGTCACCATCTCTGGGTCATATCTGAAACTATATCTAGAAGGAAATCTGGAAGCAGTAACAGAACGTCACCATCTCTGGATCATATCTGAAACTATATCTAGAAGGAAATCTGGAAGCAGCATCAGAACGTCACCATATCTGGATCATATCTGAAACTATATCTAGAAGGAAATCTGGAAGCAGTATCAGAACGTCACCATATCTGGATCATATCTGAAACTATATCTAGAAGGAAATCTGGAAGCAGTAACAGAACGTCACCATCTCTGGATCATATCTGAAACTATATCTAGAAGGAAATCTGGAAGCAGCATCAGAACGTCACCATATCTGGATCATATCTGAAACTATATCTAGAAGGAAATCTGGAAGCAGTAACAGAACGTCACCATCTCTGGTTTACATCTGAAACTATATCTAGAAAGAATTGCGTTAGTTGATAGTAATTATTTTTGTATTGCTCTTTTCCTGAAAGGTAAAACATAATTGTATGCAAAATCATGATGCATGAACTGTATGTCTTCAAAATTAATGAGATTCGTGCCATATGATGCATATGCATGCTATAATGTACGAAGATATGATGTTTATGAACATATGTTTTCGTCTTAGGAAAATAAATCCTTGACGGGTGCCGGGAAGTCGTATCCTGGGCTGATGTTGAAGAATAGATGCAAGAATTCCAATAGGCGAAGATAACTCCGTTGGGGAATAAACTTGGCGAATGGAGGATTCTGCGGGGAGAAAAGATACTCTAGCGGCCATGCTGGGAAGTAATACTCTGTGGGAAGAGGGATGCCTTGCTGATTGTTGATAGTAACTTGCTGAGGATATCCTTGTTGTTGGAAGTATTGATGGATTTCGCTGGGGTAAGAAGACTGTATCGAGGACGCTCTTTCCGTGGCTTTTGGCTGAGGATAACCCAGTTATATCCTGTTAAGGAAATAACTCTTTGAATAAAGTCGGGCGACGCGTTCGTGCTCTGCGAGGATAAGCTTCCAAAATTTACTGGGGATATGCTTATGGCTTGGGGATATGAATCCCAACTTTCCTGGGGAAGCTGGATTGGACTCTCCTGGGGAAGTATCGCACTCTGTTGGTTATGCTCTTCAATGGAACCTACCCTGATACCTTGGAGGATAGAACAATCAGATTGCTTAAACCACCCATTATTGCCCCTGTTTATGATGTGGGAGCGGAAGATACCTGTGGAGGTGCTTGATAGTTGTTGATGGACAAACCTTCTTCTGGTAGACAGATGGCAAGATGACAGGACATAGTCGTACGCTTTAATCCCTAACTTTTGCCTGGACCGACCTTTCGGGTTTTCAGTCCACCGGGATACCCATTTTTGCCCAAGCCGCCTTTTCAGGTTTTCGACTTGCCGGGTGTACAGATTTTTTTTTATTTCATCCCTCATTTTGCCCGAACCCTTTTGGTTCGCCGGGAAGCCCTTATTTTTGCCTAGGTATGTCAACCTAGCGGGTCTTTGATTTCGCGTAGTATCTTTTCGACTATGTCCGTGCTTTCAGGATGTAGGGAGATGCCCCTGTTAGAAGTGTTTTGCCATGCCACCAGAAGATGTTTGATCAGGCAAGATTCGTTGTTGGAGAGCCCCAAGTGACTCAGGCGGAGATTTGCTCCAGGTTGTTTGGCCTTTGAGAGGTTCTCCGGATCTTGACTTAACTGCCCCAGATGGTAGACCATGATCATGCCGTGCCCCTTGATTGGAAGTTCTTTTGTTCACCAGATATTCTTCATGCGAATTTTCCTGCTGTTCAAACAAATAGTCATATGCAAACAAAGTTATGTTAAAAATGCAAAGCTTATGTCTGTCTTGCAGATTTTGAAAATGCATTCTTTTTCATAAAACAAGTGAATGTTTGTAAAACGTGATGTCAACTCCATATTTTACCGTAGGCCTTCAGGAGTCAGGATACCTTTCGTAACAGTATGCTTTCGAACTAACCCATGCTTCAGCTAGGACTTTTAAGGTTTATAACATGGCTTGGTTCACGGTTTAAGAAACAAAGGATAAAGACTCAAATTATTTGTACCCACCCGCTCTTCGTGATGTTCTCCAAACCTAAACTCAGTTGATCGTGCATTAGACCTTGCTTGAGTCTTTGCTTTGATGTTCCAATAATGGTTCAGATGTTGATGATTTCTTTTGAATAGGCAGTCATTTTTTGCTTTGGTTGAGGGTTTGTGAGACCTCTTTCTTGATTTTTGTTATCCCTTTCTTTTTTTTGCCTGAACTATTTCCTTTTTTGGAATTATAGTCAGCGGGATGCCCCAGTTTTGTAAGTCCCTTTTATAGGTTTTGACTCTTTGGGCTTTTCATTTATGAACTTTTTTGATAATGACTGCCTGTCTTTACGATTGTTCGGAACCATCACTGTCTTTTTGTTTTGTAAGGACTCCTTTGGTGCCATTCATTGTGCACTTGGATCAACTGAGAAGCCTACCCTGCCCCAAGTTATGATTAAGGGTTTCAATTTTCGAAAATAAAACTCCTACTTCTTTGGCTCAGATGGGTTGACGAGGGATTATCTTCCTTATAACTCCAGTGTTTAGGATTTGAAACAATGCCTATACCTCATCAGCGGGGTTTGTTCAAAAGCATACTGTAGATTGTGGTATCGTTTTCGTCATCCTCCCTCAAGAGGCTCAGAATTATTAACCAAGAGTTGATCATCAGAAAAAATATGAAAAGAATTTTGAATATAATGAAAACAATTGTATTAATTCCCAAAACAGACATATGCGATGTATTAATAGAATAAAAGAGTTTGCTATGACATTAATTGTTTATATAAGCAAAGAAAAAACACGACTCAGAAATTCAAATAAACAAAAGGTCTTCAACGATTGGGTAACGGAGCAGTGATTATGTTCGGAGTCTCAGGCACTTCAAACTGAATCTCCCCGGCGTCGATCATGTCTTGAATTTTGTTCTTGAGAGGCCAGCAGTTGTCCGTAGTATGCCCCGGGCTATCAGAATGATATGCACACCTATCATTGGGATGATAGTTGGGAGCAGAAGTGTTCGGATTCCGAAGAGGAGCCCTTAAGGTGATCAACCCTGCCTTCAACATTTGTTGCAATGCTTGATCCAACGACATGTTGAGTTTGGTGTACTGTCGTTTCTCCTTTCGCTGTTGCCTCTGTCCTTGTTGAGCAGGTCCAGGATTGGAGATCTGGATTGTCCCTACCTCATGACGGCTCTTTTTATCGTGCACAGCATTGGATTCTTTCTTTCCATGATGAGGCTTTTTATCAGAAGGTGCAGCCTCTTGAATTTTCCCAGACCGGATACCAGCTTCTATTTGCTCTCCAGTCAAGATAAGATCTGTGAATCCAGCAAACGAATTCCCAATTAGGTGGTTGTAGAACGGACCAGACAGGGTCCCCAAGAACATATCGACAAGTTCCCGATCAGTCAGAGGTGGTTGTACCCTTCCAGCAAGATCCCTCCATTTCTGCGCATATTCTTTAAAACCTTCACTTGATCCTAACGACATACCCTGGAGTTGGGTACGCGTAGGAGAAAGGTCGGCATTATATTGATACTGCTTGTAGAAAGCAGTAGCCAACTCCTCCCAGTTACGAACCTTGGTCCCATCTAGCTGATAGAACCATTCGAGATGAGTCCCTGAAAGACTCTCCTGAAAGAAGTGGATCCACAAATTCTTGTCCACAGTATATGGTTGAATCTTCCGAACATAGGACCTGAGATGTAACTTGGGACAAGACGCCCCGTCATACTTGGTAAAGGATGGTGCTTTGAACTTCCGAGGAATAATCACACCAGTTGATAAACCCAGATCTCCAAAATCCAGCCCAGGTACCTGTTGGATCTCCATAGCATTCAGCCTATCCTCCAACTGTTTGTACTTGTCTTCGGCAGGAGGGTATTGTTCGTCGTTGAACTCTGTCTCGTTGTTGGAGACCACTGGACTGGGAACCCTTTCCCCCTGATGACTACCTTCCCTCACAGATAGAGTTGTCCTCTCAGTTTCAATCTGCGGTGTATTCCCAGATCTGCGTCTAGGGCTGAACAAAACAGTCCTCTTCTTCTTCTTCTTGTCCTTCTTCAAGAGCAAAGCCTTCAGATCTTGCTGCCCCTGGGTCAAATTCATGATCAGCCCTTGGAACTGGGCGTTCTGAGCCTGGAGGGCCTTGATGGACTGCTCAGCTGATGATTCAGGATTCATGACGATCGGCTGAAATAAACAGCGAAGAAGGGTAAGCAACCTGTCAAAGGGACACCTGCAATGCAATGAGATGTATGACATGCATGCAATGATTTCAAGGACCTCGCGGGATAAACAAGAAAATTTGTTAGAATTTGGGTCCGGTAGCTTGATTGAAGGACACCCATGTTATTGAGAATTCTTCTTCAAGGGTCAAAGGCTCACCATATCCAGTGGGTCATAGCCCCTGACAACCTTGGCTAGAGGAAAATAAATCCTCTTTGCCCCTTGCTGGGATAATTGTTCATCATGACCTGCATCACAAGCCCTTGAGATCCTTGAAATGGGTTAGGATGTATGCAATGGTATGATGTCATGCTATGCATGGGGTGATGTAGGTAAAACATGTTATGAGTCCCAATTAAGGACTATAAACAAACCCTGCAAGAAATTCAGTATACTTTGTTATGAGTCCCAATTAAGGACTATAAACAAAACCTGCAAGAGATCTAGTAAACCCTGTTATGAGTCCCAGTTAAGGACTATAAACAAAACCTGCAAGAAATTTGGTAAACCCTGTTATGAGTCCCAGTTAAGGACTATAAACAAAACCTGCAAGTAGTTCATGTGTCAGCTAACAAGCATGCAAGTAGGCAAGTACAAAGGCACACAAGTCACACAAGAGAAACCCTTAGGATTTAGGCCAGCATGGGGTCTAGGTATTACCCTCTTTCAGTTTGTTGGTTCATACCTGTCCTATCAAAGTAACCGGGTTCTTAGAGGATCCCAATATCATTGCCTACCCTCAATCGGTCATAACTCCAGCATCGCAATCTTTTCTTGCGGCCAGAACCATCACGAGAGTTTAGCCTCAATGGGCGTAGCATACTGCTACTGTTCTAATGGCCAAGTTGGGTCATTTAAGGTTCTAAGGTCTGTTGGTGCCTAATGACTCCTTGGAAGACCCATATTCTCCCCGTTTCAACACGAGGGATATCGGTACAGACCAAGGCGCCACACCAACGTAGCCACTGCTTCACCCATGTCGGTATACGCCGGACAGGTCCCTCACAGCTTATGCTACCTAAACAGGGTATCCCCAGATCCGGGTTAGGATCTATGTAACTCCCATGCAACCCACAAATTTAAAGCAGATAAGTCAATACAATTGAAAACACAGTTATGAACTAACCCTAAGGTACACCTCACTTTAAGTAGCATCCCCAGCAGAGTCGCCAGTTCTGTGATCGGTGGATCTGGAACTGACTATTTAACGCTGGTTCGCGAAATGTCGCGGAAGCAAGAGTCGCCACCGTCTTTTATTTTCTCCAAATGGAAAGGACAAAAGCACAGAAAAATTCCTTAAAGAGATTGCTCTCGGTTCGGGAGGTAGGTTATAGAAAGGGAAGGTGTTAGCACCCTTTCTATCCATGGTTATCCATGGGCTCTTAGATACTTGCTCAATGTGTTTTCAAAAAGGTTTGTTTGCTTTTCAATGTGGGTTTTAAAAAAAAGTTTCTTTGAAAAACTTCAGTTCGACTCGTACGTCAGAGTGTTTGAAAAAATTGCTTTGAAAGCTTTTGAAAATGTGTTGGTGTGAAAAGTATTTTTGTTTGAAATTAGAGCAAGTATCCTTGAGAACCTACCTACCCTAAGGAATTCGTCTGTGTAAAAGTCCTTTAAAGTAGTGCCATCCCACCATTGAGAAGTAGGTAGCACCACCGTTGGAGGTGTTCGGGTCAATTCGAGTTTAGGGACATGGTGATCACCAGAGCAATGGGAAGACACCTTAGAAGCTACCCTCATGCCAGGTTCCCGGATCATGAGGACTTACTAAGACATCCTCTACTCGACGATCACCTTTCGAGGCAAGGCAACAGTGAGGCGTACCCTAGGGGTGGTGTGTGCGATTCGTGTGTCGTTTTCATTGATTTTTGTCTTGTCATGTTAAAGTGATCTACGCTTGATTTTATTATGTCCATTCATTCTTGCATGCTTATTTAACAATTAATATTTGCGGGAAAAAGTAAATCTAAGGCTATTACAAACGGCGCGGGTCCACATCGCCAAAATTAAACCGGACCCGATTTGACAGAAAAAGTAAATAAATTAAAGAAATTGGAAAGTGCGAGAAGTTTAAGTTACACGGCTTTGGGAGAGGTACATAATTTTAAGCGATATAAAATAAATGTGCGAAATTAAACAATTAAAAATATGGGCGTTGGACCCTTCTGCAAAATTAAATTAATACGGAATTAAAATTAAAATTAAAAAGAAAATGTTTTTGGGTTTTTTATGTTTTTTAGGAATTTGATAAAAAGAAAGAGTTAATTAAAATTAAACTAAAAGGCAAACCCTAATTCTAATAGCTTTTAAATTTATTATGAAAGTATCAAAATTTAACCTAAATTAAACCTAAGTTTTTATGTACAATTTAATTATAAAAATAAATAAATAAATATTATGGTAAAAAAGGAAACAAATTAAAGGGATAAAAATTAAACCTAATTCTATATTTTTGTATTTTTGTTATTAAAAGAATTAAAATTAAAACTCTAATCTAAACTTAATTTATTTACATGAACATATTAAAATAAAAATTATTTATCATGTTTTTATCTTTTTCTGATTTTTTAGGTATTTTTTATATTTATGAAAAAAAATAGTTAATTAATTAAATCAAAGCAATAAAATAAATAACAATAATTAAAAAAAAAAATATAAGAAAAAATATATAGAGAATGCAAACCAGTGGGGGGTTCAGGCCCCAATTGTGAGGTGTTGATTCAAGAAACTGGCCCAATAAGCTTGAAATCTGTTTGACTTTTCCAGGCCACGTATGGGACTTTTGACTAAGGCTTATGGTGTTCAGCAACCTTGAGCCTTTGATCTGGATATGCTAGACGCGTGGCTGGCTTGATGGTGATGGAACATGGTGTGCCTTAATGCTAGCGCTGCATGGGAATTTACATTGAAAAAGAATATTGGAAATTATACAGACCTGAGACTCGAACCCAAGTCTTGGATGTTGAAGCAATAAGCGTATGCCAGCTGAGCCACTGAACCAATTTGTCAATTAAATAAAACACAAACATTATAGCGTAAAACAAAAACCAATGCATATTTCCGCGCGAATTTTCAAATTCACCAATCCGCTTGTGCCACGATATCATCGTCCTCCCTGTTCCTGAAACATCAAACACATAGGCCACGGTTTTTTAGCGTCGTTTTAGATGGCTTATGGGAAAATAGCGAATAGGTTCTAAGCACTCATAAATGGAGCGCGATAGTCCTATCTCCTTCGTCCAGATGAGCTGGTTTGAATGGTCATGGTTTCGTGGGCTAATTTTTCCTTATTGCAAAAGCCCTAAATTCCAGTCCTGCAAAACCCTAGAAATCAACTATGGTGAAATCATATACGATGCATAATAATTCAATCAAATACAATGGTTAGCTTTAGAACTTCGCAAGGAACATAAATCAAGCATTAAAAGTGATAACGGATGCATGAATCGTGGTGTACGACTATGAGTTTTTCTTGATACAGTTGGCTCTCGTTTTACCAATTCTTGGTGTTATAGTTGATGTTTTGGATTGGAACGTGTTCAGGGACCTTCAAGGAAGCTATTGGAATCAAGATTAAGGCTTGAATCGTCCTCCAACAATGATTTCAGAATTTTGTTTTCAAGGAATTTTTTCAAGTTTCCAATGGCCTGTCTTGCGCAACTTTCAGTCCCCTAGCATTAGGTTTATGATCAAGTATTTGTATGGAAGGCATTAGGTTAACAAAACTAGCACAAATCCAAGGCATTCATTGTTTTGCATATTTGATTTTCTTAAGAATCTTCCATATCTTTTCCAAGTGTATTTTTGTGTCAATTAGCTCAAATCAAACCAAATCTTTCCTAATTGGCATATGCACGAAATATTGAGTCTAGAATGTGTACAAAAAGATTGGTTAGGGTGAATTAAATATTTTCCATATATTAAAATGATTTAAATGAATTAATATTAATAGAAATTCAAATAAATAAATAAAAAATGAGAAAATACTTCCCTTTGGGCCAAATGGTCGTGCACATGTTTAGAATGATGAATCTTGGAAGAAAAATGGGCCCATTAGCAATTTAGGTCATTTGAAGTAATGTTGACTTTTCAAAATATCCAAAAATTTCCCAACTTCCACAAGGCATAACTTGCTCAATTTTTAAGCTTTTCTCATGTTCTTGGACATTTTGGAAAGGTCTTTGAGTCCTCTAACCAATGCCTTTGGTCCCATGTCATTTTGATTTACCAATCTCAAGTTATGGCCTTTGACTTAAAGTCCCTTTTTGTTGACTTTTGAAAATGACCTATAATGTTGAAATTGATAACTTTTTGTGAGAGCATTTCTTGGACTTGAAGTATGAAGATGAGTTGTAGGAAATGTCTTTCTCTTCAAAATGAGATTTGGATGGAATTTTTCTGATAATCCATGTGAAAGTTATGCCCTGGTCAATTTCAGTTGACTTTTATCAACTGTCCAAATATAGTAACTTTTGCATCTTGATGATTTTCTGAGCCAAATTTTGAGAATCATGATCAAGCATTGATCAAATGATGTTTGTGGCTTCAAAATGATATGTTGACCAAAAATTTGAACTTTTGACTGCCAAATGACCATTTTGCCCCTACAGTTGACTGTAGTGCAATTTAGGGTTTTGACTGTGCAATTTTGAGCTAAATGCCTTGAAACTTGATATGAGGATGCTTGACCATATTTGTAGGCATATTAGACTTGATTGGGCCTTTGAAAACTTCATTTTCTTGATCAGAACACAAACCCTAATTTTAACTGTATAGGAGACAGTTGCACTGTGCAACCCTTGGGGAATTTTGTGACTTGGCTTGACAATTTCTTGAGGAATATGGGAGGGCAAATTTTGAGGTGCAACAGTGTCCATTTGCCCCTTGGATCACTCTGAGGAAGGATGATTCGTTTGATTACCAGATCCCCAACTTGATATTCCTGCGGTCTGACCTTTTTGTTAAATGCCCTGATCATCCGTTTCTGGTACGTCTGACCATGACAGATAGCAGTAAGTCTCTTTTCATCAATGAGGTTGAGCTGATCAAGTCGTGTCTGGATCCAATCATCTTCGTTCAGATTTGCATCCTTCATTATCCGGAGAGAGGGTATTTGCACTTCGATCGGCAAGACTGCCTCCATACCATAAACCAGAGAGAAAGGAGTTGCCCCGGTTGACGTCCTAGCTGAGGTACGGTACCCATGTAGAGCGAATGGTAACATCTCGTGCCAATCCTTATAAGTCACTGTCATCTTCTGCACGATCTTCTTGATGTTCTTATTTGCTGCTTCTACAGCCCCATTCATCTTCGGTCTGTAAGGAGAAGAATTGTGGTGCTGTATCTTGAACTGTTCGCAGAGCTCAGCGATCATCTTATTATTTAGATTGGTACCGTTGTCTGTAATGATTCTCTCAGGGACGCCGTACCGACAGATCAGATTATGCCGAATGAACCGTGCCACAACAGTCTTGGTTACCGTGGCGTAGGATGCTGCCTCGACCCACTTCGTGAAATAATCAATCGCTACCAGGATGAAGCGATGCCCATTAGATGCCGTAGGTTTAATCTCACCGATCATGTCTATGCCCCACATTGCAAACGGCCAAGGCGCAGTCAGAACATTCAGGGGAACCGGAGGAATATGCACCTTGTCTGCATAAATCTGGCACTTATGGCATGTCCTGGAATGTTGATAGCAGTCAGCTTCCATTGTGGACCAGTAGTATCCTGCCCGTAGGATCTTATTTGCCATTGTATGCCCACTGGAATGTGTACCAAAGGTCCCTTCATGTAGCTCTTCCATGATCCGTTCTGCTTCAGTTTTATCCACACAACGCAGTAAGGTTGAATCATGGTTTCGCTTGTACAAGATGCCGTTGCTAAGGAAGAACTTGGCTGCGAACCTTCTCAGGAACTTCTTATCATTGACAGAGGCACCTTCAGGATATTCCTGAGCTTCCAGATATCTCCTCACCTCATGGTACCAAGGCTTCTCAGTCACCAATTCAGTCTCGAGATCGCAACAGTATGCCGGTTCGTCCAGTTTCCATATGATGATCCGGGGAGCCTCATTATCCCATTTAACCTTGAACATAGAAGACATTGTAGCTAACGCGTCCGCCAACTGATTCTCTTCTCTTGGAAAGTGTTCAAAGGTTATCTCTGTGAAGTGAGGGACCAAGGTCAACACACATTCTCTGTAAGGGATCAGGTTTGGATGTTTCGTATCCCACTCTCCTTTGATCTGATTGATCACAAGAGCGGAATCTCCGAAAACACTCAGAAACTTGATTCTTAGGTTGATCGCAGCTTGAAGACCCATGATGCACGCCTCATACTCTGCCATGTTGCTGGTACAGTTGAAACACAGTCGGGCAGTGAGTGGAGTATGAGTACCTTGAGGTGATATGATTATGGCGCCGATACCGTTACCCAAAGCATTGGAGGCTCTGTCAAAGTGCATAGACCATCGGGATCCTGGCTCAGGTCCTTCATCTGGTCCAGGTACTTCACAGTCAGTCACAATCATGATGCTTTCATCCGGAAACTCGAAGTTCATTGATTGATAATCATATACGGCCTGATGTGCCAAGTGGTCTGCCAATACACTTCCCTTGATGGCTTTCTGGGTTGTGTACTGAATGTCGTATTCCGTCAAGATCATTTGCCATCTTGCTATTCTCCCAGACAGAGCAGGCTTTTCGAATATGTACTTTATAGGATCCATCTTTGAGATCAACAAGGTAGTGTGAGTCAGCATATACTGTCTCAGCCGGCGAGCAGCCCATACCAAAGCGCAGCAAGTTTTCTCAAGCAGTGAGTATCGGGTCTCACAGTCGGTAAACTTTTTGCTAAGGTAATAAATGGCGTGCTCTTTTCGGCCAGACTCGTCATGCTGCCCCAGCACACACCCCATTGAGTTGTCGAGTACTGTCAGGTATAGTATCAGAGGTCTCCCTTCAACCGGTGGCATAAGAATAGGTGGTTCTTGAAGATACTCTTTGATTCTGTCGAAAGCAGCCTGACATTCATCGTTCCAACGTACTACCTGATCTTTCTTTAGCAGCTTGAAGATTGGTTCACAGGTAGCAGTCAGGTGTGAGATGAATCGAGCAATGTAATTCAGGCGTCCTAAAAAGCCTCTGACTTCCTTCTCTGTTTTAGGAACTGGCATCTCTTGAATAGCTTTGACCTTAGCAGGGTCCACTTGAATACCCTTGTCACTTACCACGAAGCCTAGCAACTTCCCAGATCTTACCCCGAAGGTGCACTTGTTCGGGTTTAATCTCAGCTTGTATAGTTTCAACCGGTCAAATAACTTCTGCCGATGATCTAGGTGCTCTTCCTCAGTCTGGGACCTTGCGATCATGTCGTCAACATATACTTCTATCTCATGATGGATCATGTCATGAAATAAAGCAACCATGGCACGTTGGTAGGTTGCCCCAGCATTCTTCAACCCGAATGGCATGACCTTGTAACAGAAGGTGCCCCACTAAGTAACAAATGTAGTCTTCTCCATGTCTTCAGGTGCCATCTTGATCTGATTGTAACCTGAGAAACCATCCATGAAAGAGAACACCTTATGCTGAGCTGTATTATCAACAAGGACATCAATGTGAGGTAGATGGAAGTCATCCTTGGGGCTGGCCCTGTTCAGATCCCTGTAGTCGACACACATTCTGACCTTACCGTCCTTCTTAGGTACCGGCACCACATTAGCAACCCACTGAGGGTAAGAAGTCACTGCAAGGAACCCAGCGTCAAACTGTTTCATAACCTCGGCTTTGATCTTCTCAGACATCTCTGGACGCATCCGACGGACCTTTTGCTTAACTGGAGGGCAGTCTTCCTTAGTTGGCAAGTGATGGACCACAATATCGGTATCCAATCCGGGCATGTCTTCGTAGGACCAGGCAAAGATCTCCATATAATCATGTAACATCTTGGTTAACCGTTGCTTCACGCTGAGCTCTAGGTTAGCACCAATCTTTACCTCTTTCCTGTCTTCTTTGGTACCCAGGTTGATTGTTTCCACTGGCTCTTCATGGGGTTGAATTGCCCTCTCTTCCTGAAGCAACAGTCTTGCAAGCTCGCCAGGCACTTCGCAATCATCTTTACCTTCGTCTTCGGCTAAGTTGATCGGATTTTCGAAGTCATAGCTGGCAGTAGCAGAGTCGTTACCAGTAAGATCCAGAGTGGATTGAAACCTGTATGAGTGAGTGTGTGTGTGTAAATACAGCTGTTTTGAAATATATGTAAAGGAAAGAAAGACAGAAAAGGAGCATAAAATTTGCAATGCGAGAAAACGTCCAAGATTTTCATTCATGATATATGAAATGACAATTTATATGCCCTCACAAATGAAACCACGGTGCCTCGGGTAAGACACCGGGCCATAGAGTTTATTTATTGTTTATTACAAATAGCAAAACAAAGAAATTTATTGCTGCGTCACAAAGGTAACAGGAGTATGGTCTTTGGAAATCCAGTTGTTTAATCCGCCTTCGGTTGTCAGGTAGATCCAGCTATTGAATTCCGCTTCATCCACTTCGTTGTCTTCCCCAACAGCATTCACTCCTGGATTTGTAATGATCACAGGAGGTCTTCCGATCTTTGTTTTCCTCATAGCTTTCTGACCCTCTGCGGTAAAACCCAGCCCAAACTTGTCGGTCTTCTGTGTAAAGTCTGGAAGCCTGCCCCAGTTAGCACACTCACCTTTCTGAACCACAGTCCGGGCATCCCTCAGGGAGGCCATCTTCAAAGGAACACTTTCTTCTGCTGCTGTTTCTGTTGCTGCTGCAATTGGAAGCACCTCCTCGAAATGCTGAAAGGGGGTTTCAATAAACTCCCCGTCCATCTCAATGTATCTGAAGGAGTTCAAGTGGCTCACCATATACTCCTCCTCTCCTTGCACAGTGACGATCTTCCCTCTGACGGGGTACTTCAGCTTCTGGTGCAAGGTAGAGGTCACTGCCCCAGCCTTATGTATCCAAGGTCGACCCAATAGGCAAGAGTAAGATGGACGGATATCCATCACATAAAATGTAGAGTCAAACACCTGAGAGCCCACACGAATCGGAAAGGTCAACCTCTCCATGAACCATCCTCTTTGAACCATCAAAGGCTCTGACGATGATATTGCTGAGTTTCAGTTCCAGGCCTTCACAATCCAAACGGTCTAAAGCCTTCTTCGGTAGCACATTCAAAGAAGAACCAGTATCCACCAATACATGTGCCATCGTGGTGCCCCTGCATTCAATAGAGACATGCAGTGCATCATTATGGTCTCTTCCCTTCGCGGTCAAGTCAGCATCTGAGAAACCCAAGCCATTGTCTGCCGTCAGATTTGCTATGCAATCAGTGAACTGGACTGCAGATGTCTCATGTGGCACATGGGCCGTCTTGAGGAATGAGATTAAGGCCTTAGCATGGGCCTCAGAGCACAGCAATAAAGAGAGCATGGAGATCTTGGAGGGCGTGTGCCCTAGCTGTTCCACCATATTAAAGTCACTCTTCTTTATAATTTTCAGAATCTCCTCCATCTCTTGTTGGGAGGCTTCAGCAGTTACAGGTATAGGTGCCTCCATCTGGGCAGGCTCAACTTCAATTCCTTTGCCCCGAGCATTGGATGACTCGGCAGCAGGAGAAACAACTTGGTCAGTAACAGGAATAGGTACACTTGTAGGAGTTATAAGGAGTGGTCTTCGAGCAGCAGGAGGTGCAATGTCAGGCGAGAAGAGCCTGCCACTGCGGGTAACCTTGGCTGGGCCAGTGATGTCACAGATGCTGGCGCCAGCGTTGAACTCTTGTTTAATCCCATTTACATACACATCTGCCCCATAATGCCAGGGGATAGCTTTATCAGATACATAGGGCAGGGGTCCCGGAACAGTGATAACAATAGGTGCGACAGTCAAAATTTGAACAGGCTTCTTCGGGAGAGCCTTGATCGGATTGTTGAATATGGTAACCACAGAAACTTCTTCCACCGGAACCAATTGAATAGCAGACTTCTTAAACAGAATCTCCTTGCTATCCATTAGACTTTGGATGCCTAACTTTAGCAAGGGACAACCAGATAGGGACACAGCACAGAACAGGCAGCCCTCACTGCAACCCGGAAATAAACCGGCCAGCAGTAGGTTCCTCTTGACAGTCTTCAGAGGAGTGGCTAGGTCATCCACGGAAACAGCGTAAACATCTTTATCAACAACATTTATCCTATGCTGAGGCATAGGAGCAGTAACCACATTCGGCCTCTCAGGCGCTTCAAACTGTATTTCTTTCGCGTCGATAAGGTCTTGCACCTTATTCCTTAATGCCCAACAGTCATCAGTGGCATGTCCCGGGCTATCAGAATGGTAAGCACAACGAGCATTCGGGTTGTACTTAGGAGATGTAGTATTTGCAACCCTCGGAGCCTCTCTGACGGTTACCAAGTTGGTTGAGAGCAATTGTGGTAAGATCTGCGACAAAGTCATACTCAAACGGGTGAATTCCCTTCTGGGTCTCTCAGCCCTTGGTTGGTTAGCTGGCCGAGGAGCGGCTGCAGGTTTGGCAATCATTAATGCACTGACGGATTGACGGCGCTCTGGTTTATCCTGCCTTCTAGGCCCATATACCGCACTGGCCTCCTTCTTGAAGGGTTTCTTCTCAGAGCTAGACGATGCACCCTTCGGAATCTTTCCAGACTTCAACCCAGCCTCAATTCTTTCTCCAGTCAAGATTAGATCAGTGAACCCTGCAGATGAATTCCCGATAAGGTGGTTGAAAAACGGCCCAGATAGGGTCCCCAAGAACATATCTACCAACTCCCGATCAGTCAACGGAGGCTGCACCCTGCCAGCCAGGTCTCTCCACTTCTGAGCGTACTCCTTAAAACCTTCACTTGAACCTAACGACATACCCTAGAGTTGGGTACGTGTAGGGGCAAGGTCGGCATTATATTGATACTGCTTGTAGAAAGCAGTAGCCAACTCCTCCCAGTTACGAACCTTGGTCCCATCCAGCTGATAGAACCATTCGAGATGAGTCCCTGAAAGACTCTCCTGGAAGAAATGGATCCACAAATTCTTATCCGCAGAGTACGGTTGAATTTTCCGAACATAGGACCTGAGATGTAGCTTGGGACAAGACGCCCCGTCATACTTAGAGAAGGATGGTGCTTTGAACTTATGAGGGATAATCACACCAGTAGACAAACCCAGATCTCCGAAATCCAGCCCAGGTACCTGTTGTATTTCCATGGCATTCAACCTATCATCTAGTTGCTTGTATCTGTCTTCTGTAGGAGGGTACTGCTCTTCATCAAAATCAGTCTCGTTGTCGGAGACTACCGGACTAGGAACCCTTGCTTCTGCCTGAGGAGTACTCTTGCCAACAGAAGAACCAGCCTCTTCCTGCTGCAGAGCATTGCCAAACCTTCGGCCCGAGTTGAACAAAACAGTTCTTCTCTTCTTCTTCTTCTCCTTCTTTAGGAGCATAGCCTTCAGCTCTTCCTGGCCTTGAGCCAAACCCTTGATTAATTCCTGAAATTGCGCATTCTGCGCCTGAAGAGCTTTGATGGATGTCTCAGTTGATGCAGAGTCGGGATTCATGATGCTGAAATAAACAGCGAAGAACTGTAAGCAACCTGAAAAGAGGAAAAACCTGCTATGCACATGATGAATGAGATGTGTTTATGCAATGCATTCAAGGGTTCGAAAATTCAACTTTGTTGTAGACAAAAAGGAACACACGTTATCATTAAGGAAATAACTATTTAGTACATCAAAGCCTCATGGGCAAAATAATACAAAAGCAAATCAATCCCAAAATACACTGCGCATCCTCTTTGGAGCTATGTAAGTGTTGAGATTCCTCTCCTCATGCAACAGGCGGGTGAGCTCCAAGACCTTCTTTTCACTGGCATGTAGACTAGTCTCAAGAGAATTCCGTTCTTCCTTAAGCTGGATCCAGCTTTTCTGCATTTCTTCCCAGGATGTGGGCATATCAGGGTGCTGAATAGTGTAGGACACTTCTCCTTCCAAGGCTGGCTCTTTGATCACAGGGAGCATA
The DNA here is from genome assembly GCA_948472305.1 of Vicia faba. Classification (NCBI taxonomy): domain Eukaryota; kingdom Viridiplantae; phylum Streptophyta; class Magnoliopsida; order Fabales; family Fabaceae; genus Vicia; species Vicia faba. The sequence continues at coordinate 188,674 of CATIWC010001587.1, read as the reverse complement.
TGGGGATAAGGCATCACTAACTTCTGGGAGCGGGCTCGTACCCACTTGAGATAAGGTTCCAATGGGATGGAGTTCCTGTGCCCCAGTGTCTTGCTGTCTATCCTACTTGGCATCCTCCAAGCTCTGATAAATCTCTGGCGAAGTCCTTGAGTATCGTTGTCGAAGTCAAAAACTATGTCAGGAATTAACATGTCATGAGGACCATCCTTCCGAGCATAACCAAACTGTCTCCAAGCCAGGCATGGGCTGTAAGTAATACCTCCTCTGATTCCAAGTAAAAGAACATTAGGGTACTCCCCGCAACGATCAATGATAGTGACATCTTCTCTGGACCGAGGGCACCAATGTATATCCGCATGTGTAAGAGTCATCAACCGTTGTGACCATCTCAAACCCCGCTCATTCTTCAAAGCTGATTGTGGAAGGTGCGAAATAAACCACCTTCCCAGGAGAGGAGTGCAACACATAAGGACACCTCTTTTTCTCATGGTTCGAGTGTAACATGAGTGAAGGATGTCCCCCAGCAACGTAGGTATAGGATTCCTGGACATGAAGATCTGGACAACACTGATATCAATAAGCTGATCGGGGTTAGGGAACAACACCAAACCATAGACAAGGAGGGCCACCACTTCTTCAAAAGCTTGCAAGTCAAGGGAGTTCCAACATTCATGGGCCTTTTCAAACAGAAACCTGGCTAAGAACCCTTTGATACCACTTCTAATTTCCCAATATCCCTTGAGGTCAGATGACCGTAGGTGCAAGGCTTTAGCAATCTCTTCAAGTTTGGGTTCCTTTTCTGTACCATTGAAGGGTAGCTGATCAAGGATAGGGATCTTCAGGAGCCGGGAGAACTCCTCCAATGTAGGTACCAACTGATAGTCCAAGAAGGTGAAACAGTGATGCAGAGGGTCAAAGAATTGGAACAGGACCTTGATCATATCTTCCTCAATGTTGGTGTTGACCAAGCTGATGAGGCTTCCATGTCTTTCACTGAATGAAGAGTTCTCGGGAATCCTGGATATAAGCTCCTTAAGCCGAGGAGGGATCCTTACAAGACTCATTTGAATTGTCTTTCTACGAGCAGTTTCCATATCCTACAAAACAAGAATAAAGATGAAAATTCGAACCCCTGAAATGGTTAGTCAATGCATATGATGCTGGATGATGTCATGATGCTATGATTAAACACACCACAAATATTTACAAAGACAAACATGTAAGGCACACAAGGCACACAAGACAAGCCCTTAAGGTTTAAGGCCAGCATGGGGTCTGGGTAGTACCCTCTTGAAGTTGGTGGGTTCAACCTGTCCTATCAAAGTAACCAGGTTCTAAGGGTCCCAATATCACGGGATTGCTTTCATTGTTCATCGTTTCGATTTAGCCACTGAACTGGCGACCGAAATATTCCAGGAAAGCAACCCTCAATTGAGTGTAGTATCGAGTATCAACCAACCTCGGACTGCACCAAAGTCAGTTATCTCACTACCCTAAAGAGGCCAAGATAGTTCAATTAAGGTTCCTAAGGTCTGTTGATGCTTCACGACACCACGCGGAGGCCCCGTACTCTCCTTGACTGAACTCAAGGGTTACCGGTACACACCAAAGTGCCACATCAACATAGCAGATTGTTTCAACCATGTCGGTATACCCCGCACAGTTCCCTCACAACCTTGTTGCTACTTTCTAAGAAGGTATCCCCCAGATCCGGGTTAGGATCTATAGAACTCCCAAGCAACCCACAATTTAAAGCACACAAGGAAAACAATTGAAAACACAGTTATTAGCTAACCCTAAGGTACACCTCACTTTAAGTTTAATATCCCCAGCAGAGTCGCCAGTTCTGTGATCGGTGGATCTGGAACTGACTGTTTAACGCTGGTTCGCGAAATGTCGCGGAAGCAAGAGTCGCCACCGTCTTTTATTTTCTCCAAATGGAAAGGACAAAAGCACAGAAAAATTCCTTATAGAGATTGCTCTCGGTTCGGGAGGTAGATTATAGAAAGGGAAGGTGTTAGCACCCTTTCTATCCATGGTTATCCATGGGCTCTTAGATACTTGCTCATTGTGTTTTCAAAATGGTTTGTTTTCTTTTCAACTGTGGGTTTTAAAAAGAGTTTCTTTGAAAATTTCAGTTCGACTCTTGTATCAGTCCTCAAGAGTGTTTGAAAAATGCTTTCGAAAGCTTTTTGAAAATGTGTTGGTGTGAAAAGTATTTTTGATTTGTTTTGTTTTGAATTAGAGCAAGTATCCACGAGTCGTCTACCTACCCTAAGGAATTCGTCTGTGTAAATGTCCTTTAAAGTAGTGCCATCCCACCATTGAGAGGTAGGTAGCACCACTGTTGGAGGTGTTCGGGTCAATTCGAGGTTCGGGACATGGTGATCACCGGAGCAATGGGAAGACACCTTAGAAGCTACCCTCATGCCAGGTTCCCGGATCATGAGGACTTACTAAGACATCCTCTACTCGACGATCACCTTTCGAGGCAAGGCAACAGTGAGGCGTACCCTAGGGGTGGTGTGTGCGATTTGTGTGTCGTTTTCATTTGCATTTATCTTGTCATGTTATTGGTGTTCTACGCTTGTTTTTATTTTGTCCATACATTCTTTCATGCTTTGATTTAACAGTTTAAAAATATTGCGGGAAAGTAAAGATCTAAAGCTATTACAAAAAGGCGCGGGTCCACATCGCCAAAAGTTTCTCGAACCCGATTTGACAGAAAATAAATAAACAAAGTAAATAAAGAATTAAAAGTGCGAGTAATTAAATACATGGCTTCGGGAGAGATACACAAATATTATACGAAAGAAGAAATAAATATGCGAATAAGAATTAAATCGAGACGAGGGCGTTGGACCCTTTTTGCAAAGTTAAACTAATGAGGAATTAATTAATTAAAGAGAAAGAAAGAATTTGTTTTTTTGTATTTTTTTAGTACTTTAGGATTTAATATGAAAAGAGAATTAATTAAAATTAAAATAAGATGCAAACCCTAATTCTGCTGGCTTTTAATTTATTAAGAAAATATTAAATTTTAACCTAATTTAACCCTAATTTTTATATGCAATTTAATTATAAAAATAAATAAAATATTTAATTATTTAATTATTTATGAAAGAAAAATAAAAAAGGATGAAAAAATTATTAATTAAACCCTAATTCTATGTTTTTTATATTTTTATTAAAAGTATTAAAATTAAAACCTAATTTACACTAAACTTAATTATATGCATTTATTTATGAAAATAAAAATATTTATTATTTTAATTCTTTTCTGATTTTTATGTGTATTTTTTTTATATTTTTTTGAAAATAATAAAGCTAATTAATAAATAATAATTAAAAGAAAATAGAATCAAAATAAAAAAATATATGGCAAACCTAGGGGGGTTGTAGTCCCCAACATGGAGGTTAACCTTTAGGAATCTGGCCCATTAAGCATGGCCTTTTTGGACTTTTGCCAGGTAGCGTGCTGAAGCGTTGACCAGGGTTTATGGCGTTCCTCAATTCTGAGCCTTTGATTTGAGCCTGATATGCACGTGGATGGTTTGATCTGGAGGGTGTATCATGGTCTTCAACGTTGGCGCTACATGTGAATGTTAATGGAAAAATAATATTGAAAGCATGGAGACCTGGGGCTCGAACCCAGGTCATTAACTTTACCAACAACTTCGCTTGCCATCTGATCCAACCAACGCGCTTGTATACTAAACATCAAACAATTAATATAAAATAAAAACACACATTGATAATGTTTTAGCGCGAAATTTAAAAGAGCCAATGGTTGCTGGCCACGAGTTCATCTTCTTCATCGTGTTTGTTTTCCTGAAAATATAATAAAACATGGCAACGGTTTTTCACGCGTTCTCTTAGGCCAGCTATTAAAAAATAGCTATTAGCCCTGTGACGCTCATAAATTGAGCGCGAGGGTCTCAAGTTTTTCGTCCAAGCTTGCTGATCACAACCATGGCACTGTGGTTCGCTAATTTTATGCTATTTGAAAACGCCTAATTCACAACTCTGAAAACCCTAGAATTTGGTAATGGTGAAATCGTCTATAGCTTGCAAAAATTCAATCAAACACATGGGTTAGCTTTAGAATCATACCAGGAACATGAATCAAACATAAAAAAAGGCTAAATGCGCATGAATTGGAATGCACGATTATGAAAAAAAAGTGATAAAAGTTAGCTTCTGTACAACGATTCAAGAGGTTGTGTTTGATGTTTTTGATTGGGAAACGTTCAGTGAACCTTCAGCAAGCTAAAGAAACAAAAATCGTGCCTTGAATCGCCCTAGAATGTGATTTTCAGAATTGATTTTCTTGACAAAATTTCAAGCTTTTGTTTTCAGGTTTCTGAGCAGCTGCGTGTGTAATGGCAATAGGGTTATGATCCTTGCATATGTAGTAATGAATTAGGTTAAAAAGAATCATCCAAATCTCTTGCATTCATAGTTTTTGAAAATTGATTTTCAAAGATCTTTTCAATCTTTTTCCATGTGTTTTTGTTCTCAATCATATCAATTCTCTCCAAATCTTTCCATATTGGATCATGCACGAGTTATTGAGTAGATTTTGTGCACAAAAAGATTGAAAAAATTAGGTTAAGCATTTTTCATATATTTAATTTGATTTAAATGAATTATTATAAATAAAAATTCAAATAAATAAATAAATAAAAAATGAATAAAGACTTCCCTTTGGGCCAAGTAGTCGTGCATATGCCTTGGGTGATGAATGGTGGAAGAAAAATGGGCCCATTAGCAATTTTAGGTCATTTGAATCAATGTTGACTTTTCAAAATATCCAAAAATTGCCCAACTTCCACAAGGCATAACTTTCTCAAATTTTAAGCTTTGCTCATGTTCTTGGACATTTTAGAAAGGTCTTTGAGTCCTCTAACCAATGCCTTTGGTCCCATGTCATTTTGATTTACCAATCTCAAGTTATGGCTTTTGACTTAAAGTCCCTTTTTGTTGACCTTTGAAAATGACCTATAATGTTGAAATTGATAACTTTTTGTGAGAGCATTTCTTGGACTTGAAGTATGAAGATGAGTTGTAGGAAATGTCTTTATCTTCAAAATGAGCTTTGGATGGAATTTTTCTGATAATCCATGTGAAAGTTATGCCCTGGTCAATTTACAGTTGACTTTTTCAACTGTCCAAATAAGGAAACTTTTGCATCTTGATGATTTTTGAGCCAAATTTTGAGAATCATGATCAAGCATTGATCAAATGATGTTTTTGGCTTCAAAATGATATGTTGACCAAAAATTTGAACTTTTGACTGCCAAATGACCATTTTGCCCCTACAGTTGACTGTAGTGCAATTAGGGTTTTGACTGTGCAATTTTGTGCTGAATGTCTTGAAACTTGATATGAGGATGCTTGACCATATTTGTAGGCTTGTGAGACTTGTTTGGACCTTTGGAAACTTCATTTTCTTGTTCAGAATGAAAACCCTAGTTTTGACTGCTTAGGAGGCCCTTACACTGTGCAACCCTTGGGGAATTTTGTAGCTTGTCTTGGCAAATCTTTGAAGAATATGGGAGGGCAAATTTTGGGGTACAACATACAGGTTCCAATCCACTCTGGATCTCACTGGTAACGACTCTGCTACTGCCAGTTATGACTTCGAAAATCCGATCAACTTAGCCGAAGACGAAGGTGAAGCTGATTGCGAAGTGCCTGGTGAACTTGCAAGACTGCTACTCCAGGAAGAGAGGGCCATTCAGCCACATGAAGAGCCAGTGGAAACGGTAAATCTGGGTACTGAGACATACATAAAGGAAGTCAAGATTGGTGCCAACCTAGAGCTCAGTGTGAAACAACAGTTGATTCAGATGCTGCATGACTACATGGAAATCTTTGCTTGGTCTTACGAAGACATGCCTGGTTTGGATACCGACATTGTGGTTCATCACCTGCCTACCAAGGAAGATTGCCCCCCGGTTAAACAAAAGGTCTGCCGTATGCGTCCAGAGATGTCCGAGAAAATCAAAGCTGAGGTTATGAAACAATTTGATGCCGGATTTCTAGCAGTAACTTCTTACCCTCAGTGGGTTGCCAACGTGGTTCCAGTGCCGAAGAAAGATGGTAAGGTCAGAATGTGTGTTGATTACAGGGATTTGAACAGGGCCAGCTCCAAGGATGATTTCCCCTGCCTCATATCGATGTACTGGTTGACAATACTGCTCAGCATAAAGTTTTCTCCTTCATGGACGGTTTCTCCGGTTATAATCAGATCAAGATGGCTCCTGAAGACATGGAGAAGACCACTTTTGTCACTCAGTGGGGCACCTTTTGCTACAAGGTCATGCCTTTTGGGTTGAAAAATGCTGGGGCAACCTACCAACGTGCCATGGTTGCTTTATTTCATGACATGATCCATCATGAAATAGAAGTATATGTCGACGATATGATTGCAAGGTCTCAAACTGAGGAGGAACACCTTGACCATCTACGGAAGCTGTTTGACCGTCTGAAGTTGTACAAACTGAGGCTGAACCCGAACAAGTGCACCTTTGGGGTGAGATCTGGAAAATTGCTAGGCTTCATTGTGAGCGACAAAGGTATTCAAGTGGACCCTGCCAAGGTGAAAGCCATACAAGAGATGCCAACTCCCAAGACAGAGAAAGAAGTCAGAGGCTTTCTAGGACGACTGAACTACATTGCCCGATTCATCTCACATCTAACTGCTACCTGTGAACCGATCTTCAAGCTATTGAAGAAAGATCAAGTAGTACGTTGGAACGATGAATGTCAGGCCGCTTTCGAAAGGATCAAAGAGTATCTCCAAGAACCATCCATTCTTATGCCGCCGGTTGAAGGGAGACCTCTAATCTTATACTTGACGGTACTTGACAACTCAATGGGGTGTGTGCTGGGGCAGCATGACGAGTCTGGCCGAAAAGAGCACGCTATTTATTACCTGAGCAAAAAGTTTACCGACTGTGAGACTCGGTACTCACTGCTCGAGAAAACTTGCTGCGCTCTGGTATGGGCTGCTCGCCGGCTGAGATAGTATATGTTGACTCACACTACTCTGTTGATTTCAAAAATGGATCCAATCAAGTACATATTCGAAAAGCCTGCTCTGTCCGGAAGAATAGCAAGATGGCAAATGATCTTGACAGAATATGACATCCAGTACACGACTCAAAAAGCAATCAAGGGAAGTGTATTGGCAGACCATTTGGCACACCAACCAGTGGACGATTACCAGTCGTTGAACTTTGAATTTCTAGACGAAGATATCATGGTAGTGACTGATTGTGAAGTACCTGGACCGGATGAAGGACCTGAGGAAGGATCCCGATGGTCTATGCACTTTGACGAAGCCTCGAACGCTTTGGGTAATGGTATCGGCGCTGTGATCATATCCCCTAAAGGCACTCATACTCCACTCACTGCCCGGTTATGTTTCAACTGCACCAACAACATGGCGGAGTATGAGGCATGTATCATGGGTCTTCAAGCTGCAATTGACTTAAGGATCAAGTTTCTAAGTGTCTTCGGAGATTCCGCTCTCGTGATCAATCAGGTCAAAGGCGAGTGGGATACGAAACACCCGAATCTTATTCCTTACAAGGAGTATGTGCTGACATTGCTTCCCCACTTCGAAGAGATAACTTTTGAACACTTCCCAAGAGAGGAGAATCAGTTAGCGGATGCGTTGGCTACAATGTCTTCTATGTTCAAAGTCAAATGGGACAACGAGGTGCCCCGGATCATTATCTGGAAGTTGGATGAACCTGCACATTGCTGCGATCTCGAGACCGAAGAGGTAACAGAAAAACCCTGGTATCATGAGGTGAAGAGGTACTTGGAAGCTCAAGAATACCCCGAGGGTGCATCTGTTAACGACAAGAAGTTTCTGAGAAGGTTCGCAGCAAAGTTCTTCCTCAGCAACGACATTCTGTACAAACGAAACCATGATTCAACCTTACTGCGTTGTGTGGATAAGACTGAAGCAGAAAGGATCATGGCAGAGCTACATGAAGGTACCTTCGGAACACATTCCAGTGGACATACCATGGCAAAGAAAATCCTTCGGGCAGGGTATTTCTGGTCCACAATGGAAGCCGACTGTTATCAGCATTCGCGAACTTGTCATAAATACCAGATTTATGCTGATAAGGTGCACATTCCTCCAGTTCCTCTGAACGTCCTAACAACACCTTGGCCTTTTGCAATGTGGGGGATTGATATGATCGGCGAGATCCGACCGACGGCATTCAACGGGCATCGCTTCATCCTGGTAGCGATTGATTACTTCACGAAGTGGGTTGAAGCAGCCTCCTACGCCACCATAACCAAGAGCGTCGTGGCACGGTTCATCCGACACAACCTGATCTGTCGATACGGTATACCTGAAAGGATCATTACGGATAATGGTACCAATCTTAACAACAAGATGATCACTGAGCTCTGCGAGCAATTCAAGATACAGCACCACAACTCTTCTCCTTATCGGCCGAAGATGAACGGGGCTGTAGAAGCAGCAAATAAGAATATCAAGAAGATTGTGCAGAAGATGACAGTGACCTATAAGGATTGGCACGAAATGTTTCCGTTTGCTCTTCATGGGTACCGTACCTCGACACAGACGTCAACAGGGGCAACTCCCTTTTCCTTGGTCTATGGCATGGAGGCAGTCTTGCCTATTGAAGTCCAGATACCCTCTCTCCGGATAATGAAGGATGCAGACTTGAGCGAAGATGACTGGATCCAGACTCGGCTTGATCAATTAAACCTAATTGACAAAAAGAGACTCACTGCTATTTGTCATGGTCAAACGTGCCAAAAACGGATGATCAGGGCATTTAACAAAAAGGTCAGACGACAAGAGTATCAAGTCGGAGACCTGGTAATCAAGCGCATCATCCTTCCTCAAAGTGACCCCAAGGGAAAATGGACCCCTAAGTACGAAGGGCCATTTATGGTTAAACATATCTTCTCAGGAGGAGCCATGATTCTAACCACCATGGATGGTGACGACCTTCCTCACCCTGCCAATGCAAACATAGTAAAAAGATACTACGCATAATAAAAGACCCGCTAGGTTGACATACCTAGGCAAAAATAAGGGCTTCCCGGCGAACCAAAAGGGTTCGGGCAAAAGTAAGGGACTGAAATAAAAAAATCTGTACACCCGGCAAGTCGAAAACCTGAAAAGGCGGCTTGGGCAAAAATGGGTATCCCGGTGGACTGAAAACCCGAAAGGGCGGTCCAGGCAAAAGTTAGGGATAAAGCGTAATACTATGTCTCATTGGATCACCTTGCATCCAGAATTCGGCATCAACTATCGGGCTCAGACGGCATCGATCAATCAGCTTCATCTTCAATTAAGCAGCAAAGTGATGAGACGCTTAAAGACATAAAGGCGATAGCAGAGTTGGAACCCCGTGGGATTATTTTGCACATAGCTGTTTTGTTTCTTTTCACAAAATTGTATAAAACTCTATTTTGCTCGGCGGCGTTCTCTTACTAGGACGCCAGCCTCTTGTACAAAAACGCCTATTTACAGGCAAATTTCAAAATCAATACAAGTTCAATTTTTCAGACAATTATCCATTGTTTTTTGTTTTTTTTTGTTTTGGTTACGCGAAGAACATCCACTGTTTATTTTGATATATGCATTTGACATTAATTGCTAATCGTGAATAATTGCATGCGAAACAAAGGACTGATTACAGGTGACATCAGAAACAGGGGCAATGTAGAGTTGTCCAAGCAGTCTAGTTGTTCTGACCACCAAGGTACCAAGGTAGGTTCAGCTGAAGAACGTAACCAAGTTACCTCAGCTCCCCGCAGAGTAAGACTAGATTTCAGCAATACTACCCCCAGGAAGAGTTGGTCTCCCCTCAACCCTGAAAAAGGCACAGTTCCCCTAACAAGTCAGCGATACTCTCCTCAAGCAGGATCAGTCTACTGTCAGTCTTAAAGAAATTGGGTATCCCCAGAAGATCTCAACATTCCCCAACGGAGTATAGTTATTCCTCAGCAAGCATCCCAGGCAGTCTTAATATAAGATTGTTCCCCGGTGGAGTACATACATCCAGTATAGCCATTTTCCGGTACAATTCAAAAATGTCCCCAAGAGAGTGGAATCCACATCCCCAGTGAAGTCGCCGGTAGATTCTGAAAGCTTATCCCTAGTAGATTCTGGAAGCTCGTCACCTGCAGAGTACGAACATCTCTCCCAGATTTTATTCGAAGGTTATTTCCCCACCAGGGTATAACTGGGTTATCCTCAGCCATTTACCATGGAAGGATCGTCCACAGCGAAGTTCTTCCTATCCCCAGCGGAGTTCATCAAGTTCCCTAACGTAACTTATCAGCGGAATCCCCAACGGAGTTTATCGTTGAAATCCCCAGCGGAGTTTATAGTTGAAATCCCCAGCGGAGCTCTCATCAAAATCTCAGTGAAGTATCTCTTCCCACAGAGTAATTCCCCTCAGAGTAATCTCTCCAGCAATTTTATTCCCCAACGGAGTCATCTTCTCCTACCGGTTTATTCTTACAACCATCATCCCCAGCGGAAACGAAGAACTCTACTCTTCAACATCAGCCCAGGATTTGATTCCCCGGCCAGTCGTCAAGGATTTATTTTCCTAGACGAAAATACATTCATAGACATTTCACATTTCATACATCCTGCTTACATACATGATAAAGTGCATACAACACTATCTCATTTTGAGCATCATGACATCATGCATCTCATACACCATGACATTGCATACGACTAATGTCTTGCCTTTTCAGGAAAAGGTCAATCCAAAGATGATTACTATCAACTATCGCAATTCCAGATTCGATACCTGTATCTAGCCAGGGCATATCTGTGAGTACTTGATTATGGATTCGATTCCTGTATCTAGCCAGGGCATATCTGCATAAAGAGTTTGAAGATCAACCCCTGTAACAGGCCAGGAAATTATCTTTCATTCTCAGGTCAGAGGTCTACACCTGTATCCAGCCAGGAAAGCTATCTCTACCAACCTTTTGCAATTCCAGATTCGATACCTGTATCCAGCCAGGGCACATCTGTGAGCAACCAATTCCAGATTCGATACCTGTATCCAGCCAGGGCACATCTGTGAGCAACTAATTCCAGATTCGATACCTGTATCTAGCCAGGGCACATCTGTGAACAACCAATTGTAGATTCGATACCTGTATCCAGCCAGGGCATATCTGCATGAAAAGTTTGAAGATCAACACCTGTAACAAGCCAGGAAACATCTTCCTTTCTCAAAGTACGCAAGTTCTCGCTAAGGAATCTCTTACGCGATCAACACTTCCAAATGACATCTATAAGCCCATTCCCGACAAGGTTCTGTCACGTCTCCAGATGGCATCTATAAGCCCATCCCCCTATCCATCCTATCTTCAAATGGCATCTATAAGCCCATTCCCGCCATCACATTGTTGATACTCTACCATGCGAGTGCAAATTTCCGGGCACTCTAGTGTCCAATCTCCTTTTACCCTCGAGTCGCAAAAGGCAAACTTTCCCATCTAACTCTTCAGGTTCAAGAAGATTGAACAGGGGCAACTGTTGTACCCCAAAATTTTCCCTCCCATTTCCTCAACATTTTCTCATCACAAGACCCTTGGAGCTCAAGATCCAGTTAGGGTTTCCTCTACTCAAGACTTCTCCTTGCACTGTTGACCCAAATTAGGGTTTGTGTTTGCACAAAGATGTTTTGACCTAAAATGCCTAAAGTGACTTTCATGCTTCATGTTGGACCCCCAAGTTTATCCATACCAAGTTTCAAGTCTTGATTCCAAACTTTGCCCAATCAATTGGACAGTTGACCTAGAAATCAATTGTATTGAGGAAAAAGTCAACTGTGGCCAATTGACAGTCAAACCTCATGATTTTTGACCCACATCAACATATTGAACTCATATAAACCATTTGGTCAAGTTTGGATCACAATTCCACAAGAAATTTGATCAGATCACCAAAAGGGCAAAATGGTCATTTTTAGGGTTTTGACTGCACAAAGGCAATTTTTGACTGTTTGACCTAGCCAATGGCAAAACAAGCTCACATATGGACTCAAGGACCCCATGGAATTGTTTTGACATGTTCAACAAATTCAAAAAGATCCCAAATGCACAAGATTAACAGATGAATTTTCCAGTCAATTGATCAATTTTTGACTGTATACTGAAAAGTCAAACTTTGACTTTTTGGTCAAAATCAAGTGTCAAGATTCATTTTTCATCAAAACATGCCAAATTATGAAACTTGTTCATCAAGAAACCCAAAAATCACAAATTAGGGTTTGAAATGAAGAATTTTCATAACTTAGAATTTTTCTAAGTTATGAAAATCCCTAATTTTTTCCTAACTTTGTCCCACTTTTTCATCAAGATACATTTGGATTCAAGGAAAACTGAAAACATGAAAGTTATAGTACATTGCAAAATCTACAACTTTTATTCACAAAGTTTCCTCAAAAGAAGCTTGTAGCTCAAGTTATGATTTTTGGAACAAGGGTGCAAAACATTCTTAACTTAGAAAAAATTTTGATCTATTATAGGCAGGATTTTTGCCTAACTTCATGGCTAATTTTCACATGCTTCCACTTGGAATTTCAATTTGCATTACAAAGATGGATTGTAGTACACATTCCAAGCTTTCAAAAATGTCCAAGAACTCATCAAACAACCTTGTGGTTAGGGAGAATCGAATTTGGCAATATGAGCAAAAGTCACTTTGATTCATGGCCAAAGGCATGTTCATAACTTATGCATTTTCAAACTCAGCATATGCAAGCTACATTACAGGCCTCTAATCTCATTTACACTCATAAATTTAATGCAAATCCTTTGTGTTTAAATCTTATCTTGTGTGTTTAGCCATTGCATACAAGATTGAGCCATAAATGGAAAAAGCAATTTATCCATTTTTGAAAAGTTGAACTTTATGTCAAGTTTGCAAATCAAGAAGTACAATGCAAATCCTTTTGGCACAAGTTCAGGGATATATCCCACTGATCAAGACAAGGCTTTGCAGCACATTTGAGGGGCCTGCACAAGCTTGTAAACCAACTTGCCATTTCTTGCTTAAGAAAAAAGAAACCTTGCATAACTCACAACAACACACATTTCTGCCAAGAGAAGCTTAAGCAAACTTGTTAGACACATCCCAAACAACATAACTGAGCTAAGGCATGACCAAAACACCTTCAAAACCTTACCATTCACAAAAACACCATTCTACTTCAGAAAACAGAGTCACCTCTGCAGTTGGACTTCCATAACTCAATCCACTCGTGCATTTTTTCTAAAACCAGTTCATACACACTCCATACCACATATACAAGCTATCCCAAGCATTGGACACGACCTGTAACACCTCTAACCAACTTCACCATTTTCACTTTTTCTGTTTTGCAGGTTGATTGCTATTGCTTGATTCACTTGGTTTCAAAGCAAGCTAAAGGTTGGAATAACATCCCTGGACTTCAAGCAAGCTGTACCAATCCTCACCTTGCCTTGAAAGTGCCACCATTGTCAGATATGATCCAAGCTGAACAGGTAAGTTCATAGACTTCTATATCTCAATCTAGGAAGAGTTAGCTTTAAGTTTATGAATGAAAAATGCACTACTCATGGCCCTGAAGCTATACATATCCTCACTTTCCATTTATATTGCATGTGCTGAGAGAATTTAAGACACGAACATTGACAAAAACTTAGGTTAAGAATTAGGGATGGAGAAATTCTCTCTCATTTCTGAGAGTTAAGTTAAGTTTTTTATATGTATGGAATCGTGGCTTGATGCTTGACATCTTTCATGTTATAAGTTTGTGCTAAAAGTCCAGGAATCAGGATGTTTGAACCAGGAGGGAAAGGCGCGCATTTTTGACATTTTTGTGTTGGAGGTTGAAGACAACCTCTATTGGGCTGGGCCTGTGATATTTTTCCTTTTTACACCACATTCTCACACATGCACCCCCTTGGCCCATTGCATTTTATTTTCATTATTTTTGACTTTTGATTTTTGTTTCTGACTTATTTATTTTTGTCAAAGCATAAAAAATATTAAAAAAATATTCTTCTCACATTTTTTGCATTTTTTTTATATTTATTTTGTTTCATTTAGCTTTATATGTAAATAAATACACAAATACCTTTTATTTAAAAATACAAAAAATAATACAAACGCTTTTATTTTCTGATTTTTAGTTTATTTTACCTTTGAAAACATTTTATAAAAAATATATATTTTTTTGTAAATATTAAATATTTTATTTTTGTATATATTTAATATATTTAATAAATAATATAGATACTTATATATTTATTAGTCTATTTAGGTTAAAAACATAAAAATAATACATTTTTATTTTTTATTAATATTTAACTTAAAAAAAATCACTTTTTGACAATGTACTTTCTTTTTATTTATTTTTTACACATAATTAATAAATATTGCATATAATAAATAATTAATACATTTTATTTAACAAAATTAGGGTTTTGCCCTAAATACCTAAAAATACCAAAAATTAATTCATTTTATTTTTGTTTATTTGACACATAAAAAATACTTTTTACATACATATAAAAATCATTTTTGCATCTTGCATATTTATTTTATTTTATTTTATTTAATTGTTGTGCAATTAATTAATTTGTATAATTCAATTTGGATGTAATAGTTTAGGTTTTAATTTCTTGCTAAAATATCCCCATTTTGAACATTTGTACCCCCCATCCCATATATTGTGTTGTAATAATTTAGCACCTTTAAATTCCGCACTTTAAAAGCTTTCTAAATATGCCATGTTAGAATTAGGGTTTTGTATGCAAATCAAAAACAACAAATAGTTTGACCTAAATTCAAGATAAACAAGCATGAAAATGGACAACACTAATCACACTTGCATCCCTAGGGTATTCTGCTTGTTGCCTTCAATAATGGGCCATGTTGCATGTTAGGTATCTTTGGCAAAAACAAAATAATCAAATGATCATAGTCCCTCGATGACGCTTTCAAAAGTTGCCTAAAAATGATCAAGTCCCTTAAAGGAAAAATTTCCCAAAGATACTTGGCACCATTGCAATCATGGTCTAAACGATGACCCGCGCCCGTCCCGTTCACATCCTAACACAAGATTGTCCACCAAATACAATGGTGGAACAAAATTGTTAAAAGGGTTAAAAAACATAACAAAGATCTTTGAGTAAATTTAGGGTAGATAGCTCTTGGTTGCTTGCCAACTTGCAAAACAAAAACACTTGCCTATTTTTCAAAACCACACATCACTACACTTTCAAAACAACTTTCAAAAACATTGAAAACCTTTTCAAAAGACATACACCTTTGTATACATCCCAACATGGATCATTACAAAGGTTGCCACCACATTGGCCTCTTTTCAAAAACATTTTCAAACCCACACACAAAGCACCATTTCAAACAATTGAAAGCACCATTTCAAACAATTGAAAATCAAGGTAAGTTGATCTAAGCAAGTAACTAAGAGCCCATGGATAACCATGGATAGAAAGGGTGTTAATACCTTCCTTTTCTATAATCTACTCCCCGAACCCAAGAAAACATCTCAAAGGTTTTTTGCTGTGCTTTTTAACCTTTCCTTAGGATAAAATAAAAAGTCGGTGGCGACTCTTGCTCAACCGAAACATTTGCGAAAACAAACGCAAAACCTCAAATCAGTTCTCCCACCGTATCACAAAAGCTGCAGCAAGATCTTCCCAATTATGGACGTTGGCTCTTTCTAGTTGGTAAAACCAGTCAAGTTGTGTTCCAGACAGGCTGTCTTGGAAAAATTGCACCCATAAGTCTTTATCAGCGGTATGGGGTTGGATTTTTCTCACATATGACTGGAGATGCATTTTAGGGAATGACACTCCATCATATTTTGCAAACATAGGCACTTTGAATTTTGGGGGAATCACAATCCCCGACACTAGTCCCAATTCCTCAAAGTCTAAGCCTGGAACCTTTTGTATTTCCATTGCACTCAACCGCTCTTCAAGATGCATATACTTGTCATCAGCTGGAGGATATTGTTCCTCAGAGTAGTCTTCCTCTGCTTCCTCCTCTTCTTCTGATTCTGACGGGACAACTGTTTCCTTGCCTTTCCCTTCTCCTTCACCGGATTTTGTTGCAAAGTTCAGAGTCCTTCTTGTTTGCCCATGAAACCTTCTCCCCATGTTTAAGACTCCAGTTACCTTCTTTGTTTTCTTTTTCCTCTCTTTAGCTAGTAGAGTCTTCAATTCTTCTTTCCCCTTGGCTAGGGTCATGAGCAACTATTGAAACTGCGTATTCTGAGCTTGGAGATCTTTCAGTGTTTGTTCGAGATCCATCTTACTGAAATAAAAAGTAGAGAGATGAGGAGACTTGTTGCAAAAGACCTGTTTATGTTATGATGAATGATATATGCATATGCAATGTTTTCAAGGACTTCAAAGATTCAAGTTTGTTTTAGACAAAAAAAGGAAAACACATGTTATATTAATAAGATAAAGTTTGAGTACATCAATGCCCCTTGTACAAAATAATACAAAGCTCTAAGATGAAAAAGTAGTGCACATTCTCTTTGGTGCAATGTAGGCATTCAAGGTCCGCTCCTCATGAAGTAGCCTAGTAAGTTCCAAAACCTTCTTCTTGCTTGCGTAGAATTGGGCTTCGAAAGTATCTCACTCTCTTTTGAGTTGTATCCAATGCCTTTGTAGATCTTCAAGAGATGTGGGCATGTTAGGATGTAGGATAGTGTATGGAACATCTCCTTCCTTAACAGGCTCAATGATTACCGGGAGAATGGAGGGGTGTTGTACCCCAAAATTTGCCCTCCTCATTTCCACAAGAAATCACAGCTTCGGGCTTTTCCTGATTTTTCAGATTGGCGTAAGAATCAGTCAAACAGACTTTTCTTATCAGTCAGACAAAATTAGGGTTTTCATTAATTTTAAAACAGTTCAAGCAGACTGCTAGGGTTTTGGTTGAGTTTGGCTCAAAGTTTAATCAGACAGGCGTTTCTCCAGTGTTAAGTCAAAAATCAGGGTTTTGTGCGTGCATTCTCAGAAAGGATTAATTCTACAGTGCTTTTCAATTTACTCTGGGAGATGAGCTGAGGCATTTGATTTGAGTTTGCAGTGTTGGATTTAATCAGTGAAAAAAGGACGTGTGGACATTTGTTGTGATTGACTGTGCATTGTTAGGTTTAATTCGGAACGCCGGACGTTTATTAATTATTTCTTTTTCTAAGTCAGAATAGTTGGATTTACTTCCAATTGTTTTAATTTAAGAAACTAAAATAATTAAAATAAATAATTGAAAAGAAATAAAAGGAACTAACTGATCAAAAAAGGATTTTATTCATCTTTAATTGTTTTGTTACAATTTATTATTTGAACAACTGTAAATCTATTTACATCTTTGTTTACAATAATAATGTTACAAATAATTGAAATGAAATAAAAGTGCATCCTAATTTTTTCTAAATCTTCATCCTCCAGTTGCTATTCCTCTTTTGCTCCTTTGATTTTTATCTGCAAAACAAAGAAAAAGAAAAAGTCAAAAGCAGATGAAATGAAATTAAAGAGCAGACAGATAAAAATTGGATTCATCATTAAAAGCAACTGGCCGGAATCAGTTTGCCCTCTCTGCAAATCACAAGATTTCTCTTGGTTCACAAAGAGGGATGGAAGTTTGCTTGCAATTAAAGTATGAAATGCACAAGTATACAAATTGCACAAATTCAAAATGGTCAAACAAACTGCATAGTTCATGATTCAAGTTTGTCAAACATACTGCATAAATCCAAAATTCCAAACCAAGGATAAAAGGCAAACTGAACTAGGCCTAACCAAATCAAAAAGGCAAACTGAAAGTTACAATTTCAAATTGTCCAAAGCTGTCCAAAAGGCTATTCAAGCTATCAAACAAGTACAAAATGCTGTCAACAAGAAGCAGAAAATCTGGAAAAAGGAGATAAGAAGTATGCAGAGGAAAATATGCAACATCAAGATCACATCACTTTCCAGCCAAGTTGCTTTTTCAGAAAATAGTACATCTAAGCAATAAAAAATGCTTAAAACTGTAGAGAGAGAAAAAGAGAAAAAAGAAGAAAGGCTTACAGCAGGCTTAGGCTTGAAGGAAAATATATAAAACAAACAGTCAACACAGTACAAAGGGAGAGGCAGATTACATAACAAGAAAATAACACAAACTGTATCAAGAAGACAGTCCTGCCTCCAACATAAAAAAAAAGCCATCAACCTGCATAACTCACATATCAAAAGCCTAACACCAGACCTGTTTCAAACATGAAACAAACAGCCTCAAGCTCAACCTTCAAACCCCTTTTCAAAACCTGCTAAAGCCTAAACTTGTCCAAGCTTTAACCTGCATCAAACCATACAAGCCAAAGAGCCTGCTGAAGCCCTCAAGCTTAAACTGTCAAACCAGTAAACCTGCCTAAAAAAAAGCTCAATGTCCCAACCTGCATAAGCCTTATTCAAACTCACAAGCAGGTCCCAACAAACTGTCAAACCTTAAACCAGAAAGAACACCAAGCCTAAAGCATAAACCTGCTAGTCTACAACACAAGCCTTTCAAAGCTTCAAACCTGCTAACTTGTTCCAAGCTTAGCATCAAAATACACAAAACACTCAAATCAACAAAGCTCTCAGAACTAGGAAAGTTCATCATTGAGCATCTAAAGCCAGCACAAAGCCAAGAGAAGGGAAGCTAGTCAAAACTAATATTTCAACAATAGCAACTCAGAAGCATTCAATCCCAAAGTCCCTCAGAGGTGACCTCATCACAGGGCACAACATACCAAATACCTCAACATATCATCAAGTATCTCATACAGAAGCAAATAGGAGCAAGCAAGCAAGAAGAAGAAAAGAAGTGATAAAGTAAGGGTTTTCAGCATGCATCATTAAACCATAAAAAGGGCAAAATACCGAATAACAGGTTTTCCAGCATCACCAAACCTCCGCCTTCAGCCGCCCTAGGACGCCACCGTCCTCCTCACTTCCTCTCCATAGGTATAAACCCCTTTTTCTTTTCTTTTCCACATCTTGCACAAACATCAAGCAACATAAAAGAATCAGAAATAAGTAAAAACGTGTAAAAACGGAAACTTGAAACCCTAAAAAAGGTAGAAATTATCACCTTGAACGAACCATCGCCTACGTGACCATGGAAAAGAAGGAGCTGACGAAGGCGCCTGGCGGCCAGGGGTGGAAGTATTGTTCAGATAAGCATGGTTCGAGAAGATGAAGGAGAACGAAGAAGAAAATGCACGGCGCCGCGCCTCTGTAACCCTAAGCCAGTTATGAAACAAAATAACCAAACCCTTACAAAATATTCACAAACCTACTTGGGCCTCTGCCTTGACGCCTTAAGCTCATTCCAATGCGCGTACCCCCCTCTTTTCCTTATTTCAATAAGCATCTGTTTGGGCCATCTGCTTTCCTAAAGCCCATTTAATCCTTATCTCTTTTTCTATTTATTTCTTATTCATTCAAATTAATACTTTTACTTATCATTTTATTTTTTTTTAGTTTAAACTAATATATCATACTTTTGTTTGTTTGTAAATAAAATAATACCTTAACCTTTTCTATATAAAACTTTCTTAACTACTTTAGTTAGTATAATTATAAAATACATAAAAAATAGACTTCTTTTTTTAAAGGTTGAATATTATTTTTTTAACTAAAACATTTTATACACATTAACATTAAAACATTTTATATACATTAATATTAATACACATAAAATAGAATTCTTAAACATTCTTTTCTTTTATTAAAACTCTTGTTTGTACATACTTAACAAAAATACAAAAAGACAAATAAATGCTTAATTTTTTTCATTAAGTAAACATCATTCTCACCTTGTAAATAAATCATACACTTACATAAATACATTGATACATTTACACTACACATTTGCTTATTCTTGTACATTTGATACATTTTACATTTGCAATTGATTCAATTTGGTTGTAAATTTATTTGGACACTACTCTCCTAATAAGTCTCATCCCCATTTGTAAATATTTGTACCCCCACTCCTGGATACTTATTTGTAATAGCGTAGACTTTAAATTCCCGCAATTTATCGCTTTCAAATATACCATGGTTAGACCTAGGGTTTATATGTACATAAAATAAAACGCTAGATAACCTAATACAAAACAAATACATGAAATCAATACACAATCACACTTGCACCCCTAGGGTAATCCCGCTTGTTGCCTTCCAAAATGGGCCATGTTGCATGTTGGGTGTCTTTGGCAAAACAAAACAATTCAAATGATCATAGTCCCTCGATGACGCTTTCGAAAGTTGCCTAAAAATGATCAAGTCCCTTAAAGGAAAAGTTACCAAAGACACTTGGCACCATTGCATTCATGGTCCATATGATGACCCGCGCCTGTCCCGTTAACATCCTAACGCAAGATTGTCCACCAAATACAATGGTGGAACAAAATTGTTAAAAGGGTTAAAACATAGGAAAAATCTTTGAGTAAATTTAGGGGTAGACAACTCTTAGTTACTTGATCAACTTGCAAAACACACTTGCCTACTTTTCAAAACCACACTCCACAAACACTTTCAAAAATTTTTTTTAAAAACATTTGAAACATCTTTTCGAAAAGATAAACACCTTTGTATATACTCAAACACGAGTCATTACAATGGTTGCCTAGACAAGGCGTCTTTTTCAAAACATTTTCAAAACACACACACACACACACCATTTCAAGCAATTGAAAATCAAGGCAAGTGATCTAAAACAAGTAACTAAGAGCCCATGGATAACCATGGATGAAAAGGGTGCTAATACCTTCCCTTTTCATAATCTCCCCCCGGAACCCACGAAACATCTCAAAAGGTTTTTCCTGTGCTTTTTTAACCTTTCCCTTAGGATAAAATAAAAAGTCGGTGGCGACTCTTGCTCAACCGAAACATTTGCGAAAACAAACGCAAAACCCAAGTCAGTTCTCCCACCGTATCACAGAACTGGCGACTCTGCTGGGGATGATTAAAAGTGGGGTTACCTTAGGTTTAGACCACTCTTGTTTTCAATTGCTTGCTTTGTTTGCTTTTATATTTGTGGGCTTTGCATCGGAGTTTCATAGATCCTAACCCGGATCTGGGGAATACCCTTTAGGTAGCATAAGCTGTGAGGGACATGTCCGGCGTTGACTGACATGGGTGAAGCAGTGGCTACGTTGGTGTGACACCTTGGTCTGTACCGATATCCCTTGTGTTGCAACGAGGAGAATATGGGTCTTCTAAGGAGTCATTAAGCACCAACCGACCTTAGAACCCTAAATTGACCCAACTTGGCCATAGAACGGTAGCAGTATGCTACACTCATTGAGGCTAAACTCTCGCGATGGTTCTGGCCGCAAGAAAAGATTGCGATGCTGGAGTTATGACCGATTGAGGGTAGTCAGTGATATTGAGATCCTCTAGAACCCGATTACTTTTGATAGGACAGGTCTTAACCAACGAAACTGAAAGAGGGTACTTACCTACAACCCCCATGCAAGCCTAAACCTAAGGACTTGTTTGCTTTGTGTGAATATGATTACCTGTATATACACTTACTTGCTTTTTGAATACATGTACATAACATCATACCATCATACCATAGCATTTTCAATAACCATTTCAAGGATCTCGAGGGTTCTTTTGATGCAGGGTTACGTTGAACCAGACGTCTACCAAAGGGCAAGAGGTTTTCTCCTCTAAACAAATGCCATCAAAGATCAAGTGCAACAACTTGAATCAAGGGCTATGACCCACTTGATATGGTGAGCTTGATTCTCGTGGAAAGACATCCACCGGTGCAAATTTATCCAATCAAAGATCAAGTGCAACAACTTGAATCAGGGGCTATGACCCACTTGACATGGTGAGCTTGATTCTCGTGGAAAGACATCCACCGGTGCAAAGTTCTCCAATCAAAGATCAAGTGCAACAACTTGAATCAGGGGCTATGACCCACTTGACATGGTGAGCTTGATTCTCGTGGAAAGACATCCACCGGTGCAAAGTTCTCCAATCAAAGATCAAGTGCAACAACTTGAATCAGGGGCTATGACCCACTTGACATGGTTAGCTTGATTCTCGTGGAAAGACATCCACCAGTGCAAAGTTCTCCAATCAAAGATCAAGTGCAACAACTTGAATCAGGGGCTATGACCCACTTGACATGGTGAGCTTGATTCTCGTGGAAAGACATTCACCGGTGCAAAGTTCTCCAATCAAAGATCGAAGTTCAACCTCTAACATTCTCTTGTGTTTACCCCAAGAAATCCTTGAAAGCATGCATCCACATATCATGCATTGCATCATAACACCATTCCTTTTTCAGTTTTCCTTACTCACCTACTGTTTATTTCAGTAAGAGATGGCTTTAGAGAGGACTGTCAAGGATATCCAGGACCAAACTGCTCAGCTTCGGGAGATGTTCTTGAACCTGTCCCTAGGGCAAGAAGAAGTGAAAGCTCTCCTCACAAAGGGCTTGGTCCAGGAGAATTCAAACAATGCCAGGAGTGATCAGTTGGAAGCACTGCAGTCTGAGCTGACAACAATGAGGATCCAAATGACGGGGCAACTGGTGGGCCAGATGGCTCTCATCCAGGACTTGGCTCAAAGACAAGAGGAACTCAGAGTTCTCGTCAACCAACTGCTTTGGAACAACCAACTGGGGCAAACAACTGAGGTTGAAGAGCAAGTCAACACTCAACCCCCATCCAGACAAGAAGACAAGGGGAAGGCTCCTCTGCTTGCTTCAGGGTCACAAGCCCAGCAACAACCTTGCCAGCGTCAACGGGGTAATTGGCGCAATCAAAATACGTTGGGAAGACAGTTCACGAAGACTGACATACCGTCATCTCTAATACTGGAACGTTTGTTGGAGGTCAATCTGACTGCTTTGAGGGATCCTATCCGGAAGCCCAATACTTTCGCTCCTAACTATCATCCCGACGCATTTTGTGTGTACCACTCCTATAGCCCGGGGCATGACATCGACGACTGTTGGGCCTTGAAGAACAGGATTCAAGATCTGATTGACATCGGAGTGCTGAGGTTCACGCCAGACGGCGAGATAAAAATCTTCCGTTAAGGAGTTCTCCACCTGAAGTGACAAAGCTCAAACTGAGAGACTTTTGCTTCATTTGAATTTTCAAAGTTGTAATTTCTTTTGTTATTCAAACAATTAACTGTTAATGTCAAACTCTGTTTCATTAATGCATTGCATATGTTTGTCTTGAATTCATCCATTCGTTTTCACTACTCTTATGCTTTCTTTATGATATTTGACTCTTGATAAAAAGCTGCAAGCCTTTAGAGGGAGGATGATGAAACAATACCATAATCTCATACAATATGCTTTTGAACAGACCTTGCTGATGATGTACATGCATTTCTTTCAATTCCCAAACACTGGAGTTATAAGGAAGATAATCCCTAGTCAACCCCTTCAAGCCAAAGAAGTAGGAGTTTTCTGTTCTAAACAATCAAAACCTTTGATATAAACCTGGGGCAGGGTAGTCTCTCAGTTAATTCAAAAAGGTGTGCATTGAAGTCGCAAACTTTCAGTTCGTAACACAACAAACGACGTTAAAGAAAAGCATTCCTTTGGAATCAAAAGACAGTGATGGTTCCCTATCAAATAGGCAGTCAATCTCTCAAAAGAAAAGCCCACTAAGTCAAAACCTATAAAGGAGGCTTAAGAAACCTGGGGCATCCCGCTGACTGTAATCTCGAAAAACAGGAACAGTCAGGCAAAAGTTAGGGATAACAAATCAAAATCAAAAGAATGAGGTCGTTACAAATCCTCAACAACATGAAAAGTGTTGCAAAAGAAAAAGGAGATGATGACTGTCTTCCAAATTCAATTGGTGAACCACCACCCAAAAAGTCGTTCCAAACTCGAATAGAGTGCGACGCACAATTAACTGAGCTTAGGATTGAAGAACATCACGAAGAGCGGGTGGGTACAAATATGCTTTGAGCCTTTATCCTTTGTTTCTTAAACCGTGAACCAAGCCACGTTACAACCCTTCAAAAGTCCTAATTGAAGCATGGGTTAGTTCGAAAGCATACTGTTACAAAAGGTATCCTGACTCCTGTAAGGCTTTGCTCTAAAATCTCGTGTTGATTTTGTCTTATGAAAAGTTTTCTGCTAAAAACGCATTTTTCAAAACTTCGAGACAAACATAAACTTTGCATTGCTTGAATATCATTGTCTGCATGTGGCTATTTGTTTGACAGCGGAGAAATTCACACAATGAATATCGGAGGAACGAAAACTCTCTCAGTGAACAAAAATCACTTCAAAAAGGATGACACTTCCAACGACAAGTCTCCTATCAACAAGGGGCATGGCATGTCACTATCCATTTAACCTGGGGCAGTCCAGTCAAGGTTTCAACAGATCTTTCAAAGTTCAGTTAACCTGGGGCAGTCCAGTCAAGATTTCAAGAAATCTCTCAATTTGCAGAGTAACCTTCAAGACTACTTCATCACCACTTGGGGCATTCGAATGTCAAAAGTGTTCAACAAATCCTTCATCACCTGTTGGAAGATACGGTCCAGATATGCTCCAGACACGGTTGCCATTTTGTCACATTTCTTAAGTTCCAGACCAACACCTGTAACAGGCCAGGAAAATATCTGTGGACGACTGATTGTGGATTAACACCTGTAACAAGCCAGGAAATTATCTACAGGAAGAGATTGAAGATCAACACCTGTAACAAGCCAGGGAACTATCTTTCTTTCTCAGGTCAGAGATCAACACCTGTAACAAGCCAGGACAGTATCTCCTCGACCAACATTTCTTAAGTTCCAGATCAACACCTGTAGCAAGCCAGGAAAATATATGTGGACGACTGATTGTGGATTAACACCTGTAACAAGCCAGGAAATTATCTACATGAAGAGATTGAAGATCAATACTTGTAACAAGCCAGGGAACTATCTTTCTTTCTCAGGTCAGAGATCAACACCTGTAACAAGCCAGGACAGTATCTCCTCGACCAACATTTCTTAAGTTCCAGATCAACACCTGTAGCAAGCCAGGAAAATATCTGTGGACGACTGATTGTGGATTAACACCTGTAACAAGCCAGGAAATTATCTACATGAAGATATTGAAGATCAACACCTGTAACAAGCCAGGGAACCATCTTTCTTTCTCAGGTAAGAGATCAACACCTGAAACAAGCCAGAACAGTATCTCCTTGACCAACCTGATCAATACCTGTAACGATCAAAAGATTCTCGACTTCCCCAGCCAGAGAACCTTCCAGAAGCTAACTCCCCTCAGAGTCAAGTTTCAAAATCCCCAGTGGAGCCAAAATTGTCAATCCCCAGCGGAGCTAAAACTTCCAACTATCAATCCCCAAGCAGAATGAAAACTCTCGTTCTCAGCACCTCACAGAATATTCGAATATTATCCAGTGAAGATCCCCTCAAGACAATAATCCCCAGTAGATTGGCATACAACCCAAGCTCCGGATTCCCCTGCAGCAGTCAAGGATTCACTTTCCCCGACAGCAGTCAAGATTCTTTTATCCCCAGCGGAGTTCATCAAATCCCCCAACATAACTTATCAGTGGAATCCCCAGCGAAGCTCTCATCAAAACCTCAGCGAAGTATCTCTTCCCACAGAGTAATTCCCCGCAGAGTAATCTCTCCAACAAGTTTATTCCCCAACGGAGTCATCTTCTCCTACCAGTTTATTCTTGCGTTCATCATCCCCAGCGGAAGCGAAGAACTCTAGTCTTCAACATCAGCCCAGGATTTGATTTCCCGGCCTTCGTCAAGGATTTATTTTCCTAGTCGAAACCACATTCATAGACATTTCACATCTTATACATCCTGATACATACATATACGCATTATATCACACGATCTCATTTATTTTTGAGAACATCATGACATCATGCATCTCATACATCATGACATTGCATACAACTAATGTTTTGCCTTTTCAGGAAAAGGTCAATCCAAAGATGATTACTATCAACTATCGCAGTTCCAGATTCAATACCTATATCTAGCCAGGGCATATCTGTGAGAGATTGATTGTAGATTCGATACCTGTATCTAGCCAGGGCATATCTGCATGAAGAGTTTAGAGATTTGATTCCTGTATCCAGCCAGGGCATATCTGCATGAAGAGTTTAGAGATTCGATACCTGTATCCAGCCAGGGCATATCTGTAGACGACTAATTCCAGATTCGATACCTGTATCCAGCCAGGGCATATCTGTAGACGACCAATTCCAGATTCGATACCTGTATCCAGCCAGGGCATATCTGTAGACTACCAATTCCAGATTCGACACATGTATCTAGCCAGGGCATATCTGTGAGCGATTGATTGTAGATTCGATACCTGTATCTAGCCAGGGCATATCTGCATGAAGAGTTTAGAGATTTGACACCTGTATCCAGCCAGGGCATATCTGTAGACGACAATTTCCAGATTCGACACCTGTATTCAGCCAGGGCATATCTGTAGACGACAAATTCAGATTCGATACCTGTATCTAGCCAGGGCATATCTGTGAGCAATTGGTTGTAGACTCGATACATGTATCTAGCCAGGGCATATCTGCATGAAGAGTTTGAAGACCAACCCCTGTAACAGGCCAGGAAATTATCTTTCTTTCTCAAGTACGCAAGTTCTCGCTAAGGAATCTCTTACGCGATCGACACCCCGGATGGCATCTTTAAGCCCATCTCCATAACTATCCATTACACTTCCAAATGGAATCTATAAGCCCATTCCCGACAAGATTCTGTCACATCTCCAAATGGCATCTGTAAGCCCATCACCAAATGGCATCTGTAAGCCCATTCCCTCTACCATCACATCACCGAGTGCAAATTTTTGGGCACTCTAGTGTCCAATCTCCTTTTACCTTCGAGTCGCGAACGACAAACTTGCCAATCTAACTCTCCAGGTTCAAGAAGATTGAACAGGGGCAACTGTTGTACCCCAAAATTTGCCCTCCTCGTTTCCACAAGAAATCACAGCTTCGGGCTTTTCCTGATTTTTCAGATTGGCGTAAGAATCAGTCAAACAAACTTTTCTTATCAGTCAGACAAAATTAGGGTTTTCATTGATTTTAAAACAGTTCAAGCAAACTAGGGTTTTGGTTGAGTTTGGCTCAAAGTTTGATCAGACAGGCGTTTCTCCAGTGTTAAGTCAAAAATCAGGGTTTTGTGCGCGCATTCTCAGAAAGGATTAATTCTACAGTGCTTTTCAATTTACTCTGGGAGATGAGCTGAGGCATTTGATTTGAGTTTGCAGTGTTGGATTTAATCAGTGAAAAAAGGACGTGTGGACATTTGTTGTGATTGACTGTGCATTGTTAGGTTTAATTCGGAACGCCGGATGTTTATTAATTATTTCTTTTTCTAAGTCAGAATAGTTGGATTTACTTCCAATTGTTTTAATTTAAGAAACTCAAATAATTAAAATAAACAATTGAAAAGAAATAAAAGGAACTAACTGATCAAAAAAGGATTTTATTCATCTTTAATTGTTTTGTTACAATTTATTATTTGAACAACTGTAAATCTATTTACATCTTTGTTTACAATAATAATGTTACAAATAACTGAAATGAAATAAAAGTGCGTCCTAATTTTTTCTAAATCTTCATCCTCCAGTTGCTACTCCTCTTTTGCTCCTTTGATTTTTATCTGCAAAACAAAGAAAAAGAAAAAGTCAAAAGCAGATGAAATGAAATTAAAGAGCAGACAGATAAAAATTGGATTCATCATTAAAAGCAACTGGCCGGAATCAATTTTCCCTCTCTGCAAATCACAAGATTTCTCTTGGTTCACAAAGAGGGATGGAAGTTTGCTTGCAATTAAAGTATGAAATGCACAAGTATACAAATTGCACAAATTCAAAATGGTCAAACAAACTGCATAGTTCATAATTCAAGTTTGTCAAACATACTGCATAAATCCAAAATTCCAAACCAAGGATAAAAGGCAAACTGAACTAGGCCTAACCAAATCAAAAAGGCAAACTGAAAGTTACAATTTCAAATTGTCCAAAGCTGTCCAAAAGGCTATTCAAGCTATCAAACAAGTACAAAATGTTGTCAACAAGAAGCAGAAAATCTGGAAAAAGGAGATAAGAAGTATGCAGAGGAAAATATGCAACATCAAGATCACATCACTTTCCAGCCAAGTTGCTTTTTCAGAAAACAGTACATCTAAGAAATAAAAAATGCTTAAAACTGTAGAGAGACAAAAAGAGAAAAAAGAAGAAAGGCTTACAGCAGGCTTAGGCTTGAAGGAAAATATATAAAACAAATAGTCAACACAGTACAAAGGGAGAGGCAGATTACATAACAAGAAAATAACACAAACTGTATCAAGAAGACAGTCCTGCCTCCAACACAAAAAAAAAGCCATCAACCTGCATAACTCACATATCAAAAGCCTAACACCAGACCTGTTTCAAACATGAAACAAACAGCCTCAAGCTCAACCTTCAAACCCCTTTTCAAAACCTGCTAAAGCCTAAACTTGTCCAAGCTTTAACCTGCATCAAACCATACAAGCCAAAGAGCCTGCTGAAGGCCAAGCCTCAAAGCCCTCAAGCTTAAACTGTCAAACTAGTAAACCTGCCTAAAAAAAAACTCAATGTCCCAACCTGCATAAGCCTTATTCAAACTCACAAGCAGGTCCCAACAAACTGTCAAACCTTAAACCAGAAAGAACACCAAGCCTAAAGCATAAACCTGCTAGTCTGCATCACAAGCCTTTCAAAGCTTCAAACCTGCTAACTTGTTCCAAGCTTAGCATCAAAATACACAAAACACTCAAATCAACAAAGCTCTCAGAACTAGGAAAGATCATCATTGAGCATCTAAAGCCAGCACAAAGCCAAGAGAAGGGAAGCTAGTCAAAACTAATATTTCAACAATAGAAACTCAGAAGCATTCAATCCCAAAGGCCCTCAGAGGTGACCTCATCACAGGGCACAACATACCAAATACCTCAACATATCATCAAGTATCTCATACAGAAGAAAATAGGAGCAAGCAAGCAAGAAGAAGAAAAAAAGTGATAAAGTAAGGGTTTTCAGCATGCATCATTAAACCATAAAAAGGGCAAAATACTGAATACCAGGTTTTCCAGCATCACCAAGCCTCCGCCTTCAGCCGCCCTAGGACGCCACCGTCCTCCTCACTTCCTCTCCAAAGGTATAAACCCCTTTTTCTTTTCTTTTCCACATCTCACACAAACATCAAGCAACATAAAAGAATCAGAAATAAGTAAAAACGTGCAAAAACGGAAACTTGAAACCCTAAAAAATGTAGAAATTATCACCTTGAACGAACCATCGCCTACGTGACCATGGAGAAGAAGGAGCTGACGAAGGCGCCTGGCGGCCAGGGGTGGAAGTATTGTTCAGATAAGCATGGTTCGAGAAGATGAAGGAGAATGAAGAAGAAAATGCACGGCGCCACGCCTCTGTAACCCTAAGCCAGTTATGAAACAAAATAACCAAACCCTTACAAAATGTTCACAAACCCACTTGGGCCTCTGCCTTGACGCCTTAAGCCCATTCCAATGCGCGTACCCCCCTCTTTTCCTTATTTCAATAAGCATCTGTTTGGGCCATCTGCTTTCCTAAAGCCCATTTAATCCTTATCTCTTTTTCTATTTATTTCTTATTCATTCAAATTAATACTTTTACTTATCATTATTTTTTTTTAGTTTAAACTAATATATCATACTTTTGTTTGTTTGTAAATAAAATAATACCTTAACCTTTTCTATATAAAACTTTCTTAACTACTTTAGTTAGTATAATTATAAAATACATAAAAAATAGACTTCTTTTTTTTTAAGGTTGAATATTCTTTTTTTAACTAAAAGATTTTATACACATTAACATTAAAACATTTTATATACATTAATATTAATACACATAAAATAGAATTCTTAAACATTCTTTTCTTTTATTAAAACTCTTGTTTGTACATACTTAACAAAAATACAAAAAGACAAATAAATACTTAATTTTTTTCATTAAGTAAACATCATTCTCACCTTGTAAATAAATCATACACTTATATAAATACATTGATACATTTACACTACACATTTGCTTATTCTTGTACATTTGATACATTTTACATTTGCGATTGATTCGATTTGGTTGTAAATTTATTTGGACACTACTCTCCTAATAAGTCTCATCCCCATTTGTAAATATTTGTACCCCCACTCCTGGATACTTATTTGTAATAGCGTAGACTTTAAATTCCCGTAATTTATCGCTTACAAATATACCATGGTTAGACCTAAGGTTTGTATGTACATAAAATCAAACGCTAGATAACCTAATACAAAACAAATACATGAAATCAATACACAATCACACTTGCACCCCTAGGGTAATCCCGCTTGTTGTCTTCCGAAATGGGCCATGTTGTATGTTGGGTGTCTTTGGCAAAACAAAACAATTCAAATGATCATAGTCCCTCGATGATGCTTTCGAAAGTTGCCTAAAAATGATCAAGTCCCTTAAAGGAAAAGTTACCAAAGACACTTGGCACCATTGCATTCATTGTCCATACGATGACCCGCGCCTGTCCCGTTAACATCCTAACGCAAGATTGTCCACCAAATATAATGGTGGAACAAAATTGTTAAAAGGGTTAAAACATAGGAAAAATCTTTGAGTAAATTTAGGGGTAGACAACTCTTAGTTACTTGATCAACTTGCAAAACACACTTGCCTACTTTTCAAAACCACACTCCACAAACACTTTCAAAACAAACTTTCAAAAACATTTGAAACATCTTTTCGAAAAGATAAACACCTTTGTATATACTCAAACACGAGTCATTACAATGGTTGCCTAGACAAGACGTCTTTTTCAAAACATTTTCAAAACACACACACACACACCATTTCAAGCAATTGAAAATCAAGGCAAGTGATCTAAAACAAGTAACTAAGAGCCCATGGATAACCATGGATGAAAAGGGTGCTAATACCTTCCCTTTTCATAATCTCCCCCCCCGAACCCACGAAACATCTCAAAAGGTTTTTCCTGTGCTTTTTTAACCTTTCCCTTAGGATAAAATAAAAAGTCGGTGGCGACTCTTGCTCAACTGAAACATTTGCGAAAACAAACGCAAAACCCAAGTCAGTTCTCCCACCGTATCACAGAACTGGCGACTCTGCTGGGGATGATTAAAAGTGGGGTTACCTTAGGTTTAGACCACTCTTGTTTTCAATTGCTTGCTTTGTTTTCTTTTATATTTGTGGGCTTTGCATCGGAGTTTCATAGATCTTAACCCGGATCTGGGGAATACCCTTTAGGTAGCATAAGCTGTGAGGGACCTGTCCGGCGTAGACCGACATGGGTGAAGCAGTGGCTACGTTGGTGTGACACCTTGGTCTGTACCGATATCCCTTGTGTTGCAACGAGTAGAATATGGGTCTTCTAAGGAGTCATTAAGCACCAACCGACCTTAGAACCCTAAATTGACCCAACTTGGCCATAGAACGGTAGCAGTATGCTACACTCATTGAGGCAAAACTCTCGCGATGGTTCTGGCTGCAAGAAAAGATTGCGATGCTGGAGTTATGACCGATTGAGGGTAGTCAGTGATATTGAGATCCTCTAGAACCCGGTTACTTTTGATAGGACAGGTCTTAACCAACGAAACTGAAAGAGGGTACTTACCTATAAACCCCATGCAAGCCTAAACCTAAGGACTCGTTTGCTTTGTGTGAATATGATTACCTGTATATACACTTACTTGCTTTTTGCATACATGTACATAACATCATACCATCATACCATAGCATTTTCAATAACCATTTCAAGGATCTCGAGGGTTCTTTTGATGCAGGGTTACGTTGAACCAGACGTCTACCAAAGGGCAAGAGGTTTTCTCCTCTAAACAAATGCCATCAAAGATCAAGTGCAACAACTTGAATCAAGGGCTATGACCCACTTGATATGGTGAGCTTGATTCTCGTGGAAAGACATCCACCGGTGCAAAGTTATCCAATCAAAGATCAAGTGCAACAACTTGAATCAGGGGCTATGACCCACTTGACATGGTGAGCTTGATTCTCGTGGAAAGACATCCACCGGTGCAAAGTTCTCCAATCAAAGATCAAGTGCAACAACTTGAATCAGGGGCTATGACCCACTTGACATGGTGAGCTTGATTCTCGTGGAAAGACATTCACCGGTGCAAAGTTCTCCAATCAAAGATCGAAGTTCAACCTCTAACATTCTCTTGTGTTTACCCCAAGAAATCCTTGAAAGCATGCATCCACATATCATGCATTGCATCATAACACCATTCCTTTTTCAGGTTTCCTTACTCTCCTACTGTTTATTTCAGTAAGAGATGGCTCTAGAGAGGACTGTCAAGGATATCCAGGACCAAACTGCTCAGCTTCGGGAGATGTTCTTGAACCTGTCCCTGGGGCAAGAAGAAGTGAAAGCTCTCCTCACAAAGGGCTTGGTCCAGGAGAATTCAAACAATGCCAGGAGTGATCAGTTGGAAGCACTGCATTCTGAGCTGACAACAATGAGGATCCAAATGACGGGGCAATTGGTGGGCCAGATGGCTCTCATCCAGGACTTGGCTCAAAGACAAGAGGAACTCAGAGTTCTCGTCAACCAACTGCTTCGGAACAACCAACTGGGGCAAACATCTGAGGTTGAAGAGCAAGTCACCACTCAACCCCCATCCAGACAAGAAGACAAGGGGAAGGCTCCTCTGCTTGCTTCAGGGTCACAAGCCCAGCAACAACCTCGCCAGCGTCAACGGGGTAATCGGCGCAATCAAAATACGTCGGGAAGACAGTTCACGGAGACTGACATACCGTCATCTCTAATACTGGAACGTTTGTTGGAGGTCAATCTGAATGCTTTGAGGGATCCTATCCGGAAGCCCAATACCTCCGCTCCTAACTATCATCCTGATGCATTTTGTGTGTACCACTCCTATAGCCCGAGGCATGATACCGACGACTGTTGGGCCTTGAAGAACAGGATTCAAGATCTGATTGACATTGGAGTGCTGAGGTTCACGCCAGACGGCGAGATGAAAATCTTCCGTTAAGGAGTTCTCCACCTGAAGTGACAAAGCTCAAACTGAGAGACTTTTGCTTCATTTGAATTTTCAAAGTTGTAATTTCTTTTGTTATTCAAACAATTAACTGTTAATGTCAAACTCTGTTTCATTAATGCATTGCATATGTTTGTCTTGAATTCATCCATTCGTTTTCACTACTCTTATGCTTTCTTTATGATATTTGAATCTTGATAAAAAGCTGCAAGCCTTTAGAGGGAGGATGATGAAACAATACCATAATCTCATACATTATGCTTTTGAACAGACCTTGCTGATGATGTACAGGCATTTCTTTCAATTCCCAAACACTGGAGTTATAAGGAAGATAATCCCTAGTCAACCCCTTCAAGC
Source organism: Vicia faba (assembly GCA_948472305.1). Taxonomy (NCBI): domain Eukaryota; kingdom Viridiplantae; phylum Streptophyta; class Magnoliopsida; order Fabales; family Fabaceae; genus Vicia; species Vicia faba. The sequence continues at coordinate 155,128 of CATIWC010001587.1, read as the reverse complement.
CAAAGAAGTAGGAGTTTTCTGTTCTAAATAATCAAAACCTTTGATATAAACCTGGGGCAGGGTAGTCTCTCAGTTAATTCAAAAAGGTACGCATTGAAGTCGCAAACTCTTAGTTCATAACACAACAAACGACGTCAAAGAAAAGCATTCCTTTGGAATCAAAAGACAGTGATGGTTCCCTATCACATAGGCAGTCAATCTCTCAGAAAAGAAAAGCCCACTAAGTCAAAACCTATAAAGGAGGCTTAAGAAACCTGGGGCATCCCGCTGACTGTAATCTCGAAAAACAGGAACAGTCAGGCAAAAGTTAGGGATAACAAATCAAAATCAAAAGAACAAGGTCGTTACAAATCCTCAACAACATGAAAAGTGTTGCAAAAGAAAAAGGAGATGATGACTGTCTCCCAAATTCAATTGGTGAACCACCACCCAAAAAGTCGTTCCAAACTCGAATAGAGTGCGACGCACAATTAACTGAGCTTAGGATTGAAGAACATCACGAAGAGCGGGTGGGTACAAATATGCTTTGAGCCTTTATCCTTTGTTTCTTAAACCGTGAACCAAGCCACGTTACAACCCTTCAAAAGTCCTAATTGAAGCATGGGTTAGTTCGAAAGCATATTGTTACAAAAGGTATCCTGACTCCTGTAAGGCTTTGCTCTAAAATCTCGTGTTGATTTTGTCTTATGAAAAGTTTTCTGCTAAAAATGCATTTTTCAAAACTTCGAGACAAACATAAACTTTGCATTGCTTGAATATCATTGTCTGCATGTGGCTATTTGTTTGACAGCAGAGAAATTCACACAATGAATATCGGAGGAACGAAAACTCTCTCAGTGAACAAAAATCACTTCAAAAAGGATGACACTTCCAACGACAAGTCTCCTATCAACAAGGGGCATGACATGTCACTATCCATTTAACCTGGGGCAGTCCAGTCAAGGTTTCAATAGATCTTTCAAAGTTCAGTTAACCTGGGGCAGTCCAGTCAAGATTTCAAGAAATCTCTCAATTTGCAGAGTAACCTTCAAGACTCCTTCATCACCACTTGGGGCATTCGAATGTCAAAAGTGTTCAACAAATCCTTCATCACCTGTTGGAAGATACGGTCCAGATATGCTCCAGACACGGTTGCCATTCTGTCACATTTCTTAAGTTCCAGATCAACACCTGTAACAAGCCAGGAAAATATTTGTGGACGACTGATTGTGGATTAACACCTGTAACAAGCCAGGAAATTATCTACATGAAGAGATTGAAGATCAACACCTGTAACAAGCCAGGGAACTATCTTTCTTTCTCAGGTCAGAGATCAACACCTATAACAAGCCAGGATAGTATCTCCTCGACCAACATTTCTTAAGTTCCAGATCAACACCTGTAGCAAGCCAGGAAAATATATGTGGACGACTGATTATGGATTAACACCTGTAACAAGCCAGGAAATTATCTACATGAAGAGATTGAAGATCAATACCTGTAACAAGCCAGGGAACTATCTTTCTTTCTCAGGTCAGAGATCAACACCTGTAACAAGCCAGGACAGTATCTCCTCGACCAACATTTCTTAAGTTCTAGATCAATACCTATAGCAAGCCAGGAAAATATCTGTGGACGACTAATTGTGGATTAACACCTGTAACAAGCCAAGAAATTATCTACATGAAGAGATTGAAGATCAACACCTGTAACAAGCCAGGGAACCATCTTTCTTTCTCAGGTCAGAGATCAATACCTGAAACAAGCCAGAACAGTATCTCCTTGACCAACCTGATCAATACCTGCAACGATCAAAAGATTCTCGACTTCCCCAGCCAGAGAACCTTCCAGAAGCTAACTCCCCTCAGAGTCAAGTTTCAAAATCCCCAGTGGAGCCAAAATTGTCAATCCCCAGCGGAGCTAAAACTTCCAACTATCAATCCCCAAGCAGAATGAAAACTCTCGTTCTCAGCACCTCACAGAATATTCGAATATTATCCAGTGAAGATCCCCTCAAGACAAGAATCCCCAGTAGATTGGCATACAACCCAAGCTCCGGATTCCCCTGCAGCAGTCAAGGATTCACTTTCCCCGACAGCAGTCAAGATTCTTTTATCCCCACGGAGTTCATCAAATCCCTCAACATAACTTATCAGTGGAATCCCCAGCGGAGCTCTCATCAAAACCTCAGCGAAGTATCTCTTCCCACAGAGTAATTCCCCGCAGAGTAATCTCTCCAACAAGTTTATTCCCCAACGGAGTCATCTTCTCCTACCGGTTTATTCTTGCGTTCATCATCCCCAGCGGAAGCGAAGAACTCTACTATTCAACATCAGCCCAGGATTTGATTTCCTGGCCTTCGTCAAGGATTTATTTTCCTAGTCGAAAACACATTCATAGACATTTCACATCTTATACATCCTGATACATACATATACGCATTATATCACACGATCTCATTTATTTTTGAGAACATCATGACATCATGCATCTCATACATCTAAGGAAAGGTTAAAAAGCACAGCAAAAACCTTTGAGATGTTTTCTTGGGTTCGGGGAGTAGATTATAGAAAGGGAAGGTATTAGCATCCTTTCTATCCATGGTTTTCCACGGGCCCTTAGGTACTTTCTCATCATTTTTAAAAATTGCTTCCGTGTTTGTGTGTTTTTGAAAAGTTTTTGTTTTACTTTGTTTTAACCTTTGCTTCTGTATTCAAGAGTGTTACGAAGTGTTTTTGAAAACTTTGTTTGAAAAGAGTGTAAGTGTGGAAAAGTTTGATTTTGAGTAAGTACCTACTAGCATCTACCTACTCGAGAAAAGAATGTTTATGTTCTTGTTTCCTTTAGACAGTGCTATACCACTATTAACGAGTAGGTAGCACCGTCGTTGGAGTTGTAAGGGTCAATTTGAAAGGGACATACGATCACTAAAGCAATGTTAGGACGTCTTAGTAATAACCCTAATATCTTAAGATCATATTCGAGGCAACATTTTCGAGGCAGCCTTTCTGAGACAACATTTCCGAACGAGACATTTTGATCTTTGTTTAGACAGGAGGGCAACCACTAAGACACCCTATACTTAATGATTGTTTACCAAAGACAACTGAAGTGAGAGTATACCTTAGGAGTGCGCATGTGCGAGTGATTTGATTTCAAGTTATTATCTTTGCACATTTAGGGTTTGCTAACCATTTTAAAATTAACATACAGTCTTATCATGCAATCATATTATCATACATCTAACAGTTAATATTTGCGAAAATTAAAATGCGAGAAATAAAACTACGCTATTACAAGGCTTCAGGGAAGGGAATTAATTATATAGCCAAAAACCCGTAAAACGATAAATAAAGGAAAATCCTAATTAAATTATTACAGACCATGAGCAGTTACATTAATATCGTAAAATAATAAATGCGCGCGATGAATCGAGAACGAGAAAAAAATTAGGGTTTTGACCCCGTCTAAACCTAATTGAAAAAAAATCATATTTTTTTGTTTTTTATTATTTTAAGAAAATAAGGTTTTAATGAATAAATATAAACCTAGTTACTAATTAATTTAATTTGAGAAAAGTAATTAATTTGACTTATTTTTATATTTTTGTTATTTTAAGAAAAGAAATAAAAATTAAATCAAACAAATCCTAATTTTCTAATTGATTTTAATTTATTTACAAAAAGGTTAAAATTACCCTAAAATTAAATTAAACTAATTATTAAATTAAAATTGATAAAAATAAACCTAAGTCTAAATTGTGGAAAATTAATTTTGTGAGTTTTTGTAAAAAAGAATGAATTTTTGTGTGAGAAAATAATTAATCAAAATGAATTAAATAAAGAAATAGAAAAGAGAAATAAAGAAATGGGCCTGATGTTAGTAGCAAACAAGGGGGTGTTAATAGAAGTTCTGAGCCCAATAAGCCTTGGTCCATGTTTGACTTTTCAGATCCCATGCATTGGCTTGACTAGGGTGCATTGTGGACCTCCAAAGGATGGTCATTGGATCCAGCTTATTGGAGATCTGGTGGCTGAACATTGAGGGTGTATGGTGGTCTCCTTGCTTGTACATGCGCCTGATTATGTAAGAAACAAAATCATGAAATAATATGGGGGACCTGGTGTGATCAGTGGGAAAGAGAACTGACTGTTTTGGAATGCTGGTTCGCGTTTGCGTTTGTTTTTGCAAAATATCGCGGTAAGCAAGAGTCGCCACCGTCTTTTATTTTATCCAACAAGGAAAGGACAAAAGCACAGAAAAATTCCTTTTTGAGATATTTCTCGGGTTCGGGAGGTAGATTATAGAAAGGGAAGGTGTTAGCACCCTTTCTATCTGTGGTTATCCACGGGCTCTTAGGTACTTGCTCATTGTGTTTTCAAAAGTTTGCTTTTCTTTGTGTTTGTGGGTTTGAAAAGAGTTTTTGTTTGAAAGGAGTGTAAGTGCGAAAAGTTTTGTTTTGTTTTAAAAGGAGCAAGTACTTAAGAACCATCTACCTACTCAAAAGGGAATTAAATTGTGCTAATGTCCTTTGGATAATGCTATCCCACTATTGAGGAGTAGGTAGCATCGTTCTTGGAGTTTTTGGGTCAATTCAATTAAGGGACGTGTGGTCACTAAAGCAATGTTAGGACGCCTTAGTGGTAACCCTAATGTCTTAGATCATTTTATCCGAGGCAATCATTTCGAGGCAACTTATGATCTTTGGACAAGAGGGCGACCTCTAAAACTTCCTATACTCAATGACCACGTTCGAAGGCAACCAAGTGAGGTGTACCCTAAGAGTGCGCATGTGCGAGTGTGTTAGTTCGGTTAATTTTATCTATACATGTTATGGGTGAGCTATGTTGATTTTAAGTTAAAGATTGATCTTGTCATGCATTGCCTATTTATCAAACATCTAACAGTTAATATTGTACGGAAATTAAATTGCGGGAAATTAAATCTAAGCTATTACAAGGCGTCGGGTATTTACATCGCCAAAGACAAACCCTTTAATTTAAATTGCGGAAAGTAAAAGAAAGCGATAAATAAATAAAGGTCCTATTGAAACTATTACATACCCGAAACAATTACATTATTGGATAAAAATAAATACGCGTGCGAGAAAATTAAATCGGAGCATTTTTAGGGTTTTGACCCTTTTTTATTTAAAGAAAGCATATTTTTTTGTTATTTTGAATTAAATGGAAATTAAATCTAAGTTAATTAATTAATTAAATAGAAAATATATTTTTTGGGTTTTTTATATTTAAGGAAATAAAAATAAAATGATTAAAATTGTTAAAACCTAATATTCTAATTCATTTTTAATTTATTGCAAAAAATGTTAAAATTATGCCTAATTAAAAAAACTAAATTGATTAAATTATTTATTTACAAAAATAAAGTGAAATTAATTTTAATAAATAAAAATAATATTTTTTGTTTTCTGATTTTATTAGGAAAATTATTAATTATTTTGGTTAGCAATTAATTAAAAATAATAATAATAAAACAATAAATAAAATAAGAAAATAATGAAAGAAAATAAAAAAAAAAAGAAGCAAACTCTGGGGTTTTGGGCCTAATTTTGGAGGTGGAATCAGCAATTTTCTAGGCCCAAACATAAGCAGCCTTGTTGACTTTTTCAATCCAGTGTGCGCCTTTGACTAGGGAACATGATGGTCCCCTCATTCCTGGCCACCAGATCTGGTCTGAAGGCCATCTGGCGTGTTGATATTTGCAAGCGTATGGTGGATCCCCCTTTTGATGTCACATAGAATCACCTGAAGAAAAATTGAATAAATGTTTTGGGGGACCTGGGATTCGAACCCAGGTCCCAAGGGACTTTGCAACAATACGCTTGCCATCTGAGCCAATGTGCTTGTTTGTTAATATAATAGACAAATAATATTATAAAAGAAACGCAAGCAATATACTGAAAAATAAAAAATGCGCGCAATTGATTTGAACGGGCCAATAAGAGGAAGACACCTAATCGTCTTCTTCACTAAAAACCTGGTTTTCTTACCTGCGGATTTTTATCCGCAGGAAGATCCATAGCTCGCTCCCAAAACTCGTTCTAGGCCATAAAAAAACCATCCAAGCACATGGATGTGATCGTCTCTGCCTCCTGAGTATCCCTATAACCATTATTTGACCCAATTTCTCCTGTAACTCAAATGCCTAAAAACAACACAAGAAAACCCTAGGTCCGGGCATTACAATACAGGCTATGAAAATCAAATTGAATAATGCAGAAATGTTGGAATTTAAATGTTAAGCATGATGGTACAAGAAAATTGGCAAAAAGATGCAAGAAAAACGATTCAAGATTCCATGTACAGGGCCATGTTCGTGGTGACTTACAGCGCATTGTAGGGAAGGAGAAGGCTTGGTTTTGATTCCAATCGCTTCAGGGGATTGCCAGCAAGAGATTAGTGTCAAGCTTTTGCTTTGAATCGAGCTCTAAGGTGGATTTCAGATTCCAAGTTTTTAAGCTTTTTCTCCAATTTGGTTTGGCCGTTTCTTCAGTGCCTATGTCGTGTTCTTGTTATGCCTGCCTTGTACATGTATATTGCAAGCAATTTAGGTTAAACTTTGGGCTTTAATCCATGAGTATTGAAGATTGGAGATTTGATTTGATCTTCCATTATCAAGTTTCCAAAAATGCCTCAAATCTGATTTTTTGTGCACAACAATGCTTGATACGAATTTGATTATGTGAATCTTGTTAGTTGAAAGCTGCAATGATCACCACAATCTCATTCCATTAATTTTTGGATTTTATTTGAATTAATATTGATTTAAAATGAATTAAATCAGTAAAAATTAAATAAAATATAAATATAAATGATTGGTCATGAAATTAAAGATAGGACACGTGTATGGTGTGATAAGACCAAATCAAGTGGAAAAAAGTGGGCCCTTTTGTCAAAAATTGGAGTTTTGTGGATAGTTGACTTTTGGCACTTTTGGAAAAATGCCCAACTTCAACAATGCATAACTTCTTCAATTTTGAACTTTTGGAAGTGTTCTTGGACTTTTTAGAAACCTTGAGATGTCCTCTAACCAACCTTTTTTGTCTCATCTCATTTTGATATTCCATGTTTAATTTATAAGATTTGTAAAAAAAGGTGTTTTTGTTGACTTTCAAAAATGACCTATAATGTCCAAATTTGTAACTTCTTGTGAGTGCATTTCTTGATCTTGGGGTCTGAATATGGATTGTAGGAAATTGCATCCTCTTAAAAATGAGCTTTTGATGGGTCATTTCTCATAAAGTATAAGAAAGTTGTGCTTGGTCAAAGTTGAGTTGACTTTTCCTACAAAACCCTAATTTAGCAACTTTTGAATCTTGATGAATCTTGAGCAATCCTTGATGAATCATGATCAACCCTTGATAAAATGATGAATTATCCTTCAATATGAGAATGTTGACAACAATTCTTTAGGTTTGACTACTTGTAGGTCACAATTGACTTTTGCCCTAGCACAATCGATTTTTGGACCTCTTGAGCAATTGACTGACCAAACTTCCTCTACAAGGCTTGAAATTTGACATGGATGAACTTGAGAACATATTAGGACATTGGGGAGAACTTGAGGTCATTTGTATGTAAGGACCTTGATGCAACACAAAACCCTAATTTTGAATTGACTGCCTTAGGAGGTGGCTTGGACTGTCCAACTCTTGAGCCATCTTGAACAACTTGGAGATGATTCTTGACATGTCTTGAGGAATATGGGAGGGAAAATTTTGGGATACAACACCTGGGGATCGAACCCAGGCCCTTTGGCTTTTTCTCCCTGCACGCTTACCAGCTGAACTGGCCTTGTTAATTGTACATAGAATAACAAATATGCATTATATGGAAAAACACAAAATATCAATTCCCCAGCGCGTGAAATTTAAATGGGCCAGTCAGGGGGTGCCACTCCACCCTTCTTCTTCCTCCCTCCATTGGCAAAAGTCCAGGACTTTTACCTACGGTTTTCTGGGCGTAGGTACAGCCTTGTGATCTTCCAAAATTCATTGCACGCATGATAAATCAATTCCAGTGGTACCAATCAACTCGTTGCAACCTCACGAGCATCATGGTACCACTCTCCATGGCCAATTGTTCTTGCAATCAAAACCCCTAAAAACGAAACCTAAACCCTAATCATGGCAACTTTCTATATGGCTAACCAAAATGCAATTAATTATTATCATTAGCTTGCAAATGTTTCAAGGATTTAGAATATATAAACAAATCATGCTAACAATACCAAATTTATGAGATTCGATTTCAAGAAAACATGGAGTTCGTGGGATACTTATAGTGCGTATCTGGGCACGAAAATGCTTGCTAATGATTGGGATAAAGTCCTTAGATGTCCAGCAAGCGAATGGTGTGCTTGGAATGGTTTGAAGAAGCCTGGAAATTGGAATTTGATTCACCACTTTTCTTGAATTTTTGCAAGCTTGCCTACTGTTTCTCACGCCTCCAATCCTTGTTCTTTTGCTTTGGATTTATTCAATATATATCATAGAGTGCATTAGGGTTACAAGTTTGCATTAAATCCTTGCAATTATGAAGATTTGATCATTGATTCACCCTTGCATCAAATCTTTCCAGAATAAGAAAAATTCAATCTTTTTATGTCAAAACAAGCCTTGCACGATTTGATTCTCTTCCCAGCTGTGATCGGTGGGAACGAGAACTGACTATTTTTTGGAATGCTGGTTCGCGTTTGCGTTTGTTTTTGCAAAATGTCGCGGTAAGCAAGATTCGCCACCGTCTTTTATTTTATCCAACAAGGAAAGGACAAAAGAACAAAAAAATTCCTTTTCGAGATTGTTTCTCGGGTTCGGGAGGTAGATTATAGAAAGGGAAGGTGTTAGCACCCTTTCTATGTGTGGTTATCCACGGGCACTTAGGTACTTGCTCACTATGTTTTCAAAAGTTTTCTTTTCTTTGTGTTTTTGGGTTTTGAAAAGAGTTTTGTTTTTGAAGAGAGTGTAAGTGCGAAAAGTTTTGTTTTGTTTAAAAGAGAGCAAGTACTTAAGAACATCTACCTACTCAAAAAGGATTTAAACTGTGCAACTGTCCTTTAGACAGTGCTATCCCACTATTGAGGAGTAGGTAACACCGTCGTTGGAGTTTTTCGGGTCAATTCGATTTTAGGGACGTGTGGTCACTAAAGCAACGTTAGGACGCTTTAATGGTAATCCTAATGTCTTAGATCATTTTTATCGAGGCAACCATTTCGAGGCAACTTATGATCTTGGGACAAAAGGACGACCTCTAAAACATCCTATACTTAATGACCACGCTCGAGGCAACCAAGTGAGGTGTACCCTAAGAGTGGCATGTGCAAGTGTATTATTTTCCAGTTATATTATCTTTGTACATGTTATAGTGAGCTACAATTGATTTAAAATTAAAGGTTAATCTTGTCATGCAATCTTAGTTAGCATACATCTAAACAGTTAATATATGTACAGGAATTTAAAGTGCGGGAATTGTAAATCCTACGCTATTACAAAGCTTCGGGGAGGGGGATTATTTACATGTCCAAAAATTGGGGGAATAAAAAGCAGTAAAGTGTAAAAGTCTTAGATAAGTTATTACAAACCAGTAGGCAGTTACAATAAAATAAACATGCGCGAATCTGAAAATAAACTCTAAAAATTCTAAGAATAAAATATTTTTGTTGTTTTATTTTATTTTGGGAAAATGATCTAAATCTATTTAGTTTTAGTTTTTGAGAAAATATTAAGATAATTAAGAGATTAATTAACAAAGTTAATTTTAATAGAAAAAAAACTAGCCTAATGTTTTTGTGGTTTTTGATTTTAATGTTAATTAAAAAAGATAAAAAGATGTCAATGAAAACAAAAATAAAATACAAGGGGGGATCCTTCGATCCAGGGGAAAAAAGGGAGTTTCGACCCAGGGAGGGAATGGAAGCTTCGATACAGACAGGGTCATGGCTCTTTCGATTGGGCCAGGAAGTGGGCATGAACAACCTTCGATCCAGGGAAGGGGATTGTCTTTTGATCATGGAGGTCATGGCTTTCGATCCAGGAATGAGATGCCTCCTTCGATCCAGCATGCTAATGAGTTCGATCCAGAGAAGGTGTCTCCTTCGATCTGGAATGTTATACCTGCAAAAGTATGTTAGCGAATAAAATGTAGGGCCTGGGTATCGAACCCCAGGCCCTTCGATCCTGCACTTGTTGGGTCTCTTCAGGATAAATCTGCAGCAAATGTTAGCAAACGAAGAACATGACCTGGGGCCAAACCCAAGCCTCTTGATCCTGTCTAGGATAGAAAATTGAAGGTAACAACCAGTATGGATGTATTATGCAAATATGAGGTTGGATAGTTTACCCTTTCTTACCAGCAGATTGGACTTTTAATTTGGGCGTTTCCTGGATGTAGGCACCTTCGATCTGGGCACTTCCTGGATGTAGGCACTTTTGATCTGAGGGCTTCTGGGCGTGGGCACCTTTGATCTGAAGGACTGCTTTGGCTTGGAAAATTCTGACAACCTTTGAAGGATTGTATGGGCAGCGCCTCTCCAATGTTTTTGTTCTCCTGTTGTGTATTTTTTCGTGTGTTCTGTTTTCCTGTAGAGTTTTTTTTGTGTTGGATATGTATGATGGCCTCTGTATTTATATGGGTGTGAGGGTGCAGTAATGGAAAGAGACAGCCATTAAACAGGCCATTAAATGCCATGAGACAAGAAACTGACACATTAAAAGTTTTCCTTTTTTGAAATATTCATGTCTCTTGAATGAACCTGGACACTTTTGATTCGAGTGCCTTCTTGATGACCTCCTTCGAATGGCCCTTTCCCAAAGATCAATCGAAGGGTACTAATTAAAATTCCAATCGAAAGGCTTTGTTAACAGGCCAGTCGAAAGGTGTTGTTTCATGCTAATCGAAGTGCTCCTTCAGAATACCAATCGAAGGGCCTTTCAGAATGCCAATCGAAGTGCTCCTTCAGAATACCAATCGAAGGGCCTTTCAGAATGCCAATTGAAGTGCTCCTTCAGAATACCAATCGAAGGGTCTTTCAGAATGCCAATCGAAGTGCTCCTTCAGAATTCCAATCGAAATGCTCCTTCAGAATGCCAATCGAAATGCTCCTTCAGAATGCCAATCGAAGGGTCTTTCAGAATGCCAATCGAAAGATGCTTAAAGCACCACTCAAAAATTTTCTTTTTCCTTAGGCAAGGGTTTGTGATCAACCATGCAGGGGGAAGACTTTGGAAAACATGAGAGGGCAAATTTTGGGGTGCAACAGTTGCCCCTGTTCAATTTTCTTAAACCTGAGGATATAGATTGGCTTTCTAGCCTTTCGTGATCCGAAGGTGGAAGATAATTGAACATTAGAGTGCCCAGAAATTTGCACTCGCATGGTGTGGTATCAGCGTTGTGATGTCGGGAATGGGCTTACAGATGCCATTTGGAGATTATTGGTAGGAGGATGGGCTTATAGATGCCATTTGGAGATTGTTGGTAGCTGTCTTGAGAGAAATAGAATTTTAGGAGATTCAGTTGTCCGTTACTCTACTGGGGAATTAACTCTGGAGGTGAACTGAATATCTGGGCTGAGAATTTACCTGGGTAAGGTTACTTCATGATGAGTCCATGTAAAACTTCATATGGAAAGGAGGAACCTGTGTAGGGTTTCCTGATGACGAGTCCGTGTAAAACTTCATCTTAGAAAGAAGGAACCTGTGTAGGGTTTCCTGATGAGTCCGTGTAAAACTTCATCTTGGAAAGAGGGAACCTGTGTAGGGTTGCCTGATGACGAGTCCGTGTAAAACTGCATCTGAAATTGAGAAGGAACCGGTGTAGGGTTTCCTGATGATGAGTCAGTGTAAAACTACATATGGAATTGAGAAGGAACCGGTGCAGGGTTGCTTTATGATGAGTCCGTGTAAAACTTCATCTGGAAAGGAGGAACCTGTGTAGGGTTACCTGATGACGAGTCCGTGTAAAACTGCATCTTGGAAAGAGGGAACCTGTGTAGGGTTGCCTGATGACGAGTCCATGTAAAACTTCATCTTTGGAAAGAGAGAACCTGTGTAGGGTTGCCTGATGATGATTCAGTGTAAAACTACATCTGGAATTGAGAGAAACTGTGTAGGGTTGCCTGATGACGAGTCCATGTAAAACTGCATCTTAGAAAGAGAGGGAACCAGTGTAGGGTTGCCTGATGACGAGTCCATGTAAAACTGCGTCTTGGAAAGAGAGGGAACCGGTGTAGGGTTGCCTAATGATGAGTCCATGTAAAACTGCATCTGGAATGGAGGAACCTGTGTAGGGTTGCCTGATGATGAGTCCGTGTAAAACTTCATCTTGGAAAGAGGGAACCGGTGTAGGGTTGCCTGATGATGAGTCCGTGTAAAACTGCATCTGGAATTGAGAAGGAACCGGTGTAGGGTTGCTTCATGATGAGTTCGTGTGAAACTTCTGGAGGAACCTGGGTAGGGTTACTTCGGGATAAGTTCGTGTGAAACTTCTGGAGGAACCTGGGTAAGGTTACTTTGTGATAAGTTCGTGTAAAACTTCAGAATGAACCGGGGTAAGGTTACTGTGGGATAAGTTTGTGTGAAACTTCTGGAGGAACCTGGGTAAGGTTACTTTGTGATAAGTTCGTGTAAAACTTCAGGAGGAACCGGGGTAAGGTTACTTTTGGATGAGTTCGTGTAAAACTTCATTCAGAAATATATGATAAAGGAACCGTGTAGGATTTTTCAGGATAGACCCGTGTGAAGTCTGTTTAGTTTCCGGAGTTAATCTTGAATTTGCTGGAAGTTGTTGATGATAACCATCTTTCCTGAAAAGGTACATGATTAATCGTATATGATGCATGACATGCATTGTATGATGATGTTCTCAAAATAAATGAGATTATGCTGTATGCAATATGTATGCGCACGTCATGATGTATGAACATGAAATGCTATTGTGGTACGTCCGAGTTTGGGAAAATAAATCCCTGACTGTTGTTGGAGAATAAAGAGTTTCACTCGCTGGAGATAACGACCGAAGATGATTGGGAGAATAATCCTGCAGGAGAGAATAACTCCGTTGGGGAATGGACTGACGAGGAAATGACTCTGTGGGGAGTATATACTCTACTAGAAGATCTGCTTATTTGGAGAAATAAAACTCAGCTGGGGATGAATTACTGTCTATGAAAGGAATGAACTCTGTTGGGGATAGAAAGAACTTCGCTGGGGATGATCTTTCAGTTGCCACTTGCTGAGGATAACCCAGTTAGACTCTTGTGAGGATAACCTCTGAATTTGGCTGAGGAGACTTATTTGTGCTTTGCAGGGGACAAGCTTCCAGAGTCTACTGGGGAAGAGGAGTTGTGGTCCTTTGATTTGTAGTAGTCAGAGAGGCAACCCAAGCTGGGGAATCCTGGTGTTGTTGGGGAAATAAACCCTGTCGTCAGTCCTCTAGAGAGGTGACATCTTCGTTGGGGGAAGTCCTCGAGGATTCTTGAGGTTGATTCAGTTGGGGAAAGGTTTTCAGAGATTAAACCCTTGCTTGGAGTCATCCTATAAGAAGGATTTTGGGGGAGACTTGTCATTGCCCCTAGTAGCAAGTGTTTGTGGCACTGCCCGGAAATGTTTAATTGTACGTAACCCTTCACTGAGATTGATGTTCAATGCCCCAAGTGACGGAGATGGAGACTTGCCCCTAGTTACTCTGTACTTCTTCAGAGATTTCTTGAAATCTTGACTGGACTGCCCCTAGTGTGTTGGATAGTGACATGTCAAGTCCCCTTGTTGATAGGAGATTTGTCAATGGAAGTGTCATCCTTTTTGAAGTGATTTTGTTCACTGAGAGGGCTTTCGTTCATCGAATATTCGTTGTGTGAATTTCTCCGCTGTCAAACAAATAGCCAAATGCAAACAGTGATACTCAAATAATGCAAAGTTTATGTTTGTCTCGAAGTTTTGAAAAATGCATTTTTTTAGCAGAAAACTTTTTATAAGACAAATTCAACACAAGATTTAAGGCAAAGCCTTACAGGAGTCAGGATACCTTTTGTAACAGTATGCTTTCGAACTAACCCATGCTTCAGTTAGGACTTTTGAAGGGTTGTAATGTGGCTTGGTTCACGGTTTAAGAAACAAAGGATAAAGGCTCAAAGTATATTTGTACCCACCCGCTCTTCGTGATGTTCTTCAATCCTAAACTCAGTTAATTGTGCGTCAAACTCTATTCGAATTTGGAATGACGCTTTGGTGATGGTTCACACAAGTTGGATTTGTTGGAAGGCAATCATTATTTATTTTTTTGCAACATTTTTCATGTTGTCGAGGATTTGTAATGACCTCGTTCTTTTGATTTGTTATCCCTAACTTTTGCCTGACTGTTCCTGTTTTCGAGATTACAGTCAGCGGGATGCCCCAGCTTTCTTAAGCCTCCTTTATAGGTTTTGGCTCAATGGGCTTTTCTCTTTTGAGAGATTGACTGCCTATGAGATAAGGAACCACCACTGTTTTTGATTCTAGAGGAATGCTTTTGATGTCGTCCGTTGTATTATGAACTGAGAGTTTTGCAACTTTAATGCGCATCTTTTGAATTAACTGAGAGAATACCCTGCCCCAGGTTTAAATTAAAGGTTTCAATTTGTGTTTAAAACAGAAAACTCCTACTTCTTTGGCTCGAAGGGGTTGACTAGGGATTATCTTCCTTATAACTCCAGTGTTTAGGATTTGAAAGAAATGCTTGTACATCGTCAGCAAGGTCTGTCCAAAAGCATACTGTATGAGATTATGGTATTGTTTCGTCATCCTCCCTCTAAAGGCTTGTAACTTTTAGCAAGAGTTAAATGTCATAAAGTGAGTAAAAAACATAGTTTAAATGTAATTAAAATGATCAGATTAAATCAAGACAAACATATGCAATGCATTAATGAAACAAAGTTTGACATTAATAGATAATTGTTTGAATAACAAAAAGATTACAACTTGAAAATTCAAATGAAACAAAAGCATTCTCAATGATTTGGCGTAGGAGCAATGATTATGCTAGAGTCTCCGGAGGACCAAACTCAATCTCCTTGGCATCAATCAAATTCTGAATCTTGTACTTCAATGCCCAACAATCGTTAGTATCGTGCCCCGGGCTACCAGAATGATAAGCACACCTTGCATCTGGGTTGTAGTTAGGAGAAGAAGTCTTAGGGTTCGGATGAGGGTTTATCACCGTAATCAGATTCATCTTCAACATCTACTGTAATGCTTGTGACAACGGCATGTTGATGTTGGTGAACTGTCTTTTAGGCTCATCTGGCTTTCGTTGATTTCCCCTTTGCTGTTGTCGGTGTGACGCAGAACCAGAGATCAGGATTGCCCCTACATGTTGGTCATGGTGACCCTTTTGACCATACACAGCATTAGACTCTTTCTTCCCATTGTAGGGATTTTTCTGAGCATCAGAAGGTGTAGCTTCTTGAATCTTCCCATTTTTGATGCCAGCTTCGACCCTTTCGCCGATCAGTATTAGCTCAGTGAATCCGGCTGAAGAGCTTCTGATCAAGTGTTTGAAATAGGGACCAGACAAAGTCCCAAGAAACATTTCCACCAACTCCCTATCAGACAGAGGGGGTTGGACTCTTCCAGCAAGATCTCTCCACTTTTGAGCATAGTCCTTAAAGCCTTCGCCTGTACCCATAGACATACCCTGAAGCTGAGTACGCGTGGGAGCAAGGTCGGCATTATACTGGTATTGCTTGTAAAAAGCAGCAGCAAGGTCCTCCCAATTGCGGATGTTAGCTCCTTCCAGTTGACAGAACCATTCAAGCTGAGTCCCTGAGAGTCTGTCTTAAAAGAAATGGATCCACAAGTTCTTATCAGCAGTGTAAGGTTGGATCTTCCTCACATATGACCAGAGATGCAGCTTGGGACAAGAAGCTCCGTCATACTTGGCAAAGGCAGGTGCCTTGAACTTATGGGGAATCACCACCTCAGATGATAGACCCAGATCTCCGAAGTCCAGACCGGGCACCTTCTGTATCTCCATAGCGTTCAAACGGTCTTCCAGTTGTTTGTACTTATCCTCAGCAGGAGGATACTGTTCTTCATCATAGTTTGTCTCGTTGTCGGAGGCTTCAGGGCTAGGAGCTCTCCTTTCTTATGGACTGTCTTTCCCTTCAGATGGGGTGGTCAGATCAACTTTGTTCTGCAGCCCGTTTCCAAACCTGCGTCCTGTGTTGAACAAGATGGTCCTCTTTTTCTTCTTCTTCCTCTCTTTCAGAATCAGGGTCTTCAGGTCCTGCTGACCCTTAGCTAGGCTCATGACCAACTCTTGAAATTGGGCATTCTGGGCCTGGAGGGCCTTGATAGCTTGCTCAGTGGAAGGTTCAGTAGACATGATGATTGCTGAAATAAACAGCGAAGAAGATGAGAAACATGTAATGGGAGACCTGTTATACAATGATATGTATGATATATGTATGCAATGTTTTCAAGGATCTCGCGGGGTAAACAAGAAACTTGTTAGAATTTGAATCTAGTAGCTTGATTGAAGGAACTTCATGTTGCTAAGAGTCCTTCTTCAACAGTCAAGCTCACCATATCGAGTGGGTCATAGCCCCTGACTCAAGTTATCGTGCTTGGATTTCTAGACAACTTTGGCTAGAGGAAAATAAATCCCCTTGCCCCTGGCTAGCCATTTGATTTACCATAACCTGCATCACAGACCCTTGAGATCCTTGAAATGGTTAAAGAAATGCTAAGGCATGATGTTATGATGTGTATGCTATGCGTTTAAGCAAAAGTGTGAGGTGATGTAAGTAAGCCCTGCAATAAGTCCAGATTATCAGATAAGGACTGTAAACAAAACCTGCAAGGAACTCATGTTGTCAGATAATAAGAATGTGCAAGTAGTTCAAGTTTGAAGGCACACAAGTCACACAAATAGAGCCCTTATATTTCAGGCTGGCATGGAGTTTAGGTATTACCCTCTTTCAGTTTAGTTGGTTTAAACCTGTCCTAAAAAATAGTAACCGGGTTCTAGAGGATCTCAATATCACTGACTACCCTCAATCGGTCATAATTCCAGTTTAGCAACCTTTTCTTGCGGCCGGAATCATCGCGAGAGTTTAGTCTCAATGAGTGTAGCATACTGCTACTGTTATATGGCCAAGTTGGTCAATTTAAGGTTCTAAGGTCAGTTGGTGCTTAATGACTCCTTAGAAGACCCATATTCTCCTCGTTTCAACACAAGGGATATCGTTACAGACTAAGGTGCCACACCAACGTAGCTACTGCTTCATCTGTGTCGGTCTATGCTGGACAGACCCCTCACAGTTTATTGTTACTTACCTAAAGGGTATCCCCAGATCCGGGTTAGGATCTATAGAACTTCGATACAAGCCCACAAAATTAAAAGCATACAAAGCATACAATTGAAAACACAAGTGATCTAGTCCTAAGGTACACCTCACTTATTAAGTCCCCAGCAGAGTCGCCAGTTCTGTGATCGGTGGGAACGAGAACTGACTGTTTTTTGGAATGCTGGTTCGCGTTTGTGTTTGTTTTTGCAAAATGTCGCGGTAAGCAAGAGTCGCCACCGTATTTTATTTTATCCAACAAGGAAAGGACAAAAACACAGGAAAATTCCTTTTCGAGATTGTTTCTCGGGTTCGGGAGGTAGATTATAGAAAGGGAAGGTGTTAGCACCCTTTCTATCTGTGGTTATCCACGGGCTCTTAGGTACTTGCTCACTATGTTTTCAAAAGTTTGCTTTTCTTTGTGTTTGTGGGTTTTGAAAGAGTTTTGTTTTTGAAGAGAGTGTAAGTGCGAAAAGTTTTGTTTTGCTTAAAAGAGAGCAAGTACTTAAGAACATCTACCTACTCAAAAAGGATTTAAACTGTGCAACTGTCCTTTAGACGGTGCTATCCCACTATTGAGGAGTAGGTAACACCGTCGTTGGAGTTTTTCGGGTCAATTTGATTTTAGGGACGTGTGGTCACTAAAGCAACGTTAGGATGCTTTAATGGTAATCCTAATTTCTTAGATCATTTTTATCGAGGCAACTATTTCGAGGCAACTTATGATCTTGGGACAAAAGGACGACCTCTAAAACATCCTATACTTAATGACCATGCTCGAGGCAACCAAGTGAGGTGTACCCTAAGAGTGGCATGTGCAAGTGTATTATTTTTCAGTTATATTATCTTTGTACATGTTATAGTGAGCTACGATTGATTTAAAATTAAAGGTTAATCTTGTCATGCAATCCTAGTTAGCATACATCTAAACAGTTAATATATGTACAGGAATTTAAAGTGTGGGAATTGTAAATCCTACGCTATTACAAAGCTTCGGGGAGGGGGATTATTTACATGTCCAAAAATTGGGGGAATAAAAAGCAGTAAAGTGTAAAAGTCTTAGTTAAGTTATTACAAACCAGTAGGCAGTTACAATAAAATAAACGCGCGCAAATCTGAAAATAAACTCTAAAAATTCTAAGAATAAAATCTTTTTGTTGTTTTATTTTATTTTGGGAAAATTATCTAAATCTATTTAGTTTTAATTTTTGAGAAAATATTAAGATAATTAAGAGATTAATTAACAAAGTTAATTTTAATAGAAAAAAAACTAGCCTAATGTTTTTGTGGTTTTTGATTTTAATGTTAATTAAAAAAGATATAAAGATGTCAATGAAAACAAAAATAAAATACAAGGGGGTATCCTTCGATCCAGGAAAAAAAGGGAGTTTCTACCCAGGGAGGGAATGGAAGCTTCGATCCAGACAGGGTCATGGCTCTTTCGATTGGGCCAGGAAGTGGGCATGAACAACCTTCGATCCAGGGAAGGGGATTGTCTTTTGATCATGGAGGTCATGGCTTTCGATCCAGGAATGAGATGCCTCCTTCGATCCAGCATGCTAATGAGTTCGATCCAGAGAAGGTGTCTCCTTCGATCTGGAATGTTATACCTGCAAAAGTATGTTAGCGAAATAAAATGCAGGGTCTGGGTATCGAACCCCATGCCCTTCGATCCTGCACTTGTTGGTCTCTTCAGGCTAAATCTGCAGTAAATGTTAGCAAACGAAGAACATGACCTGGGGCCAAACCCAGGCCTCTTGATCCTGTCTAGGATAGAAAATCGAAGGTAACAACCAGTATGGATGTATTATGCAAATATGAGGTTGGATAGTTTACCCTTTCTTACCAGCAGATTGGACTTTTAATTTGGGCGTTTCCTGGATGTATGCACCTTCGATCTGGGCACTTCCTGGATGTAGGCACTTTTGATCTGAGGGCTTCTGGGCGTGGGCACCTTTGATCTGAAGGACTGCTTTGGCTTGGAAAATTCTGACAACCTTTGAAGGATTGTATGGGCAGCGCCTCTCCAATGTTTTTGTTCTCCTGTTGTGTATTTTTTCGTGTGTTCTGTTTTCCTGCAGAGTTTTTTTTGTGTTGGATATGTATGATGGCCTCTGTATTTATAGTGGTGTGAGGGTGCAGTAATGGCAAGAGACAGCCATTAAACAGGCCATTAAATGCCTTGAGACAAGAAACTGACACATTAAAAGTTTTCCTTTTTTGAAATATTCATGTCTCTTGAATGAACCTGGACACTTTTGATTCGAGTGCCTTCTTGATGACCTCCTTCGAACGGCCCTTACCCAAAGATCAATCGAAGGGTACTAATTAAAATTCCAATCGAAAGGCTTTGTTAACAGGCCAGTCGAAAGGTGTTGTTTCATGCTAATCGAAGTGCTCCTTCAGAATACCAATCGAAGGGCCTTTCAGAATACCAATCGAAGTGCTCCTTTAGAATACCAATCGAAGGGCCTTTCAGAATGCCAATCGAAGTGCTCCTTCAGAATACCAATCGAGGGGTATTTCAGAATGCCAATCGAAGTGCTCCTTTAGAATGCCAATCGAAATCCTCCTTCAGAATGACAATCGAAATGGTCCTTCAGAATGCCAATCGAAGGGTCTTTCAGAATGCCAATCGAAAGATACTTAAAGCACCACTCAAAAAATTTCTTTTTCCTTAGGCAAGGGTTTGTGATCAACCATGCAGGGGGGAGACTTTGGAAAACATGAGAGGGAAAATTTTGGGGTGCAACACCAGCTATATGAGGGACCTAAACATGCATAAAATCCCAAGCTTTGGATAATTTTGATATTTTCATGATTTTATTTTGATTTAATTGAAATAAAAATCAAAATAAATGAAAAAAAATAAAATAAAGGCAAGTGGGGAGGATCATGGGTCGTTGATCATGTTACCAACTCAATACAAGCACAAAACGTTGGGCCCGTTTGACAAAAATTGCAATTTGAGACACATTTGACTTTTGGCAATTTTGCAAAAAATGTCAACTTACCAATGCATAACTCCTTCAATTTTGACCCTAGATATGTGTTCTTGGACTTTTTAGAAATCTTAGGATGTCCTCTAAGCAACCCTTTTGGTCTCATCTCAATTGAGTCTTCCATGTTCATGTATGAAGCTTTGACAAAAAAGGTGTTTTTGTTGACTTTTCAAAATGACTTATAATGTCCAAATTTGTATCTTCTTGTGAGTACATATTTTGAACTTTGGAGATGAATATGGATTATAGGTAATTGCATCCTATTCAAAATGAGCTTTGGATGGTTCATTTTTGATAAAGTATGAGAAAGTTATGCTTGGTCAAAGTTGAGTTGACTTTTTTCTACAAAACCCTAATTTAGCAACTTTTAGGTTTTGATGAATTGTGAGCAATCCTTGAGGAATCATGATCAACCCTTGATCAAATGATGAATAATACTTCAAAATTAGGATGTTGACCAAAAATCTTGAAGTTTGACTGTATGTGGGCCACAGTTGACTTTTGCCCTAGCATAGTCGATTTTCAGGCCTTTGAGCAATTGACTGAGCAAACTTCCTCTGCAAGGCTTGAAACTTGACATGGATAATCTTGAGAACATATTAGGACAATAGTGAGTATTTGGGACCCTTTTTATTCAAACATCTTTATGCAAACTGAAACCCTAATTTGAGGTAGACTGCCTTAGGAGAGAGTTTGTCTGGTCAACCCTTGGACTTGTTTGAGCAACTTGAGGACCTCACTTGAAAAGTGTTGAGAAATATGGGAGGGAAAATTTTGGGGTACAACAGATGCCCCTGTTCAATCTTCTTAAACTTGAGGATGTAGATTAGCTTGCTTGCCTTTCGTGATCCAAAGGTGGAAGATGATTGAACACTAGAGTGCCCAGAAATTTGCACTTGCATGAAGTGGTACTTGTCTTGTGATGTCGGGAATGTGCTTATGGATGCCATTTGGAGATTGATGATAGAGGATGGGCTTAAAGATGCCATCTGAAGGAGTGTCGGTCGCATAAGAGATTCCTCTACGAGAGCCGGTATACCTGTTGTTGAGGAGGACTTCGCTGGGGAATGTTGGTCTCTCCCTTGGTAAAAGTTGAATTTTAGGAGCTTCAATCGTCCGTTATTCTACTTGGGAATCTTCTCTTGGTCGAAGAGGTGAAAATGAACTACTATCTGGTCGTGATCCAAGCTTCATAGTGATAAGATCGACTACTATCTGGTCATGCTCCAGGCTTTACAATGACTTAACGGGGAGATGAGATTAAACTTGATATCCGGTCATTTTCCAGGCTTCGTGATTTCTCATTTCTTATCTGGTCGTACTCTAGGCTTCAGAAGGAATTAAGTTGTTATCCGGTTGCATCCAGGCTTCAACTTGAATTTAGGGCACACTAATATTCGGTCGATTCTGGGCTTCTTAGTAATTGTCCAGGTAAACTGCTATTTGGTCGAAACCCAAGCTTCGCAGTGTCCTATACTGTTATCTGGTCGATTCTAGGCTTCAGTCTCTTGCTGCTATTTGGTCGTAATCCAGGCTTCGCAACTTCTTACTTTTTATCTGGTCGTGTTCCAGGCTTCAGAAGAAATCAAGTGGTTATCCACTCGCATCCGGGCTTCCATTTGATTTTAAGGCCTACTAATATCCTGTCGATTCCGGGCTTCTTAGTAATTGACCGGGTAGACTGCTATTTGGTCAAAATCCAAGCTTCACAGTGTCCCTTACTGTTATCTGGTCGTAGTCCCAGGCTTCAGCGTCTTTTACCGCTATATGGTCGTAATCTAGGCTTCACGATGTCTTATACCATTATCTGGTTGAATCCAGGCTTCATGGTGTCCTGTACTACTATCTGGTCGATTTCCAGGCTTCACAATACCTTGTTAAGCTGTTTTCCGGTCGGTTTCCGGGCTTCACCGCTTGTGTTTATGATATACCACTATCTGGTCGACTCCAGGCTTCATGGTGTTTTATACTGTTATCTGGTTGTAATCCAGGCTTCACAATAACTTGCATTGCTATCTGGTTGTTCTTCAGGCTTCACAATAACTTGCTGTGGATTCAACTATTTTTTGGTCGATTTCTGGGCTTCATAGCTTGAATTTAAGATAAACCACTATCTGGTCGATTCCAGGCTTTACGGTATTCGGTACTGTTATCCGGTCGTTCTCCGGGCTTCACAATATGACGGAGAAATCAAGATACTATCCGGTCGGACCCGAGCTTCATAGCTTGAACTGGAATAGAAATCTTAGCATCGATTTGACTGAACCAGAGAAAACTTGTGAGAATTTGATTGTATCTTTCCCTGAAAGGTAAAGAGTTAGTTATATGTAATGTCATGATGTATGAAATGTATTGAGCAATGATGTTCTCAAAATAAATGAGATTATGCTGGATGATGCGTATGCGCATGCCATGATGTATGGATATGTAATGTTCTCGTGATGTTTTCTAGCCGGGGAGAATAAATCTCGGACTGCTATTGGAGAATATAAAGAGTTGAGTTCTTCGTTCTAGCTGGGGATAACGACCGAAGATGATTTGAAAATAAATTGGCAGGAGAATAACTCTGCTGGAGAATAAATTGGCGAGAAAATGGCTCTGTGGGGAAGAGATACTCTGCTAGAAGATCTGCTAATTTGGAGAAATAACCTCGGTTGGGGATGAATTACTGTTGCTGGTGATGATAAACTCTGTCGGGGATTGAACTTCTGCCCGTGGAAGAAATAAACTCCACTGGGGATAGTCTTCCATTGTTGGTGATAGATGAACTCTGCTTGGGGTGAATTAACACCAATGTTTTTAGATACCTTTTACTCTGCGAGGAGTGTATGTACCTTTAGTCATATTCTCCGGCTGGGTCTATCCCTATACCTGGTGAATAGAGCAACTATAAGGTTTGTACATTTCTTGTTTACCCCTGTTCCTGGAATTACGAGTAATCGTCTTTTGTTTCGTATGTAAATATTTATGAGCAACAATTATTTTCAAATGAATATATCAAAAATAAATCATTGGATGTTCTTGCAAAACAAAACAGGAAAAGAAACACAATTTTGAAATTTATTATAAAATGAATTGTATTGATTTTGAAGTTGGCCTGTAATAGGCGTTTTGTACAAGAGGCTGACGTCCTAGTAAGAGAACGCCGCCGAATGATAGAATTTATACAATTTGTGAAAAATAAAGGAAAATAGCTATGTGAACAATCCCATTGGGTTCCAACTCTGCTATTGCCTTTATATCTTCGAGCGTCTCATCACTTTGCTACTTGGTTGAAGGTAGATCAGATTGATTGGCATCGTTCGAGCTTGATAGTCGATACCAAAGTCTGGTTGCAAGGTGATCCAATGAGAAATAGTGTTATGCTTTGATCCCTAATTTTTTCCTGGACCGCCCTTTCAGGTTTTCAGTCCACCGGGATACCCTTTTTTGCCCAAGCTGCCTTTTCAGGTTTTTGACTTGCCGGGTGTACATATTTTTTCATTTTCATCCCTTACTTTTGCCCGAACCCTTTTGGTTCACCGGGAAGCCCTTATTTTTGCCTAGGCCAATCAACCTAGCGGGTCTTTGATTATGCGTAGTATTTTCTCACTATGTCTACATTAATGGGGTGAGGAAGGTCGTCACCATCCATGGTGGTTAGAATCATAGCTCCTCCTGAGAAGATGTTCTTAACCATAAATGGCCCTTCATAAGTTCGGGTCCATTTGCCCCTGGGATCACCTTGCGGTAGTATGATGCGTTTGATTACCAGATCCTCGACTTGATACTCTTGTCGTCTGACTTTCTTGTTAAAAGCCTTGATCATCCTCTTTTGATACGTCTGACCATGACTGTTGTACCCCAAAATTTGCCCTCCCATATTCTTCAAAAGTTTTGCCAAGCATCACCTCAAATGGTTCAAGGCTACTCCAAGGATTGCACAGTCAACCATCCTCCTAAGCCAGTCAAAATTAAGGTTTTGGTTCCTTCAAGGAAGTTGAGGTTTTCAATGGTCCAATCAAGTCCCACATGCCTATAAACATTGCCAAGCACCTACATGTCAAGTTTCAAGGCTCACAAGGTCAAGTTGCACAGTCAAAAACCCTAATTGCTTCACAATCAACTGCAGGGGCAAAATGGTCATTTGGCAGTCAAAAGTCAAAATTTTTGGTCAACATCTTATTTTGAAGCCACAATCATCATTTGGTCAAATCTTGATCATGATTCCTCAAGCATGGCTCAAAAATCATCAAGGTGTCA
This sequence comes from Vicia faba, assembly GCA_948472305.1. Lineage (NCBI taxonomy): Eukaryota > Viridiplantae > Streptophyta > Magnoliopsida > Fabales > Fabaceae > Vicia > Vicia faba. Next base: position 130,565 of record CATIWC010001587.1, on the reverse strand, counting down.
AAAGTTTCTATTTTTGGACAGCTGAAAAGTCAACTGTACCTTGACCAAGGCATAACTTTTTCATGGTTCATCAGAAAAATCCCATCCAATGCTCATTTTGAAGGGGAAGACATTTCCTACAACTCATCTTCACATTCCAAGTCCAAGAAATGCTCTCACAAAAAGTTATCAATTTCAACATTATAGGTCATTTTCAAAAGTCAACAAAAAGGCACTTTAAGTCAAAGACCACAACTTGATATTGGTAAATCAAAATGACATGGGACCAAAGGCATTGGTTAGAGGACTTCAAGACCTTTCCAAAATGTCCAAGAACATGTTCATAGCTTCAAAATTGAGCAAGATATGCATTGGAGAAGTTGGGAAATTTTTGTGAAAGGGCCAAAGTCAATTATCCTTGAAACTTCATTTTTGACAAAAGGGGCCCACTTTTCCACTTGATTCAGCTTTTCCATACCTCCCACGTTTCCCATGTTTTATTTCAAGAATAAAAATTAATTTTTCTATTTTTGTTTAATTTTATTTGATTTAATTCATTTTAAATCTTTAAAATTCAAATAAAAATCAAGAAAATTAATGGGAGGATATTTTGTGGTTTGAATAGCTTTGATACACCATAAAACATATACCAAATTTATTCAAGACCTATTTCAAGCAAAAAAATTCAAATTGGGAGCAAATATGGCAAGTTATTTCAATGGTGATTATGGAGAAAATCAAAACTTCATTGCAAGGCTTAAAAGCTCCTTAATGTGACTGATTCTCATCCAAGCCTATATATACAAGCCTTGCAAGCCTCATTCAGAACCTAGAAAAAAAGGAGAGTGTGCACAAACGGCCAGAGGAAAAGTTCAAAATTTGTCCAAAAAAGTGAGAGATCTAAAGCGGTGTTGCAAACATTTTCAGATCAAAGCAAGCACGTGGCTTTCTTCCTTGCCACTCCCTGAAGCCAAAGCAACCACAAACACGTCCTAAGGTCCACTACCAAGCGCTGTAAGTTGTCTCAAACTCACCCCTGTACACGAAATCATGTTTCTCCATTCTTGCACTTTTTCTAGAAAATAGTAGCATATTCATACTCCATGCCTAATTTCCAATGTAACTGCTATATTCAATTTCATTTTTAGGCTTCGTATAACAATACCCGTGCCTAGGGTTCGTTGGTTTTGTTTTTAGGTATTTTGTCTACAGGTGAAATTGGGACAAACCATAAGCATAGACGTGATCAGGAGACATGGACGATCACAACCATGGGCTTAGATGGAATTTTTGATGCCTAAGGATGATTTTAAGTAAAACCTCCAAAATCCGGCCTTCACCTCCTTGGTTTAGCATTTCTTTTCTTATTTTATTTCCTTTTATTAATTATTATTATTATTATTTAGTTAGTTCACAAATAATTATTTTCATAAATTCAGAAAAAAACAAAAAAAAATGTAATTATTATTATTATTATTAATTTCACTTTAGTAATTATTTTTGTAAATAAAATACTAACAAATTAATTAGTTTAATTAGTTAATTTTAACCTTTTTTCACAATAAATAAAAACAAATTTAGACTTAGGCTTTTTCTTTTGACATTTTTAATTCTTTTTTTATTTTATTTCATAAAAACATAAAAAAGGTCAAAAAATATTTTCTTGTAATTAAAATAATTAATTAGTTTTCAATTTCATTTAATTACCAAAAAAAAGACAAAAAAATTAATTCCCTTTTCTTTATTCGCGCGTATTTAATTTGTTCGATTATTATGTAATTGCTCCGGATATGTAATAGTAAATAGGACCTTTTTACTGTTTTTTTATTTTCCGCACTTATTTACTTAAAACGGGTCTTTGTAAAGATTTGGCGATGTATAGACCCGCGCCTTGTAATAGTGTAGGATTTACGTTTTCCGTACTTTAATTTCCGCACCCCTTAATTGCTAAATTTTGCATGAAAGAATGAATGGCCCAAATAAAATCAAAGCGTAGATCACCATAATGCATGACAAGATAAAACATAACTGAAAACAATACACAAATTCACACACCACTCTTAGGGTACGCCTCACTGTTGCCTTGCCCCTCGAAACGTGGTCGTCGAGTATAGGACGTTTTAGTAAGTCCTTATGTCCATGAACATGGCATAAGGGTAGCTTCTAAGGTGTCCTATTGTTGCTCTGGTGACCACACTGTCCCTACAAGCTCGAATTGTGGTCGTCGAGTACAGGACGTTTTAGTAAGTCCTTATGTCCATGATATGATCCAGTCGCCTCGGAAAGGTTGCCTCGGAATTAAAAAGGATCAATGGCATAAGGGTAGCTTCTGAGGTGTCCTACTGTTGCTCGGTGACCACACTGTCCCTACAAACGAATTGACCCGAACACCTCCAACGGTGGTGCTACCTACCTCTCAATGGTGGGATGGCACTACCTTAAGGACATTTACACAGCCTAATTCCTTAGGGTAGGTAGACGACTCGTAGATACTTGCTCTATTTAAAAAAAAACAAACAAAACTCTTTTCACACCGACACTTTTAATAAAGCTTTCAAAACAATTTTTCAAACACTCTTGAGGACTGATACAAGAGTTATTCAGAAATCTTTAAATGAAACTTTTTTTAAACCCACTCACAATTGAAAAGCAAACATTTTGAAAACACAAATGAGCAAGTATCTAAGAGCCCATGGATAACCATGGATAGAAAGGGTGCTAACACCTTCCCTTTCTATAAATCTACCTACCGAACCGAGAAACTATCTCATAAGGAATTTTGTTGTGCTTTTGTCCTGTCCATGTTGGAGAAAATAAAAGACGGTGGCGACTCTTGCTTCCGCGACATTTCGCGAACCAGCTTTAAACAGTCAGTTCCAGATCCACCGATCACAGAACTGGCGACTCTGCTGGGGAAATTTTTACTCAAAGTGAGGTGTACCTTAGGATAGTTCATAACTGTGTTTTCAATTGTTGTGCTTTGTTTGCTTTATTATTGTGGGTTGCATCGGAGTTACATAGATCCTAACCCGGATCTGGGGATACCCTGTTAGGTAGCATAAGCTGTGAGGGACCTGTCCGGCGTAGACCGACATGGGTGAAGCAGTGGCTACGTTGGTGTGGCGCCTTGGTATGTACCGATATCCCTTGTGTCGCAACGAGGAGAATATGGGTCTTCTGAGGAATCATTAAGCACCAACCGACCTTAGAACCTTAAATGACCCAACTTGGCCAATAGAACAGTAACAGTATGCTACGCCCATTGAGGCTAAACTCTCGTGATGGTTCTGGCCGCAAGAAAAGGTTGCGATGCTGGAGTTATGACCGATTGAGGGTAGTCAGTGATATTGGGATCCTCTAGAACCCGGTTACTTCTGATAGGACAGGTCCTAACCAACAAACTGAAAGAGGGTAATACCTAGACCTCATATTGGCCTAAACTCTAAGGGTTGTGGTGTGACTTGTGTGCCTTAAAACTTGACTACTTGCATGCTTGTTATCTGACACTTGAGTTTCTTGCAGGTTTTGTTTATAGTCCTTAATTGGGACTCATAACAGGGTTTACCTACATTACATCATGCATAGCATAACATCATACCATTGCATACATCCTGCATAAGGACTAACCCATTTCAAGGATCTAAAGGGCTTGTGATGCAGGTCATGATGAATCAAACGTCTAGCAAGGGGCAAAGAGGATTTATTTTCCTCTAGCCAAGGTTGTCAGGGGCTATGACCCACTAGATATGGTGAGCCTTGACTCTTGAAGAAGGACTCTCAACAACATGAAGTTCCTTCAATCAAGCTACCCAAATTCAAATTCTAACAAGTTTCTCTTTTTACCTCGCGAGATCCTTGAAAATATCGCATGCATACATACATATCATTGCATTACAGGTACTCTATTTACAGGTCACTTACCTTCTTCGCTGTTTATTTCAGCAGTCATCATGAATCCTGAATCATCCAATGGACAAGCTATCAAGGCCCTCCAGGCCCAGAACGCCCAGTTCCAGGAGCTGGTCATGAGCTTAGCACAAGGACAACAGGAATTGAAGACTCTACTTTTAAAGAAAAAGAAGAAGAGGACTGTTTTGTTCAACCCTAGACGCAGATATGGGAATACACTGCAGAATGAAGCTGAGCGGACTACTCCATCTGTTGGGGAAGGCAGTCACCAAGAGGGAAGGGTTCCTAGTCCCGTGGTCTCTGACACCGAGACAGATTTCAACGACGAACAGTACCCTCCTGCTGAGGACAGGTACAAACAGCTGGAGGACCGGTTAAATGTTATGGATATCCAACGTGTGCCTGGGTTGGACTTTGGGGACCTAGGTTTATCTTCTGGGGTGGTGATCCCACACAAGTTCAAGGCGCCTGCCTTTGTGAAGTACGACGGGGCTTCCTGTCCTAAACTGCACCTCCGTTCTTACGCAAGGAAGATCCAGCCCTACACGGCAGACAAGAACCTATGGATCCATTTCTTCCAGGAAAGTCTTTCAGGGACTCAACTCGAATGGTTCTATCAGCTGGATGGAACCAGTATTCGTAACTGGGAGGACTTGGCAACTGCTTTTTATAAGCAGTATCAGTATAATTCCGACCTCGCTCCTACGCGTACCCAACTCGAGGGTATGTCACTGGGGACGAGTGAAGGTTTTAAGGAGTATGCGCAAAGGTGGAGAGATCTGGCTGGAAGGGTGCAGCCACCTTTGACTGACCGTGAGCTCGTTGACATGTTCTTGGGGACCCTGTCTGGTCCTTTCTTCAACCATATGATTGGGAATTCTTCTGCTGGGTTTACAGATTTGATCTTGACCGGGGAGAGGATTGAAGCTGGCATCAAGGCTGGAAAGATTTAAGAAGTTGCACCTGCTGATGCTCATAAAAAGCCTTACAGTGGGAAGAAGGAGTCCAATGCTGTGCATAGTAAAAAGGGTCGCCATGATCAATATGTAGGGGCAACCCAGATCTTTAATCCTAGGCCTGCTCAACAAGGACAGGGGCATCAACGTAAGGAGGTCGCACCCAAGAGAAAATTCACTAAAATCAATATGTCACTGGATCAAGCGCTACAGCAAATGTTGAAGGCAGGGTTGATTACCTTGAGGGCTCCTCTCCGGAATCCAAACACCTCTGCTCCCAACTACCATCTTAATGAGAGGTGCGCATACCACTCCGATAGCCTGGGTCATACTACGGACAACTGCTGGCCTTTGAAGAACAAGATTCAAGACATGATCGACGCCGGAGAGATTCAGTTTGAAGCGTCAGAGACTCCAAACATAATCCATGCTCCTTTGCCCAATCATTGAAGACTTTTGTTTATTTGAATTTCCGAGTTGTAATTTTTTGCTTATACGAACAATTAAATGTCATAGCGAACTCTTTTATTTCATTAATGAACGGCATATGTCTGTTTTTGAATTAATCCAATCATTTTCACTATGTTCACATTGCCTTCATATTTTTTTGTGATGTTCAACTCTCGGTTAATAATTCTAAGCCTCTTGAGGGAGGATGACGAAAATGATACCACGATTTACAGTATGCTTTTGAACGAACCCCGCTGATGAGGTACAGGCATTGTTTCAATTCCTAAACACTGGAGTTATAAGGAAGATAATCCCTCGTCAACCCCTTCGAGCCAAAGAAGTAGGAGTTTTTCTTTTCGAAAATTAAAACCCTTAATCATAACCTGGGGCAGGGTAGTTCTCTCAGTTGATCCAAGTGCACAACGAATAGCACCAAAGAGGTCCTCACAAAACAAAAGACAGTGATGGTTCCGAATAATCATAAAGACAGGCAGTCATTACCCCTCAAAATAAACGCCCATTAAGTCAAAACCTATGAAGGAGACTTGCAAAACTGGGGCATCCCGCTGACTGTAATTCCACAAAAGAAACAGTACAGGCAAAAAAAATAGGGATAACAAAATCAAAAAGAAAGAGGTCCTACAAACCCTCAACAAAGAAATGATTGTCTGGTCAAAATAAACTGTCAGTATCCGAACCATCACTATATCAAAGCAAAGACTCAATAAGGTCTAACGCACGATTAGCTGAGTTTAGGTTGGAAGAACATCACGAAGAACGGGTGGGTACAAATAAATTTGAGCCTTTATCCTTTGTTTCTTAAACCGTGAACCAGGCCACGCTACAACCCTTAAAAGTCCTAGCTGAAGCATGGGTTAGTTCAAAGGCACACTGTTACGAAAGGTATCCTGACTCCTTAAGGCTTGCGGTAAAATAACGAGTTGACATCACGATTTACAAAATTCACTTGTTTTTTATGAAAAAAATGCATTTTTCAAAATCTTCAAGACAAACATAATCTTTGCATTTTTGAAATAACATTGCTTGCACATATGACTATTTGTTTGAACAACAAAGAAATTCGCACGAAGAATATCTTATGGGCAAAAGCACTCCCAACCAAGGGGCAGGCATGATCATTGTCCATCATCTGGGGCAGTTAAATCAAGATTCGGAGAATCTCTCAAAAGGCCAACCAGCTTGGGGCAAATCTCCATCTGGATCACCTGGGGCATTCCGACAACGAATCTTGCCTGATCAGACATCTCCTAGTGGTACGACAACACAATATCAATAACAGGGGCATCTCCCTACATCCTGAGAGCATGGACATAGTCGAAAAAATATTGCGCATAATCAAAGACCCGCTAGGTTGACATACCTAGGCAAAAATAAGGGCTTCCCGACGAACCAAAAGGGTTCGGGCAAAAATAAGGGATGAAATGAAAAAAAAATCTGTACACCCGGCAAGTCAAAAACCAGAAAAGGCGGCTTGGGCAAAAATGGGTATCCCGGTGGACTGAAAACCCGAAAGGGCGGTCCAGGCAAAAATTAGGGATCAAAGCATACGACTATGTCCTGGCATCTCGTCACCTGTCTACCAGAAGATTTGTCAATTACCCCCACAGGTGCCTTCTCCCACTGAAACTGGGGCAATAATGAGTCGTCTAAGCGATCTAATTGCTCTGTCCACCAAGGTACCAAGGTAAGTTCGACTGAAGAACAACCAAGATGCCTTAATTCCCCAGAGAGCGAGCCAAGATTCAACAATTCTCCCCAAGCAGAGTTGGATTCCCATAAGCCCTACAAGGCACAATATCTCTAGCAGGTCAGCGATACTCTCCCCAAGCAGAGTTATACTCCGTCAGCCTTAAGGAAGTTGGATTACCCCCAGAAGATCTCAACATTCCTCAGCGGAGTCTACAAACATCCTTAACAAGCATCCCCGGCAGTCTTGATCTAAGATTGTTCTCCGGAGGAATCTAGACATCCAGCGGAGCCCCTCCCCAGTACAGTCCAAAGTCTCCCCAGGAGAGTTGAATCAATCTCCCCAGTAGGAAGCTTATCCCCAGTAGATTCTGGAAGCTTATCCTTTGTAGAGCATATCTCTCCCCGTCTTTATTCAGAAGGTTATTCTTCGCCAGAGCTTATAACTGGGTTATCCTCAGCTAATTGCCACGGAAAGGTCGTCCTCGGCGAAGTCTTCCTATCCCCAGCGGAGTTCCTCAAATCGCCAAAGCGTAACTCAACAATGGTATCCACGGCGGAGTTCTCATACAACATCTCAGCGAAGTACCTCTCTTCCCACATAGTATTTTCCCCAGCAAGATCGCTAGAGTAATTTTCCCCGCAGAGTAATCTCTCCAAACTTATTCCCCAATGGAGTCATCTCCTCCTGCCGGTTTATTCTTGCAATCATTATCCCCAGCGGAAACGAAGAATTCTCTACTCTTCAAACATCAGCCCAGGATAAGCTCCCGGCATTCGTCAAGGATTTATTTTCCTAGACAAAAATACATTCGCAAACATCATATTTTCATACATGATATAAACATCACATTCTACAATCCCATTGGTTATAAACGTCATGACACCGCGCATTCCATGCACCATGACATTGCATATAACTAATGTTTTGACTTTTGCAGGAAAGGTCAATACAAAGATGATTACTATCAACTATCGCAATCCCAGATTCGATTCCCGTATCTAGCCAGGGCATGTCTGTGAGCGATTGATTGTGGATTCGATACCTGTATCCGGTCAGGCATGTCTACGTTAAAAAGATTAAAGAGATAGCTTGGAAACGCTCCAGATATGGATGCTGTTCTTTTGCTTATTCAAAATTCCTTTCTAGATATGGTTCAGATGTGACCCAGGCATGGCAACGTTCTGATACTTATTCCAGATTTCTTCTCAGATATAACTTAGAGATGCTCCGGACACGGAGGCTGTTCTATTGTTTATTCAGAGATCACCTTCCTAGATATGGTTCAGATGTGACCCAGGCATGGCGAAGTTCTGATACTCATTCTAGATTTCCTTTCATAGATAGCTTGGAAATGCTCCAGACATGGATGCTGTTCTTTTGCTTATTCAAAATTCCTTCTAGATATGGTTCAGATGTGACCCAGGCATGGCGACGTTCTGATACTTATTCCAGATTTCTTCTCAGATATAACTTAGAGATGCTCTGGACACGGAGGCTGTTCTATTGTTTATTCAGAGATCACCTTCTAGATATGGTTCAGATGTGACCCAGGCATGGCGATGTTCTGATACTCATTCCAGATTTCCTTTCAGAGATAGCTTGGAAATGCTCCAGACATGGATGCTGTTCTTTTGCTTATTCAAAATTCCTTCTAGATATGGTTCAGATGTGACCCAGGCATGGCGACGTTCTGATACTTATTCCAGATTTCTTCTCAGATATAACTTAGAGATGCTCCGGACACGGAGGTTGTTCTATTGTTTATTCAGAGATCTCCTTCTAGATATGGTTCAGATGTTACCCAGGCATGACGACGTTCTGATACTCATTCCAGATTTCCTTTCAGAGATAGCTTGGAAATGCTCCAGAAATGGATGCTGTTCTTTTGCTTATTCAAAATTCCTTCTAGATATGGTTCAGATGTGACCCAGGCATGGCGACGTTCTGATACTTATTCCAGATTTCTTCTCAGATATAACTTAGAGATGCTCCAGACACGGAGGCTGTTCTATTGTTTATTCAGAGATCTCCTTCTAGATATGGTTCAGATGTGACCCAGGCATGGCAACATTCTGATACTTATTCCAGATTTCCTTTCAGAGATAGCTTGGAAATGCTCCAGACATGGATGCTGTTCTTTTGCTTATTCAAAATTCCTTCTAGATATGGTTCAAATGTGACCCAGGCATGGCGACGTTCTGATACTCATCCCAGATTTCCTTTCAGAGATAGCTTGGAAATGCTCCAGATATGGATGCTGTTCTTTTGCTTATTCAAGACTCCTTCTAGATATGGTTCAGATGTGACCCAGGCATGGTGACGTTCTGATACTCATTCCAGATTTCCTTTCAGAGATAGCTTGGAAATGCTCCAGATATGGATGCTGTTCTTTTGCTTATTCAAAATTCCTTCCTAGATATGGTTCAGATGTGACCCAGGCATGGCGACGTTCTGATACTTATTCCAGATTTCTTCTCAGATATAACTTAGAGAGGCTCCAGACACGGAGGCTGTTCTATTGTTTATTCATAGATCTCCTTCTAGATATGGTTCAGATGTGACCCAGGCATGGCGACGTTCTGATACTCATTCCAGATTTCCTTTCAGAGATAGCTTGGAAATGCTCCAGATATGGATGTTGTTCTTTTTCTTATTCAAGACTCCTTCTAGATATGGTTCAGATGTGACCCAGGCATGGCGACGTTCTGATACTCATTCCAGATTTCCTTTCAGAGATAGCTTGGAAATGCTCCAGATATGGATGTTGTTCTTTTGCTTACTCAAGACTCCTTCTAGATATGGTTCAGATGTGACCCGGGCATGGCGACGTTCTGATACTCATTCCAGATTTCCTTTCAGAGATAGCTTGGAAATGCTCCAGATATGGATTCTGTTCTTTTTCTTATTCAATACTCCTTCTAGATATGGTTCAGATGTGACCTAGGCATGGCGACGTTCTGATACTCATTCCAGATTTCCTTTCAGAGATAGCTTGGAAATGCTCCAGATATGGATGTTGTTCTTTTGCTTACTCAAGACTCCTTCTAGATATGGTTCAGATGTGACCCAGGCATGGCGACATTCTGATACTCATTCCAGATTTCCTTTCAGAGATAGCTTGGAAATGCTCCAGATATGGATGTTGTTCTTTTGCTTATTCAAGACTCCTTCTAGATATGGTTCAGATGTGACCCAGGCATGGCGACGTTCTGATACTCATTCCAGATTTCCTTTCAGAGATAGCTTAGACATGCTCCAGATATGGATGTTGTTTTCTTGCTTATTCAAGACTCTTTCTAAAGATAGTTCAGATGTGACCCAGGCATGGCGACGTTCTGATACTTATTCCAGATTTCCTTTGAGATATAGCTTAGAGATGCTCCAGATCCGGGCGCTATTCTATTGCTTATTCAGATTCAAACTTCTAAAGACAACTTAGAGATGCTCCATCTCGGATGCTATTCTATTGTTCAGTCCAGATACGATCCAGATTCGGATGACATTCTGTTACCCATGCAATATGGATATACCCCAGACCCAGCGGTCATTCTACTACTCGTTCAGACGTCAGCAATTAGATATAGACTAGATATGCCCCAGACACGGAAGCTATTCTATTTCTTATTCAGATTCAACTATCCATTACAGTTCCAAATGGCATCTATAAGCCCATTCCCGACAAGGTTCTGTCACACTTCCAGATGGCATCTATAAGCCCATCCTCCTACCTATCATCTCTCCAAATGGCATCTGTAATCCCATTCCCGACATCACACTGCTGATACTCTACTATGTGAGTGCAAATTTCTGGGAACTCTAGTGTTCAATCATCTTCCACCCTCGGATCACGAAAGGCACACAAGCCAATCTACATCCTCAGGTCTAAGAAGATTGAACAGGGGCAACTGTTGTACCCCAAAATTTTCCCTCCCATATTCTTCAAAAGTTTTGCCAAGCATCACCTCAAATGGTTCAAGGCTACTCCAAGGATTGCACAGTCAACCATCCTCCTAAGCCAGTCAAAATTAAGGTTTTGGTTCCTTCAAGGAAGTTGAGGTTTTCAATGGTCCAATAAAGTCCCACATGCCTATAAACATTGTCAAGCACCTACATGTCAAGTTTCAAGGCTCACAAGGTCAAGTTGCACAGTCAAAAACCCTAATTGCTTCACAATCAACTACAGGGGCAAAATGGTCATTTGGCAGTCAAAAGTAAAAAAATTTGGTCAACATCTTATTTTGAAGCCACAATCATCATTTGGTCAAATCTTGATCATGATTCCTCAAGCATGGCTCAAAAATCATCAAGGTGTCAAAAGTTTCTATTTTTGGACAGCTGAAAAGTCAACTGTACCTTGACCAAGGCATAACTTTTTCATGGTTCATCGGAAAAATCCCATCCAATTCTCATTTTGAAGGGGAAGACATTTCCTACAACTCATATTCACATTCCAAGTCCAAGAAATGCTCTCATAAAAAGTTATCAATTTCAACATTATAGGTCATTTTCAAAAGTCAACAAAAAGGCACTTTAAGTCAAAGACCACAACTTGATATTGGTAAATCAAAATGACATGGGACCAAAGGCATTGGTTAGAGGACTTCAAGACCTTTCCAAAATGTCCAAGAACATGTTCATAGCTTCAAAATTGAGCAAGATATGCATTGGAGAAGTTGGGAAATTTTTGTGAAAGGGCCAAAGTCAATTATCCTTGAAACTTCATTTTTGACAAAAGGGGCCCACTTTTTCCACTTGATTCAGATTTTCCATACCTCCCACTTGTCCCATGTTTTATTTCAAGAATAAAAATTAATTTTCTATTTTTGTTTAATTTTATTTGATTTAATTCATTTTAAATCTTTTAAATTCAAATAAAAATCAAGAAAATTAATGGGAGGATATTTTGTGGTTTGAATAGCTTTGATACACCATAAAACATATACCAAATTCGTTCAAGACCTATTTCAAACAAAAAAAAATCAAATTTGGAGCAAATATGGCAAGTTATTTCAATGGTGATTATGGAGAAAATCAAAACTTCATTGCAAGGCTTAAAAGCTCCTTAATGTGACTGATTCTCATCCAAGCCTATATATACAAGCCTTGCAAGCCTCATTTAGAACCTAGAAAAAAAGGAGAGTGTGCACAAACGGCCAGAGGAAAAGTTCAAAATTTGTCCAAAAAAGTGAGAGATCTAAAGCGGTGTTGCAAACATTTTCAGATCAAAGCAAGCACGTGGCTTTCTTCCTTGCCACTCCCTGAAGCCAAAGCAACCACAAACGCGTCCTAAGGTCCACTACCAAGCGCTGTAAGTTGTCTCAAACTCACCCCTGTACACGAAATCATGTTTCTCCATTCTTGCACTTTTTCTGGAAAATAATAGCATATTCATACTCCATGCCTAATTTCCAATGTAACTGCTATATTCAATTTCATTTTTAGGCTTCGTATAACAATACCCGTGCCTAGGGTTCGTTGGTTTTGTTTTTAGGTATTTTGTCTACAGGTGCAATTCGGACAAACCATAAGCATAGACGTGATCAGGAGACATGGACGATCACAACCATGGGCTTAGATGGAATTTTTGATGCCTAAGGATGATTTTGAGTAAAACCTCCAAAATCCGGTCTTCACCTCCTTGGTTTAGCATTTCTTTTCTTATTTTCTTTCCTTTTATTAATTATTATTATTATTATTTAGTTAGTTCACAAATAATTATTTTCATAAATTCAGAAAAAAAACAAAAAAAAATGTAATTATTATTATTATTATTAATTTCACTTTAGTAATTATTTTTGTAAATAAAATACTAACAAATTAATTAGTTTAATTAGTTAATTTTAACCTTTTTTCACAATAAATAAAAACAAATTTAGACTTAGGCTTTTTCTTTTGACATTTTTAATTCTTTTTTTATTTTATTTCATAAAAACATAAAAAAGGTCAAAAAATATTTTCTTGTAATTAAAATAATTAATTAGTTTTCAATTTCATTTAATTACCAAAAAAAAGACAAAAAAATTAATTCCCTTTTCTTTATTCACGCGTATTTAATTTGTTCGATTATTATGTAATTGCTCCGGATATGTAATAGTAAATAGGACCTTTTTACTGTTTTTTTATTTTCCGCACTTATTTACTTAAAACGGGTCTTTGTAAAGATTTGGCGATGTATAGACCCGCGCCTTGTAATAGCGTAGGATTTACGTTTTCCGTACTTTAATTTCCGCACCCCTTAATTGCTAAATTTTGCATGAAAGAATGAATGGCCCAAATAAAATCAAAGCGTAGATCACCATAATGCATGACAAGATAAAACATAACTGAAAACAATACACAAATTCACACACCACTCTTAGGGTACGCCTCACTGTTGCCTTGCCCCTCGAAACGTGGTCGTCGAGTATAGGACGTTTTAGTAAGTCCTTATGTCCATGAACATGGCATAAGGGTAGCTTCTAAGGTGTCCTACTGTTGCTCTGGTGACCACGCTGTCCCTACAAGCTCGAATTGTGGTCGTCGAGTACAGGACATTTTAGTAAGTCCTTATGTCCATGATATGATCCAGTCGCCTCGGAAAGGTTGCCTCGGAATTAAAAAGGATCAATGGCATAAGGGTAGCTTCTGAGGTGTCCTACTGTTTCTCGGTGACCACACTGTCCCTACAAACGAATTGACCCGAACACCTCCAACAGTGGTGCTACCTACCTCTCAATGGTGGGATGGCACTACCTTAAGGACATTTACACAGCCTAATTCCTTAGGGTAGGTAGACAACTCGTAGATACTTGCTCTATTTCAAAAAAACAAACAAAACTCTTTTCACACCGACACTTTTCAAAAAGCTTTCAAAACAATTTTTCAAACACTCTTGAGGACTGATACAAGAGTTATTCAGAAATCTTTAAACGAAACTTTTTTCAAACCCACTCACAATTGAAAAGCAAACATTTTGAAAACACAAATGAGCAAGTATCTAAGAGCCCATGGATAACCATGGATAGAAAGGGTGCTAACACCTTCCCTTTCTATAAATCTACCTCCCGAACCGAGAAACTATCTCATAAGGAATTTTGCTGTGCTTTTGTCCTGTCGATGTTGGAGAAAATAAAAGACGGTGGCGACTCTTGCTTCCGCAACATTTCGCGAACCAGCTTTAAACAGTCGGTTCCAGATCCACCGATCACAATGACAAATGGTAGTAAGTCTCTTTTCGTCGATTAAGTTCAGCTGATCAAGCCGGATCTGGATCTAATCATCCTCGCTCAAACATGCATCCTTCATAATCCGGGGAGAGGGTATCTGGACTTCAATGGGTAAGACTGCCTCCATGCCATACACCAGAGAGTAGGGTGTTGCCCCTGTCGATGTCCGAGCTGAGGTGCGATACCCATGAAGAGAGAATGGTAGCATCTCATGCCAGTCTTTGTATGTCATCGTCATCTTTTGCACAATCTTCTTGATGTTCTTATTAGCTGCTTCAACAACCCCATTCATCTACGCAGTAAGGAGAAGAGTTGCGATGTTGTATCTTAAACTGTTTGCAGAGCTCGGTGATCATCGTATTGTTGAGATTTGTACCATTGTCTGTAATGATCCTCTCTGGTACACCATATCGACATGCCAAATTGTGTCGGATGAACCGCGCCACGACATTCTTGGTTACTGTAGCAAAAGAAGTTGTTTCAACCCACTTCGTAAAGTAATCAATAGCTACCAGAATGAAACGATGTCCGTTGGATGTAGTAGGTTTGATCTCGCTGATCATATCGATGCCCCACATTACAAAAGGCCAAGGAGTTGTCAAGATGTTCAGAGGTACTGGAGGTACATGCACCTTATCAGCATAGACTTAGCACTTATGACAAGTCCGAGAATGCTGATAACAATCGGCTTCCATAGTATACCAATAATATCCAGCCCGTAGGATTTTCTTTGCCATGGTATGTCCACTAGAATGAGTTCCAAAAGTACCTTCATGTAACTCTGCCATGATCCTTTCTGCCTCGCTTTTGTCCACACATCGCAGTAAGGTTGAATCATGGTTTCGCTTATAAAGAATCCCATTGCTAATGAAGAACTTCGCAGCAAACCTTCTCAAAAACTTCTTAGCATTAACAGATGCACCCTCGGGGTACTCTTGAGCCTCAATATACCTCTTTACCTCGTGAAACCAAGGTTTATCTGCTACTTCTTCAGTCTCGATGTCACAGCAATGTGCAGGTTCGTCCAATCTCTCGATGGTAATATGGGGAGCTTCATTATCCCACCTGACCTTGAACATAGAAGACATAGTAGCTAGCGCGTCCGCTAACTGATTCTATTCTCTTGGAAAGTGTTCAAAGGTTATCTCCTCGAAGTGTGGGAGCAACGTCAGTACATATTCTTTGTAAGGAATAAGATTTGGGTGTTTCATATCCCACTCGCCTTTGATCTGACTGATCACTAAAGCAGAATCTCTGAATACACTCAAGAACTTAATCCTTAGGTCAATAGCTGCTCGAAGGCCCAGGATGCACGCTTCATACTCCGCCATATTGTTGGTACAGTTAAAACATAATCGGGCGGTGAACGGAGTATGACAGCCCCCAGGAGATATGATCACAACACCAATGCCATTGCCCAACACGTTTGAAGCTCCATCAAAATACATGGACCATCGGGATCCCTCCTCAGGTGCTTCATCCGGTCCAGGTTCTTCACAGTCGGTCACCAACATGATGTTCTCATCTGGGAATTCGAAATTCATGGATTGGTAATCATCCACGGCCTGATGCGCCAAATGATCCGCTAACACACTTCCCTTGATTGCTTTTTGGGTTGTGTATTGGATGTCGTACTCAGTTAAGATCATCTGCCATCTTGCTATTCTTCCGGACAAGGCAGGCTTTTCAAAGATATACTTGATTGGGTCAATCTTTGATATCAATAGGGTAGTGTGAGTCAGCATATACTATCTCAGCCGATGAGCAGCCCATGCCAAAGCGCATCAAGTTTTCTCAAGCAGTGAGTATCGGGTCTCACAGTCGGTAAACTTTTTGCTAAGGTAGTAAATAGCGTGCTATTTTTGGCCAGACTCGTCATGCTTCCCCAGCACACACCCCAATGAATTATCCAGCACTGTCAAGTATAAGATCAAAGGTCTTCCTTCAACTGGAGGCATCAGAATAGGTGGCTCTTGGAGGTATTCCTTGATCCTTTCTGTGATCGGTGGAAATAGAACTGACTATTTTGGAATGCTGGTTCGCGTTTGCGTTTCGCAAAATGTCGTGGTAAGCAAGAGTCGCCACCGTCTTTTATTTTCTCCAACAAGGAAAGGACAAAAGCACAGCAAAATTCCTTTTCGAGATGTTTCTCGGGTTCGGGAGGTAGATTATAGAAAGGGAAGGTGTTAGCACCCTTTCTATCTGTGGTTATCCACGGGCTCTTAGGTACTTGCTCACTATGTTTTCAAAAAGTTTTGCTTTTCTTGTGTTTGTGGGTTTTAAAAAAAAGTTTTGTTTGAAAACTTCGATTTAACTCTTGTATCTGTCCTCAAGAGTGTATGAAGTGTTGTTTGAAAACTTTGTTTGAAAAGTGTAAGTGCGAAAAGCTGTTTTTGTTTTGAAAGAGCAAGTACCTGAGAACCTCTACTTACTCAAAAGAAATTAAGCTGTGTAAATGTCCTTTAGACAGTACTATCCCACTATTGAGAAGTAGGTAGCACCGTCGTTGGAGTTTTCGGGTCAATTCGATTAATGGGACATGTGGTCACTAAAGCAATGGTAGGACGCCTTAGCGATAACCCTAATATCCTAGATCATTTTATCCGAGGCAACCGTTTCGAGGCAACTTTGATCTTTAGACAGAAGGGCGACCTCTAAAACACCCTATACTCAATGACCACGTCGAGGCAACCAAGTGAGGCGTACCCTAGGAGTGGCATGTGCGAGTGTGTCAGGTTTCAATTATGTTATCTTTGTGGATGTTATGGTGAGCTACGATTGATTTTAATTTTAAGGTAAGTCTTGTCATGCATAGCCTAGTTAGCATACATCTAGCAGTTAATAGTTGCGAAAAAATAAAACTAAGCTATTACAAGGCGTCGGGTATTTACATCGCCAAAAACAACCCTTGAAAAGTAAATTGCGGAAAATAAATAAAAACGATAAAAGAGGTCCTAATTAAAACTATTACAGCCTCGGAGAAATTACATAATTGGAATAAAAAATAACATGCGCGAGAAAAAAATTGAATCAGAGAGTTTTTTAGGGTTTTGACCCTTTTTTGAGAAAGAAGGAGATTCTTGTTATTTTGTATTTAATTAAATTAAACCTAGACTAATTAATTAATAAAATAAAGAAAGACATTTTTTGGTTTTTTATGTTTTTTAATGAAAAAAAATAAAAGATGGTGAAAAGTTATTAAAAACCCTAGTTCTATATTAATTTCAAATTATTGCAAAAATATTAAAATTAACCTAATTAAAACTAAACTAATTAATTATTTATTTATTTACAAAAAATAACTAATTAAATTTAATAAATAAAAATATTATATTTTTTATGTTTTTCTGAATTTATTATGAGAATAAATATTAATTTGTTAGTGAACATAATAATTATAAAAAATAATTAAATGAAAGAAATAAAAAAAGAGAAAAGAAAAGAAATAAACTTGAAGGGGGGTGTTGGGCCCAATTCTGGAGTGTATCAACAATTCTGAAGCCCGCTAACTCTCCAGCCTGTTTGACTTTGGTCATTATCCACACGCCTATTGACTGGGGAGTATGGTGATCTCCACTCATGTCCATTGGATCTATGCCTGGAGACATCTGGCATTTTAAGGTTAGAGGTGCATGGTGGAATCTTTTGAAACCTGCATATGAACATATAAAGAAAAAAGGGAATAAATGTTTTGGGGGGGCCTGGGATTCGAACCCAGGTCCCAATGTTCACATGCCAACGCCTCAGCCACTCAACCAGCCTGTTTAATTCGTTAGTGGAATAAGGGGTAATTATTATATGTGAAAACAAGTCAATATGCTGTAAAATAAAAAATAACGCGCGCGCTTTCAAATTGGCCAACCAGATGCTAACACCTCATCATCTTCTTCGTTTGTCCTGTATAATTAAAATCAGATAGCGGGGGTTTTTAACCTCCACTAACTCCTGCAAGGAAAAATAGCGAATAGAAATATAGCAAGCATAAATATTTCGCGAGGTATGGATTGTGTTCGTCTTGGTCTCACGATTTCAGTCATGTATCTCACTAGTCCTAATTTTTCCTGGTTCAGAAATCCCTATTTGAAAGCTCAAGAGCCCTAGAAATTTGATCATGGAATCTCACGATTCAGGGCATTATAGTTCAATTCAATTATGCCATTAGCTTCATATGGTCTCTAGCAATGCAAAACAATCACAAACACACGTTAAATGCGCATGAATTAAGAGATACAATTATGAAATACAAGGATAAACCGTGGGACTGTATGCAACGATTCCTTGAGCTTCAGTGCCTGAATTTGATTGTAAACTGTTCCTGGGACCTCCTGCAATATGTTTGAATGAATAGAACGCCTTGAACTGGCCTAGATTGCAAGAACATGTTTCCACTTTTCTTGAAATTTCTTGAATTTGCTATGGCCATTTCTGCAGCTTTCAATCGTGTGCTAGGGTATGGTTAGCTTGCATACATATAGGAGAATCAAATTAGGTCAAAGTTTTGGATCCAATCCATGTGCATTGATGTTTAAATCTCTGATTGAAAATCAAATATTCTTGATTTCTCATGATTGAACAATGTTGCCAAATTTGGATTTTTTTTGTATCTTTGACTTGTGCACGAATTTTCCAGCATGTTTTGATCATATTTGCTTCACAAATTGATTTAAAAATCAAATCTTGTATTTTCTTATGATTTAAATTAATTAAATGAATTAATATTAATTAAAAATCCAATTAACCAATAAGAATAAGAAAATAAATCCAATTAATCTTGATGGGTCGTGCATAGGTCATGGGTGAAGTTTCAAGAAGAGATTTGAGGCCCATTAGCAAAAAGAAGGTGTTTTGAGCAAAGTTGACTTTTGCAAATTCATGAAAATTTCCCAACTTCTCCAATGCACAACTTGCTCAATTTTGATCATATGACCATGTTCTTGGACATTTTGGAAAGCTCTTGAAGTCCTCTAACCAATGCCTTTGATCCCATGTCATTTGGATTTACCAATCTCAAGTTATGGCCTTTGACTCAAAGTGTACTTTTGTTGACTTTTCAAATTGACCTATAATGTAAAAATTGGTAACTTCTTGTGAGAGCATTTCTTGAACTTGGAGTGTGAAGATGGATTGTAGGAAATTGCATCCCCTTCAAAATGAGCATTGGATGGAATTTTTCTGACAAACCATGAAAAAGTTATGCCCTGATCAAGATACAGTTGACTTTTCTACTGTCCAAAAATAGTAACTTTTTGCATCTTGATGATTTTTGAGCTATTCTTGTGGAATCATGATCAAGACTTGATCAAATGATGATTGTGAACTCAAAATAGGATGTTGACAAAAAATTCTGACTTTTGACTGCAAAATGACCATTTTGCCCTTGTAGTTGATTGTGGATCAAATGGAGCTTTTGACTGTGCAAATTGTCACTGTGAGTCTTGAAACTTGGCATGTAGGTGCTTGAGAATGTATATAGGCCTATGAGACTTGATTGAACCATTGAAAACCCCAAATTCCTTGAAAGAACCAAAACCCTAATTTCAGATGTCTTAGGAGGTGGTCTGACTGTACAACCCTTGTGCCATCTTTGAGCAATTTGAGGATCATTCTTGACATATCTTGAGGAATATGGGAGGGAAAATTTTGGGGTACAACAGTTGCCCCTGTTCAATCTTCTTAAACCTGAGGATGTAGATTGGCTTGCGTGCCTTTCGTGATCCGAAGATGGAAGATGATTGAACACTAAAGTGCCCAGAAATTTGCACTCGCATGGTGTAGTATCAACATTGTGATGTTGGGAATGGGCTTACAGATGCCATTTGGAGAGATGATGGATAGGAGGATGGGCTTATAGATGCCACCTGGAGATTGTTGGTAGGTAGTTTTGTCTTCATTGACGAGTTGTCTCTATTGACGGGTTGTCTCTATTGACGGGTTGGTTTTGTCTCCATTGACTAGCTTCAGAAAAATCTTTAGGAATCGATTTAACTGGTTTTGTCTCCATTGACTGGCTTCAGAAAAATCTTTAGGAATCGATTTAACTGGTTTTGTCTCCATTGACTGGCTTTAGAAAAATCTTTAGGAATTGATTTAACTGGTTTTGTCTCCATTGACTGAATTCAGAAAAATCTTTAGGAATCGATTTATCTGGTTTTGTCTCCATTGACTGAATTCAGAAAAATCTTTAGGAATCGATTCATCTGGTTTTGTCTCCATTGACTGAATTTGTCTCTTTTGACTGGATTTGTCTCCTTTGACTGTATTAGCATCAGAAAAATCTTTAGGAATCGATTTAACTGATTTTGTCTCCATTGACTGGCTGGCCTCAGAAAAATCTTTAGGAATCGATTTTAACTGATTTTGTCTCCATTGACTGGCTTTGCCTCAGAAAAATCTTTAGGAATCGATTTAACTGGTTTTGTCTCCATTGACTGGTTTCAGCAAAATCTTTAGGAATCGATTTAACTAGTTTTGTCTCCATTGACTGGTTTCAGCAAAATCTTTAGGAATCGATTTAACTGGTTTTGTCTCCATTGACTGGCTTCAGAAAAATCTTTAGGAATTGATTTAACTGATTTTGTCTCCATTGACTGCGTTAGCATCAGAAAAATCTTTAGGAATCGATTTAACTGGTTTTGTCTCCATTGACTGGCTTCAAAAAAATCTTTAGGAATCGATTTAACTGGTTTTATCTCCATTGACTGGTTTCAGCAAAATCTTTAGGAATCGATTTAACTGGTTTTGTCTCCATTGACTGGTTTCAGCAAAATCTTTAGGAATCGATTTAACTGGTTTTGTCTCCATTGACTGAATTAGCATCAGAAAAATCTTTAGGAATCGATTTAACTGGTTTTGTCTCTTTTGACATAGCTGAGCATTTAACTGCATCTTTCCTGAAAGGTAAAGGTCAGTCATAGGCAATGCATGGTATGGATCGAGCAATGATGTTCTCAACATAAATGAGATTGTATGATATGATGCGTATGTGCATGTATCATGATGTATGAAAATGTGATGTTTTAGCCGGGGAAAATAAATCCCGGAGCTGCTGGAGAATAGAGTTGAATTCTTCGTTTCCGCTGGGGATGATGAACGAAGATGATTGTGTGAATAAACCTGTAGGAGAAGATGACTCCATTGGGGAATAAACTGGCGAAGAGATTACTCTGCGGGGAACTACTCTGTGGGGAAGCTTTTTATTTCGCTGAGATTTTAGCGATAACTCCGCTGGGGATTCCGTTGATAAGCTCTATTGGGGATTTGGATGATGGACTCCGCTGGGGATAGAAAGAACTTCGCTGGGGATGATCTTTCCGTTGCAACTTGCTGAGGATAACCCAGTTAGACTCTTGTGGGGATAACCTTATGAATATGGCTGGGGAGATACATTTGTACTCTGCAGGGGACAAGCTTCCAGAATCTACTGGGGAAGATGAGTCAACTCTGGCGGGGAAGCTTTTTAGACTGCGCTGGGAAATGGCTCCACTGGGGGTATCCGGTATTCCGTCGGGGAACATTCTTATATTCTGTCAAGGAATATTAAGACTGCCGGTGATGCTTGCTGAGGAATATCTGTATACTCCACTGGGGAATATTAAGATCTATTGGGGATACCCAACCTTTTTAGGGCTGATGGTAGACCAACTCTGCTTGGGGAAGAGTATTGTTGATTCCTTCGTAGTTGCGAGTCTCAGTGGGGAGAGCTTCCATTACTGTCTTACTCTGCGGGGAGTGAAGGTACCTTGGTCATGTTCTTCAGCTGAACCTACCTGGGTACCTGGAGGACAGAGCAGCTTGTACAGTTCGGACAATTCTTATTGCCCCAGTTTCTGCGGGAGAAGAAGGCCTATGAGATGCTTGATAACTGCCGATTGACAAATCTTCTTCTGGTAGGCAAGTGATAAGATGACGGGACATAGTCGTACGCTTTGATCCCTAATTTTTTCCTGGACCGCCCTTTCGGGTTTTTAGTCCACCGGGATACCCATTTTTGCCCAAGCCGCCTTTTCAGGTTTTCAACTTGCCGGGTGTACAAATTTTTTTTATTTCCATCCCTTATTTTTGCCCGAACCCTTTTGGTTCGCCGGGAAGCCCTTATTTTTGCCTAGGCCAGTTGACCTAGCGGGTCTTTGATTGCGCGTAGTATTTTTTTTTTTGACTATGTCCACGTTCTCAGAGTTTCGGGAGTTGTCACTGTCAGTAGTGTAGTGTTGCTATACTACCAGAAGATGTTTGATCATGCTAGATTTGTCGCTGGAATTCATGCCCAATGCCCCAAGTGATTCAGACGGAGATTTGCCCCTGGCTATTTGGCATCTTGAGAGATTCCTTGAATCTTGACTTGACTGCCCCAGATGATGGAAAATGATCATGTCTGCCCCTTGGTTGGAAGTGTTTCTTCCACTTGAGGTGACCCTTTTTATTGAAAATGTTTTTGTTCACTAGATATTCATCGTGCGAATTTCTCTGCTGTTGAACAAATAGTCATATGCAAATAATGTTATTTTAAGAATGCAAAGCTTATGTCTGTCTTGAAGCTTTTGAAAATGCAGTTTTCAATAAGATAGAAATTTTTTGTAAAATGTGACGTCAACTCAGGATTTACAGCAAGCCCTACAGGAGTCAGAATACCTTTTGTAACAGTATGCTTTCGAACTAACCCGTGCTTCAGTTAGGACTTTTGAATGGTTATAATGTGGCCTGGTTCACGGTTTAAGAAACAAAGGATAAAGGCTCAAATTTTATTTGTATCCACCCGTTCTTCGTGATGTTCCTAGATCCTAAACTCAGCTAATCATGCATTAGATCTTGTTTGAGTCTTTGCTCTGATATTCCGGTGATGGTTCGGATACTGATAGTTTATTTTGAATAGGCAGTCATTTTGTTGAGAGTCTGTAGGACCTCTTTCTTTTTTGATTTTATTATCCCTGTCTTTTTGCCTGAACTGTTTCTTTTGTGATTACAGTCAGCGAGATGCCCCCGTTTTTTGTAAGTCTCCTTCATAGGTTTTGACTTATTGGGCTTTTGTTTTTGAAAGATAACGACTGCCTGTCTTGACGATTATAGGGAACCATCACCATCTTTTGTTTTGGAAGGACTTCTTTGATGTCGTTCATTGTGCACCTGGATCAACTGAGAAAACTACCCTGCCCCAGGTTATCATTAAGGGTTTTAATTTGTGAAAAGAAAAAAAAAACTCCAACTTCTTTGGCTCAAAGGGGTTGACGAGGGATTATCTTCCTTATAACTCCACTATTTAGGATTTGAAACAATGCATGTACCTCATCAGCGGGGTCTGTTCAAAAGCATACTATAAAGATCGTGGTATCGTTTTCGTCATCCTCCCTTAAAAGGCTTAGAATTTTTAATCGAGAGTTGAACATCACAAAAAATGAAAGCAATTTGAATATAGTGAATACGAATGGACTGATTCAAAACAGACATATGCAATGCATTGATAAAGTAATAAAGTTTGACATGAATAAATGTTCGAACAATCAAAAGAAAATTACAACTTGAAAATTCCAATGAACAAAGAGTCTTCTCGTCTCAGGACTTGTCACTTCAAATGGTGAACCTTGGAGGGATGGTAGAAGAACTCAGCCTGACCATCTTGTGCAAATTCCAATGCTCCTTCATCAATCAGGTTTTGGATTTTGTACCTCAACTTCCAACAGTCGTCAGTATCATGCCTCGGGCTGTTAGAATGATATGCACACCTTGCATCAGGATTATAGTTGGGTGAAGAAGTCTTAGGATTCGGGTGAGGTCCTACCAACGTCACCAGATTCAAATTCAACAGATGTTGCAAAGCTTGGGACAGCGGCATGTTGAGCTTGGTAAACGGCCTCGGAGTAACCCGTTGCTTATGGCAAGATTGTTGTTGGACCTGTGAGGTAGTAGCAACTTGGAGAGGTCCATTCTTCATCAAACCAAACCTTTGACTTCTCAGAAGTTGATTAATGACTTGATCCTCAGCCTTGACTATTTGCTTCATACTTTTGTATCTGTCTTGATGAAGCTGGTTGATCATGGTTCTCAACTCTTCTTGCTCCTGAGCTAAGCCTTGGATAAGAGCCATCTACCCCAGCATCTGGGTTCTCATTGCATCTACCTCAGCTTGCAGATGTTTCAGCCGTTCGTCCTTATTGTCTTCAGGACTTTTCTTGACCAAATTCCCCATGAGGAGTGTTCTCAACTCTTCCTGCCCCTTGGATAGGTTTAGGAAGATTTCCCTGAACTGAGTCTCTTGAGTATGGAGATCCTGGTTGTCTTGTTGGATATCCATTGCTGAAATAAACAGCGAGAACATGAGAAACCTGTAAAGGGTGACCTGTTATGCAATGATATGTATGTATGCAATGTTTTCAAGGATCTCGCGGGGTAAACAGGAAACTATTAGAATCTGAATCTGGTAGCTCGATTGAAGGAACTTCATGTTGTTGAGAGTCCTTCTTCAAGAGTCAAGCTCACCATATCGAGTGGGTCATAGCCCCTGACTCAAGTTATCGTGCTTGGATTTCTAGACAACCTTGGCTAGAGGAAAATAGATCCCCTTTTCCCCTTGCTAGACATTTGGTTCATCCTGACCTGCATCACAAACCCTTAAGATCCTTGAAATGGTTAGGGAAATGCTATGGTATGATGTTATGATGTGTATGCTATGCGTGAAGTGATGTAAGTAAACCCTGCAATAAATCCAAATTGTTGGATAAGGACTATAGACAAAACCTGCAAGGAACTCATGCTGTCAGATAACAAGAATGTGCAAGTAGTTCAAGTTTGAAGGCACACAAGTCACACAAAAGAGCCCTTAGATTTCAGGCTGGCATGAAGTTTAGGTACTACCCTCTTTCAGTTTCAGTTGGTTAAGACCTGTCCTAAAAATAGTAACCGGGTTCTAGAGGATCTCAATATCATTGACTACCCTCAATCGGTCATAATTCTAGTTTGGCAACCTTTTCTTGCAGCCGGAACCATCGCGAGAGTTTAGTCTCAATGAGTGTAGCATACTGCTACTGTTCTATGGCCAAGTTGGTCAATTTAAGGTTCTAAGGTCAGTTGGTGCTTAATGACTCCTCAGAAGACCCATATTCTCCTCGTTCCAACACAAGGGATATCGGTACAGACCAAGGTGTCACACCAACGTAGCTACTACTTCACCCGTGTCGGTCTACGCCGGACAGGTCCCTCACAGTTTATTGCTACTTACCTAAAAAAGGGTACCCCAGATCCGGGTTAGGATCTATAAAACTCCGATACAAGCCCACAATATTAAAGCATATAAGGCATACAATTGAAAACACAAGTGGTCTAATCCTAAGGTACACCTCACTTATAATATTCCCCAGCAGAGTCGCCAGTTCTGTGATCGGTGGAAATAGAACTGACTGTTTTAGAATGCTGGTTCGCGTTTGCGTTTCGCAAAATGTCGCGGTAAGCAAGAGTCGCCACCGTCTTTTATTTTCTCCAACAAGGAAAGGACAAAAGCACAACAAAATTCCTTTTCGAGATGTTTCTCGGGTTCGGGAGGTAGATTATAGAAAGGGAAGGTGTTAGAACCCTTTCTATCCATGGTTATCCACGGGCTCTTAGGTACTTGCTCACTATGTTTTCAAAAGGTTTTTCTTTTCTTGTGTTTGTGGGTTTTTAAAAAAAGTTTTGTTTGAAAACTTCGATTTAACTCTTGTATCTGTCCTCAAGAGTGTATGAAGTGTTGTTTGAAAACTTTGTTTGAAAAGTGTAAGTGCGAAAAGTTGTTTTTGTTTTGAAAGAGCAAGTACCTGAGAACCTCTACCTACTCAAAAGAAATTAAGCTGTGTAAATGTCCTTTAGACAATACTATCCCACTATTGAGAAGTAGGTAGCACCGTCGTTGGAGTTTTCGGGTCAATTCGATTAATGGGACATGTGGTCACTAAAGCAATGGTAGGACGCCTTAGCGATAACCCTAATGTCCTAGATCATTTTATCCTAGGCAACCGTTTCGAGGCAACTTTGATCTTTAGACAGGAGGGCGACCTCTAAAACACCCTATACTCAATGACCACGTCGAGGCAACCAAGTGAGGCGTACCCTAGGAGTGGCATGTGCGAGTGTGTCAGGTTTCAGTTATGTTATCTTTGTGCATGTTATGGTGAGCTACGATTGATTTTAATTTTAAGGTAAGTCTTGTCATGCATAGCCTAGTTAGCATACATCTAGCAGTTAATAGTTGCGAAAAAATAA
Organism: Vicia faba; assembly: GCA_948472305.1. Taxonomy (NCBI): domain Eukaryota; kingdom Viridiplantae; phylum Streptophyta; class Magnoliopsida; order Fabales; family Fabaceae; genus Vicia; species Vicia faba. The sequence goes on along the minus strand of CATIWC010001587.1, from coordinate 104,130 downwards.
AACTAAGCTATTACAAGGCGTCGGGTATTTACATCGCCAAAAACAACCCTTGAAAAGTAAATTGCGGAAAATAAATAAAAGTGATAAAAGAGGTCCTAATTAAAACTATTACAGCCTCGGAGCAATTACATAATTGGAATAAAAAATAACATGCGCGAGAAAAAAATTGAATCAGAGAGTTTTTTAGGGTTTTGAACCTTTTTTGAGAAAGAAGGAGATTCTTGTTATTTTGTATTTAATTAAATTAAACCTAGACTAATTAATTAATAAAATAAAGAAAGACATTTTTTGGTTTTTTATGTTTTTTAAGGAAAAAAATAAAAGATGGTGAAAAGTTATTAAAAACCCTAGTTCTATATTAATTTCAAACTATTGCAAAAATATTAAAATTAACCTAATTAAAACTAAACTAATTAATTATTTATTTATTTACAAAAAATAACTAATTAAATTTAATAAATAAAAATATTATATTTTTTATGTTTTTATGAATTTATTATGAGAATAAATATTAATTTGTTAGTGAAAATAATAATTATAAAAAAAAATTAAATGAAAGAAATAAAAAAAGAGAAAAGAAAAGAAATAAACTTGAAGGGGGTGTTGGGCCCAATTCTGGAGTGTATCAGCAATTCTGAAGCCCACTAACTCTCCAGCCTTTTTGACTTTGGTGATTATCCACACGCCTGTTGACTGGGGAGTATGGTGATCTCCCACTCATGTCCATTGGATCTATGCCTGGAGACATCTGGCGTTTTGAGGTTAGAGGTGCATGGTGGACCATCTTTTGAAACCTGCATATGAACATATAAAGAAAAAAGGGAATAAATGTTTGGGGGGGACCTGAGATTCGAACCCAGGTCCCAATGTTCACATGCCAACGCCTCAGCCACTCAACCAGCCTGTTTAATTCGTTAGTGGAATAAGGGGTAATTATTATATGTGAAAACAAGTCAATATGTTGTAAAATAAAAAATAACGCGCGCGCTTTCAAATTGGCCAACCAGATGCTAACACCTCATCATCTTCTTCGTTTGTCCTGTATAATTAACATCAGATAGCGGGGGTTTTTAACCTCTACTAACTCCTGCAAGGAAAAATAGCGAATAGAAATATAGCAAGCATAAATATTTCGCGAGGTATGGATTGTGTTCGTCTTGGTCTCACGATTTCAGTCATGTATCTCACTAGTCCCAATTTTTCCTGGTTCAGAAAGCCCTATTTGAAAGCTCAAGAACCCTAGAAATTTGATCATGGCATCTCATGATTCAGGGCATTATAGTTCAATTCAATTATGCCCTTAGCTTCATATGGTCTCTAGCAATGCAAAACAATCACAAACATACGTTAAATGCGCATGAATTAAGAGATACAATTATGAAATACAAGGACAAACTGTGGGACTGTATGCAACGATTCCTTGAGCTTCAGTGCTTGAATTTGATTGTAAAACGTTCCTGGGACCTCCTGCAATATGTTTGAATGAATAGAACGCCTTGAACTGGCCTAGATTGCAAGAACAGGTTTCCACTTTTCTTCAAATTTCTTGAATTTGCTATGGCCGTTTCTGCAACTTTCAATCGTGTGCTAGGGTATGGTTAGCTTGCATACATATAGGAGAATCAAATTAGGTCAAAGTTTTGGATCCAATCCATGTGCATTGATGTTTAAATCTTTGATTGAAAATCAAATATTCTTGATTTCTCATGATTGAAAAATGTTGCCAAATTTGGTTTTTTTTTGTATCTTTGACTTGTGCACGAATTTGCCAGCATGTTTTGATCATATTTGCTTCACAAATTGATTTAAAAATCAAATCTTATATTTTCTTATGATTTAAATTAATTAAATGAATTAATATTAATTAAAAATCCAATTAATCAATAAGAATAAGAAAATAAATCCAATTAATCTTGATGGGTCGTGCATAGGTCATGGGTGAAGTTTCAAGAAGAGATTTGAGGCCCATTAGCAAAAAGAAGGTGTTTTGAGCAAAGTTGACTTTTGCAAATTCTTGAAAATTTCCCAACTTCTCCAATGCACAACTTGCTCAATTTTGATCATATGACCATGTTCTGGGACATTTTGGAAAGCTCTTGAAGTCCTCTAACCAATTCCTTTGGTCCCATGTAATTTGGATTTACCAATCTCAAGTTATGGCCTTTGACTCAAAGTGTACTTTTGTTGACTTTTGAAATTGACCTATAATGTAAAAATTGGTAGCTTCTTGTGAGAGAATTTCTTGAACTTGGAGTGTGAAGATGGATTGTAGGAAATTGCATCCCCTTCAAAATGAGCATTGGATGGAATTTTTCTGACAAACCATGAAAAAGTTATGCTCTGGTCAAGATACAATTGACTTTTCTACTGTCCAAAAATAGTAACTTTTTGCATCTTGATGATTTTTGAGCTATTCTTGTGGAATCATGATCAAGACTTGATCAAATGATGATTGTGAACTTAAAACAGGATGTTGACCAAAAATTATGACTTTTGACTGCAAAATGACCATTTTGCCCTTGTAGTTGACTGTGGATCAAATGGAGCTTTTGACTGTGCAAATTGTCACTGTGAGTCTTGAAACTTGGCACGTAGGTGCTTGAGAATGTATATAGGCCTATGAGACTTGATTGAACCATTGAAAACCCCAAATTCCTTTAAAGAACCAAAACCCTAATTTCAGCTGTCTTAGGAGGTGGTCTGACTGTACAACCCTTGTGCCATCTTTGAGAAATTTGAGGATCATTCTTGACATATCTTGAGGAATATGGGAGGGCAAATTTTGGGGTACAACACTTTCGAAAGCGGTCTGACATTCATAATTCCATTTTCCCACTTGATCTTTCTTCAGCAGCTTGAAGATCGGCTCACAAGTAGCAGTCAAATGTGAAGTGAATCTTGCAATGTAATTTAGACGTCCCAAAAAGCCTCTAACTTCCTTTTCCGTTCGGGGAGCTGGCATCTCCTGTATAGCCTTCACCTTTGCAGGATCCACTTGAATACCTTTATCACTAACGACGAAACCCAGCAACTTACCAGACCTTACCCCGAAGGTGCACTTGTTCGGGTTTAACCTCAGCTTGTACATCTTCAACCTGTCGAACAGTTTCTGGAGATGGTCAAGGTGCTCTTCTTCAGTCTGGGACCTTGCAATCATGTCATCAACGTAAACCTCAATCTCATGGTGAATCATGTCGTGGAACAAAGCGACCATGGCGCGTTGATACGTTGCCCCAGCATTCTTCAACCCGAAAGGCATTACCTTGTAACAAAAGGTGCCCCACTGTGTAACAAAAGTTGTCTTCTCCATGTCCTCGGGAGCCATCTTAATCTGATTGTAACCAGAAAAACCATCCATAAAGGAGAAGATCTTATACTGCGCGGTGTTGTCGACCAAAACATCGATGTGAGGAAGCGGGAAATCATCCTTGGGGCTCGCCCTGTTCAGATCCCTATAGTCCACACACATTCGTACCTTACCATCCTTCTTCGGCACCGGAACAACGTTGGCAACCCACTGTGGATAAGAAGTAACAGCTAGAAAATCTGGCGTCAAACTGTTTCATGACCTCGGCTTTGATTTTTTCAGACATCTCAGGGCGCATACGACGAACCTTCTGCTTTACCGGAGGACAGTCTTCTTTAGTTGGCAGGCGGTGTACCACAATATCAGTGTCCAAACCAGGCATATCTTCATAAGACCAAGCAAAGATCTCAACATAGTCACGTAGCATCTGTATCAACCATTGCTTGACACTAGGCTCCAGATTTACACCTATTTTGACCTCTTTCCTGTCTTCCTATGTACCCAAATTCACTGATTCGACTGGCTCCTCATGAGTTTGTATGGCCCTCTCTTCCTGTAGTAACAGTCTAGCAAGTTCCCCAGGCACCTCACAATCATCCTCACCTTCGTCCTCGACTTGGTTGATCGGATTTTCAAAATCATAACTGGCAATAGCAGAGTCGTTATCAATGGGATCCAGAGTGGATATGGATCTGCATTATGATACGTGAGTGTGTGTAAGACAATAGTTGTTTTGATAAAGTGCGAGATAGAAAAGAAAAACAAAGAGCGCAAAATTTGTAATGCAAGAAAACGTCCAATGCTTTATTGATGATATATGAAAATGACAAATAATAAGCCCTCACAGACAAAGCCAGGGTGCCTCGGGCAAGGCACCGGGCCGTAAAGTTTCAAACTGTCTGTTACAAATCTCAAAACAAAAGTCAATTACTGTGTAATAAAAGAAATGATTATGAAGTCTTTCGCTGTCCAGTTGTTCAATCCACCGTTGGTGGTCGGGTAGATCCAGCTGTCGATATTTGAATCTTCTTCAACATCTTCAATTGCATTCACTCCCTGATCACCAATGTGCCGGGGAGGTCTTCCAATCTGCATGCGTCGAACAGCCCTTTGAGCCTCTACAGTAAAGCCCAAACCAAACTTGTCAGTTTTGTGTGTGAAATCAGGGAGCTGGCCCCAATTTGCACACCCACCTTTTTCAATTACAACCCTGGCATCCTTGAGGGAAGCCATCTTCATCGGAGGTTTGTCAGCAGCAACTTCAGTCGACGCCAGAGTCTGGGGGACCTCTTCAAAGTTCTGACACAGGGTTTTGATGAACTCCCCATCCATCTCCACATAGCAAAAGGAATTAAGATGACTCACCATATACTCCTCTTCACTTCGTACCGTGATAATCTTCCCCTTTACCGGATATTTCAACATTTGGTGGAGTGTGGAAGTCACTGCCCCAGCCTTATGAATCCAAGGGCGACCCAGCAGGAAAGAATATGATGGTCGGATATCCATCACATAGAAAGTAGATGCAAAAGTCTGAGAGCTAACTTTAACGGTGACGTCCACTTCCCCGTGCACCATTCTTTTTGACCCGTCGAAAGCCCTAACCACAATATTACTCAGTTTCAGAATCAAACCATCACAATCCAGACGATCTAATGCTTTCTTTGGTAAAACATTCAATGAGGACCCAATGTCCACCATTACGTGGGCCAAAGTAATTCCCTTGCACTCGATCGATACGTGCAGAGCATCATTGTGATTTCTTCCTTTAGCAGTCAGATCTGCGTCTGAGAAACCCAACTCGTTGTCGGTAGTCAAACTAGCTACGCAATCTTTGAATTGATCGACGGAAGTTTCCTGCGGCACATGCGCAGTTTTGAGGAAAGCAATTAAAGCCTTTGCATGGGCTTCCGAACACAATAACAAGAATAACATGGAGATTTTTAACGGGGTCTTCCCAGATGCTCGACTATGTTGTAGTCGCTTTTCTTGATAATCTTCAGAATTTCCTCTATCTCTTTCTTAGAGGTTTCTACAATGATCTTCTTAGGCGCCTCCATCTGGGCAGGCTCACCTGTGATTTCTTTTCCTCGAGCCCCAGATGGCTCGGCGACAGAGGTGATGACTGGAATAGGAACTGGGATAGTAGCTGATGTCCCAGGGGAAATCTCGGGAGAAAAGAGTCTTCCACTTCTGGTGACTTTGCTAGCCCTGGCAATATTACTGATACCAGCATCAGCTTCTTCAATCTTTAAGTCTTGCTTAACTCCATAGTAATACACATCGGCCCCATAGTGCCAAGGGACTGCCTTATCCAAAGTGTATGGGATAGGACCAGGGATGGCAATTGTTGTACCCCAAAATTTGCCCTCTCATGTTTTCTAAATTCTTCCCCCTGCATGATTGATCACAAACTCTTGCCTAAGGAAAAGGAAAATTTTTGAGTGTTGCTTTAAGTACATTTCGATTGGCATTCTGAAGGAGCATTTTGATTGGCATTCTGAAGGAGCGTTTCGATTGGCATTCTGAAGGAGCATTTCGATTGGCATTCTGAAGGAGCATTTCGATTGGCATTCTGAAGGAGCATTTCGATTGGCATTCTGAAGGAGCACTTCGATTGGCATTATGGACAAGCACTTCGATTGGCATTCTGAAAGGCCCTTCGACTGGTGTTCTGAAGGAGCCTTTCGATTAGCATTATGAATAATGTCCTTCGATTGGAATTCCACAAAGGTCCATTCGAAGAAGCATTCAAAGGGTCCATTCGAAGAAGCTTTCGAAGAGCATTCAAAAAAGGCCATCGGCCCATTCGAAAGGGAGCATTCGAAGGAGGCCATCAGCCCATTCGAAAGGGAGCATTCGAAGGAGGCCACCAGCCCATTCGAAAGGGAGTGTTCGAAGGCCAGCTACATGTCATTCAAAATTCAAAAAAGGACAGAATCCCATGTGTTTAGCCAACGTTACAAACTCTCATTCATGGCTTTCAAACACATGATTAACGTTACGAATCCTCCTTCATGGCTGTCAAAACACATATTCAAGGTCATTTAAACCTTTGTCTTCCTGTCCCCTCCACCCCCTCTATATAAAGAAATCACAAATGCTGCAAACAGACCACAAAAATATACAGAAAAATAGAGAACTTAGAGAGACGCTGCCCATAATTTTCCAAGCCAAAGCTGCCACCCAACGAACACCTCCACCCTCAGAACTACAGATCGAAGCACCTCTGTTTGGTAAAAGAAAAATCTAATCTCAAACTCATTTTTAAATTCATTTTGATTGCATATTCATATTATTACTGCTTTTTGTGAATGATTTAATGTGCTACATATAAGCTACAATGCAGAGATGAGATTGTGCCATTGCTTGGGCACAATCTAAGTTTCTCCTTCGAATCCCAGAATAAAACAAACCCAGGCCCAGATTCAGCGGGTGCGAATAAGGGGGAGATTCAAACCAGGGGGGTAAAGTCCCCCCTGGACCCTTAACATGTGTTTTGTTTTGTAGGAACTACATTCTAAGATTCCTGTTCAGAGTTTCGAATCTCAGCAGTTTAGCTTCAAACTGGATCCAGGATGTCCAGATCGAAGGATGACATATCCAGATCGAACACCCTCAGAGTGCAGCCCCTCATGCAACTTCGATCCAGCCTCTTCATTGGGTCGAAAGACAGCTTGCACCTCTTTCGACCCAGGCCTCCAGAATTATATTTTTTTCTTGTTTTGCTGCCTGGCCCATTTGTACTTTGTTTACTTTGTTTTTGTTTATTTCTTTTAGTTTGTTTTTTTAATCAACATAAAAAATCATAAAAATAAATAACTTAGAATTAGGATTTAATTTAGTTAATTATTTTAACCTGTTTTCTCCAATTTTAAAATCAGTAGACTTGGGATTTATTTAAATTTAATCCTTTTCATAAACAAAAATACAAAAAATATTAGGTTTGTTTTAGAATAAATTTTAATCAGTTTTTTTTTTATTAATTAAATTTGACTTAACTGAATATTTAGCATTTTTTCAAAAAAATAAAATAAAACAACAAAAAGATTATATGCTAGTTTTTTTAAGTTTCATGCGCGTTTAGTTTATCGTAACTGCTTATTATTCCCCCAATTTTGGACATGTAAATAATCCCCTCCCCGAAGCCTTGTAATAGTGTAGTATTTACAGTTTCTGCACTCTAAATTCATGTACATATATTAACTGCTTAGATGTATGCTAACTAGGATTGTATGACAAGATCTAAAAACAAAAGGTAGAACACCTAAAAATACAAAGATAATACAAACTGAAAATTGACACACTTGCACATGCCACTTCTAGGGTACACCTCATTTGGTTGCCTCAAATATGGTCATTAAGTATAGGATGTTTTAGAGGTCGTCCTTTTTGTCCCAAGATCATAAGTTGTCTCGAAATGGTTACCTCGATAAAAATGATCTAAGACATTAGGATTACCACTAAAGTGTCCTAACGTTGCTTTAGTGACCACAAGTCCCTTAAATCGAATTGACCCAAAAAACTCCAACGACGATGCTACCTACTCCTCAATAGTGGGATAGCACTATCTAAAGGACAGTTGCACAGTTTAATTACTTTTCGAGTAGCTAGATGTTCTTAAGTACTTGCTCTCTTTTAAAACAAAACAAAAACTTTTCACACTTACACTTTCATCAAAAACAAAACTCTTTTCAAAACCCACAATCACAAAGAAAAGAAAACCTTTTTGAAAACATAGTGAGCAAGTACCTAAGAGCCCGTGGATAACCACGGATAGAAAGGGTGCTAACACCTTCCCTTTCTATAATCTACCTCCCGAACCCGAGAAACATTCTCGAAAAGGAATTTTTTTCTGTGCTTTTGTCCTTTCCCTTGTTGGATAAAATAAAAGACGGTGGCGACTCTTGCTTACCGCGACACTTTGCGAAAACAAACGCAAATGTGAACCAGCATATTAAAAAACAGTCAGTTCTCGTTCCCACCGTTCACAGAACTGGAGACTCTGCTGGGGAGTATGTTAATAAGTGAGGTGTACCTTAGGACTAGATCACTTGTGTTTTCATTTATATTGCTTTGTATGCTTTTAATTTTATGGGCTCGTATCGGAGATATATAAATCCTCCACCCGGATTTTGGGAAACATTCGTAGATAGCAATACATTATGGAAATTGTGCGGGGTATACCGACACGGTTGAAGCAATAGCTATATTAGTGCGAAATATTTGTGAGTACCGGTAGCCTTTGAGTCAATCAAAGAGAATACGGGGCCGCTGAGTGATGTCACTAAGCACTAATGACCTAGAACCTTACTTGACCATCTTGGCCTTTTTAGGGGTAGTGAGATGACCGACTTTGGTGCAGTCCGAAGTTGGTAGATACTCGATACTACACTCATTGAGGATTGTTTTCTCGGAATATTTTGGTCGCCAGTTAAGTGGCTAAACCGAAACGATGAACATAGAAAACAATCCAATGATATTAAGCTCCTTAGAACCCGGTTACTATTTATAGGACAGGTTTTTTGAGCCAACTAAACTCAAGAGGGTACTTACCTATGAAACCTCCTGCAAGCCTGAAACTAGGGTTTTTGGTGTGACTTGCTTGTACATGTGTTTTTTCATACATCATAAAGCATCATATGCATCTGCTAACCATTTCAAGGGTTTAGATCTTCATCTTTGTTCTTGTTTTGCAGGACATGGAGTCTCTCCGCAGGAAAACAATTCAAGTTAACCTTGTAAGGGTCCCTCTGCAACTCAAAGAGCTTACATCCAGGATTCCCGAGAATTCTCTCTTCAGTGAAAGACATGGTAGACTCCACAGCTTGGTCAACACCAACATTGAAGAAGACATGATGAAAGTTCTCTTCCAGTTCTTTGACCCCCTACACCACTGTTTCACATTCCCTGATTATCAATTGGTGCCTACTTTGGAGGAATTTTCTCAACTCCTGAGAATTCCTATTCTTAGTCAACTACCCTACAACGATACGGAAAAGGAACCAAAACTTGAAGATGTTGCTCAAACATTACGCTTGCAACCATCCGACATCAAAGGGCATTGGGAAACCAAAAGTGGTATCAAAGGGTTCTTGGCAAAGTTTCTGTTTGAGAAGGCACGAGAATGCTGGAATTCTCTTGATCTACAAGCCTTTGAAGAGATTGTGGCATTCCTTATCTATGGTTTGGTTTTGTTCCCAAATCCTGATCAACTTATAGATGTGAATGCTGTCAAGATTTTCATATCCAGGAATCCCATACCTACATTGCTTGGGGACATCCTCCACTCATTTTACACACGAACAATGAGGAAAAGAGGTGTTCTCATGTGTTGTACTCCTCTCTTAGCAAGGTGGTTTATTTCTCACCTTCCACAATCAGTTTTGAAGAATGAACAGGGTTTAAGGTAGTCACAACGATTGATGACCCTCACGCATTCTGATGTACATTGGTGTTCTCGGTCTAGAGAAAATGTCACTATCATTGATCATTGTGGAGAATTTCCTAATGTTCCGTTACTTGGAATTAGGGGAGGAATTACCTACAACCCTTGTCTAGCTTTGCGACAATTTGGATATGCTCAGAGGGATGGCCCTCATGACATGCTGATCCCTGACCTAGTCTTTGACTTTGACAACGATGCGCAAGGACTTCGACAAAGGTTCACCAGAGCTTGGAGAATGCCTAATAGAGTGGATAGTAAGACACTGGGGCACAAGAATTCTATCCCCCTTGAGCCTTACCTCAAGTGGGTACGAACCTGCTCCCAGAATCTTATGATGCCATATCCTCACATTCTCCCCTTGATCAAAGAGCCTGTTATGGAAGGAGAGGTTCCATACGCCATCCTACATCCTGACATGCCAACATCATGGGAAGAAATGCAAAAGAGTTGGATCCAACTCAAGGAAGAGCGGAATACTTTTGAAGCCAACTTCTATGCCAGTGAAAAGAATGTTTTGGAGCTTACCCGCTGACTTCACGAGGAGGAGACCCTCAACACTTACATCGCTCCAAAGAGGATGCGCAATGTCTTTCTACATTAAGAATTTTGTAATATTTCGCCCATGGGGCACTTATGTACTAACAAATTGCTTCTTAATGTGACGTGTGTTCTTTTTGTCTACAACAAATTTGAATTTTTGAACCCTTGAATGCATTACATAGCATACCATTCATCATATGCATAGCAGGTACCCTTTTACAGGTCTCTTATCTTCTTCGCTGTTTATTTCAGCAATCATCATGTCTGCTGAAACTTCCACTGAGCAAGCTATCAAGGCCCTCCAGGCCCAGAATGCCCAATTTCAAGAGTTGGTCATGAATCTAGCTAAGGGTCAGCAGGACTTGAAGACCCTGCTCCTGAAAAAGAAGAAGAAGAAGAGGACCATCCTGTTCAACACCGGACGCAGGCTGGGAAACGGGCTGCAGAATGAAATTGACCTGGCCACCCCGTTTGGAGAGAAAGACAGTCCACAAGAAAGGAGGGCTCCTAGCCCTGAGGTCTCCGACAACGAGACGGACTATGATGAAGAACAGTATCCTCCTGCTAAGGATAAGTACAAACAGCTGGAGGACCATTTGAACGCCATGGAAGTACAGAAGGTGCCCGGTCTGGATTTCGGAGATTTGGGTTTATCATCTGGGGTGGTGATTCCCCACAAGTTCAAGGCACCTGCCTTTGACAAATATGATGGAGCTTCCTGTCCCAAGCTGCACCTCCGGTCATATGTGAGGAAGATCCAACCATACACTACTGATAAGAATTTATGGATCCATTTCTTTCAGGACAGTCTCTCAGGGACTCAGCTTGAGTGGTTCTATCAGTTGGATGGAGCCAGTATCCGCAGCTGGGAGGATTTGGCTGCTGCATTCTTTAAGCATTATCAGTATAATTCCGACCTTGCTCCTACGCGTACCCAACTCCAGGGTATGTCAATAGGGACGAGCGAAGGATTTAAAGAGTATGCTCAAAAATGGAGGGACTTGGCCGGAAGGGTGAAACCACCTTTGGTTGATCGTGAACTAGTTGATATGTTTCTGGGGACCCTGTCTGGTCCATTCTTTAACCATTTGATTGGAAGCTCCTAAGCCGGGTGTGATCGGTGGATCTGGAACTGACTGTTTAACGCTGGTTTGCGAAATGTTGCGGAAGCAAGAGTCGCCACCGTCTTTTATTTTCTCCAAATGGAAAGGACAAAAGCACAGAAAAATTCCTTAAAGAGATTGCTCTCGGTTCGAGAGGTAGATTATATAAAGGGAAGGTGTTAGCACCCTTTCTATCCATGGTTATCCATGGGCTCTTAGATACTTTCTCACTTGTGTTTTCAAAAATTGTTTGTTTGCTTTTCAACTGTGGGTTTTAAAAAGTTTCTTTGAAAATTCCAGTTCGACTCTTGTATCGGTCCTCAAGAGTGTTTGAAAAATTGCTTTCGAAAGCTTTTGAAAAGGTGTCGGTGTGAAAAGTATTTTTGATTTGTTTTGAAATTTAGAGCAAGTATCTAGAGTCGTCTACCTACCCTAAGGAATTCGTCTGTGTAGATGTCCTTTAAAGTAGTGCCATCCCACCATTGAGAGGTAGGTAGCACCACCGTTGGAGGTGTTCGGGTCAATTCGAGGTTTGGGACATGGTGATCACCGGAGCAATAGGAAGACACCTTAGAAGCTACCCTCATGCCAGGTTCCCAGATCATGAGGACTTACTAAGACATCCTCTACTCGACGATCACCTTTTGAGGCAAGGCAACAGTGAGGCGTACCCTAGGGGTGGTGTGTGATTTGTGTGTCATGTTCAGTTATTTTATCTTGTCATGTTATGAGTGATCTATGCGCTTATTTTTATTTTTTGTCCATTCATTCTTGCATGCATTGATTTAGCAGTTAAAAATTGCGAAAAGTAAAAGTTCTAAAGCTATTACAAAAGGCGCGGGTCCACATCGCCAAAATTTCCAGAACCCAATTTGACAGAAAAATAAAGACTTAAAGAAAAGTAAAGTGCGAGAAATTAAAATGTTACATGGCCTTGGGAGAGGTACATCAAAATTATACGGAAAAGAAATAAACATGCGAATTAAATAAGAATTAAAAACGAGGGCGTTGGACCCTTTTTTGCAAAATTGAATTAAATGATTAAATTAACTAATAAAAAAGGAAAAGAAATTTTTTTTTATAGTTTTTTTGTATTTATATGATTTTAATGAAAAAGAATTAATTGAAATAAAATGCTAACCCTAATTTTAGTTGTTTTTAGTTTATTAAGAAAAGATTAAATTTTAACCTAATATTTAACCTAATTATTTACATGCCATTTAATTATAAAAATAAATAATAGGAAATATTTAATTATTATAAAAGAAAAGAAAAAAGGATAAAAATGATTATAAACCCTAATTCTACCAATTTTAGGTTTTTATTAAAAAAAATGTTAAGATTAAACCCTAAATTAAAACTAAGTGAATTAATGCAATTTATTTACAAAAATACTAAAATAAAAATATTTATTATTTTTTATCTTTTCTGATTTTTTGGTGTTTTTTTATATATTATGAAAATATTAAATTAATTAAAAAAACAATAATTGAAAGAAAGTAAAAATAATGAAAAAAATAAAGAAATAAAAAATTTGCAAACCTAGGGGGGGTCTGCCCCCAAATTGGGAGGTAAATCTTTGGCAATTTGAGCCCAATAAGCTTCAGGCCTGGCTGACTTTTCCACTAGTGTACCCAAGCGTTGACTCACGTGTACCATGCTCTCCAAATCTGTGCCCTTGAATTGATGAAATTGAACGCGTGGACGGCTTGATGGAGGAACGTATGATATTCCTCCATGGTGAACTTGCACAAAATCCTTAATTGAAAAATAATGTGAAAGGGGTGGGGGACCTGGGGCTCGAACCCAGGTCCTGATGAATACCAATGATATGCCTTGCCAAACGGACCAAACGCGCGTCTTGTACCTTAAACAACAAACAATGAATATAAAATAAATAATGGTTAGTGGGGCCTCCGCGCGCGAAAATTTGAACCAACCATTCATAGCTTGCCACCGAGTCATCTTCTTCATGGCTTTATTTTTTCCCTGAAACAAAATACAATCAGCAACGGTTTTTTAAACGTCCCCATAGACACCCTATTGAAAAATAGCGATTATCCCCTGGGGCCTCATAAATTAGGCGCGAGGGTCTTGTTCTCTTCGTCCAAGCGCGCTGAGTTGGATGGTCTAGGTCTTATATGCCAATTGTTCCTTAAACGAAAACCCCCAATTCACAATTTGGAAAACCCTAATGCCTAACAATGGTGAAATCTCTAATAACGCATGAAAACACAATTAAACTATTTGGTTAGCATTAGAATCAAACAATGAATATGAATCAAACATTAAAAAGTGCCAAAAACGCATGATTCATGATGTACGAATGCACGAAATTTTCTGTACAGGGTGAGGTCGTTCTCACGTTTCTGGGGGTGGATGCTTGGGGTTTTGATCCAAATGCGTTGCTTGATGTCCCAGGAATGTGATGAGATGGTTATTTGGCCTTGAATCGCCTTCTATCTCTATTTTCAGTTTTGAAATTTTTAGGCCAAAAGTGTGAGTTTGATAATGGAGTTTATGCGCAGCTTTTTTGTAATGAGCATTAGGTCTTGATTGTGTACTTATGTGTGAGTGTTTTAGGTTAAGAAACTTGATCAAAATCCATGCATTGATGTGAAAAAGATTTGATTTGCAAACCATAATTTTTTCAATCTTTTTTCATGCTTTTTAGCTCTCAATCATATCCAATCAACTTCAATTCTTCCCTAATTTGATTTTGCACGAAATATTGAGGATATTATATGCACTAAAAGATTTGAAATAGTAGGTTTAACATTTTTCATGTATTTTAATTAATTTAAATGAATTATTAATAATAAAAATCCAAATAAATAAATAAATAATGAAGAAAAACTTCCCTTTGGGCCAAATGGTCGTGCACATGCCTTGGATGATGAATTGTGGAAGAAAAAGAGGCCCATTAGCAATTTTAGGTCATTTGAAGCAATGTTGACTTTTCAAAATATCCAAAAATTTCCCAACTTCCACAAGGCATAACTTGCTCAATTTTTAAGCTTTGCTCATGTTCTTGGACATTTTGGAAAGGTCTTTGAGTCCTCTAACCAATGTATTTGGTCCCATGTCATTTTTATTTACCAATCTCAAGTTATGTCCTTTGACTTAGAGTCCCTTTTTGTTGACTTTTGAAAATGACCTATAATGTTGAAATTGATAACTTTTTGTGAGAGCATTTCTTGGACTTGAAGTATGAAGAGGAGTTGTAGGAAATGTCTTTCTCTTCAAAATGAGCTTTGGATGGAATTTTTCTGAAAATCCATGTGAAAGTTATGCCCTGGTCAATTTACAGTTGACTTTTTCAACTGTCCAAATAAGGAAACTTTTGCATCTTGATGATTTTTGAGCCAAGCTTTGAGAATAATGATCAAGCATTGATCAAATGATGTTTGTGGCTTCAAAATGAGATGTTGACCAAAAATTTGAACTTTTGACTGTCAAATGACCATTTTGCCCCTATAGTTGACTATAGTGCAATTAGGGTTTTGAATGTGCAATTTTGTGCTGAAAGTCTTGAAACTTGGTATGAGGATGTTTGACCATATTTATAAGCATGTGGGACTTGATTGGACCTTTGGAAACTTCATTTTCTTGATCAGAACCAAAACCCTAATTTTGACTGTTCAGGAGGCTCTTACACTGTGCAACCCTTGGGGAATTTTGAAGCTTTGACTTGACAAACTTTGAAGAATATGGGAGGGAAAATTTTGGGGTACAACAGTTGCCCCTGTTCAATCTTCTTAGACCTGAGGATGCAGATTGGCTGACGTGCCTTTCGTAATCCGAAGGTGGAAGATGATTGAACACTAGAGTGCCCAGAAATTTGCACTCACATAGTAGCAGTGTGATGATGGAATGGGCTTATAGATGCCATTTAGAGGTTGATGAATAGGATGATGGGCTTATAGATGCCATCTGGATGTTGATCGCGTAAGAGATTCCTTAGCGAGAACTTGCGTACCTGCAAAAGAAAAATGAGTACCTGACATGTTGCAGGAGCTGGTCTTCAGATGCTTTGTGTAGATATGTCCTACCTGGTTACAGGAATCGGATCTTCGAATTCTTCAGACGTGCCCTGGCGAGATATAGGAATCGAGTCTGGTAATGTTAGTCTCCAACGGATACACCCTGGCAAGATTCAGGCATCGGATCCTCGAACTCTTCAGACACACCCTGGCAAGATACATGAATCGGATCTGGTGATGTTAGTCTTCAACGGATACACCCTGGCAAGATTCAGGCATCGGATCCTCGAACTCTTCAGACACACCCTGGCAAGATACAGGAATCGGATCTGGTAATGTTAGTCTTCAACGGATACACCCTGGCAAGATTCAGGTATCGGATCCTCGAACTCTTCAGACACACCCTGGCAAGATACAGGAATCAGATCTGGTAATGTTAGTCTTCAACGGATACACCCTGGCAAGATTCAGGTATCGGATCCTCGAACTCTTCAGACACACCCTGGCAAGATACAGGAATCGGATCTGGTAATGTTAGTTTTCAACGGATACACCCTGGCAAGATTCAGGCATCGGATCCTCGAACTCTTCAGACACACCCTGGCAAGATACAGGAATCGGATATGGTAATGTTAGTTTTCAACGGATACACCCTGGCAAGATTCAGGCATCGGATCCTCGAATTCTTCAGACACACCCTGGCAAGATACAGGAATCGGATCTGGTAATGTTAGTCTTCAACGGATACACCCTGGCAAGATTCAGGTATCGGATCCTCGAACTCTTCAGACACACCCTGGCAAGATACAGGAATCGGATCTGGTAATGTTAGTCTTCAACGGATACACCCTGACAAGATTCAGGTATCGGATCCTCGAACTCTTCAGACACACCCTGGCAAGATACAGGAATCGGATCTGGTAATGTTAGTTTTCAACGGATACACCCTGGCAAGATTCAGGCATCGGATCCTCGAACTCTTCAGACACACCCTGGCAAGATACAGGAATCGGATCTGGTAATGTTAGTTTTCAACGGATACACCCTGGCAAGATTCAGGCATCGGATCCTCGAACTCTTCAGACACACCCTGGCAAGATACAGGAATCGGATCTGGTAATGTTAGTCTTTAATGGATACACCCTGGCAAGATTCAGGTATCAGATCCTCGAACTCTTCAGACACACCCTGGCAAGATACAGGAATCGGATCTGGTAATGTTAGTTTTCAACGGATACACCCTGGCAAGATTCAGGCATCGGATCCTCGAACTCTTCAGACACACCCTGGCAAGATACAGGAATCGGATCTGGTAATGTTAGTCTTCAACGGATACACCCTGGCAAGATTCAGGTATCGGATCCTTGAACTCTTCAGACACACCCTGGCAAGATACAGGAATCGGATCTGGTAATGTTAGTTTTCAACGGATACACCCTGGCAAGATTCAGGCATCGGATCCTCGAACTCTTCAGACACACCCTGGCAAGATACAGGAATTGGATCTGGTAATTGGTCGTCAACAGATACACCCTGGCAAGATTCAGGAATCGGACCTTTAGTTGCGACCATTGATGGTAATCAATTTTGTACTTTTGTCCTGAAAAGACAAGCGTTAGTTGTATGCGATGTCATGTGGTATGACATGCGAGATGCTCTCTGAATACGTGAGATTGTATGTTCATGATGCGTATATGCATACTATAATGTATGAAGATGTTTATGAATGTATTTTTTCGTCTAGGAAAGTAAATCCTTGACGGGTGCCGGGAAGTCACTCCTGGGCTGATGTTGAAGAATGGATTTTGCTTCCGCTGGGGATGATAATTGCAAGAATACCGGTAGGAGAAGATGACTCCGTTGGGGAATAAACTTGGCGAATGGAATAAATCTGCGGGGAGGAAAGTACTCTAACGATCTTGCTGGGAAGCAATACTCTGTGGGGAGAGAGATACTTTGTTGAGTTGTTGATAATAACTTGCTGGGGATATCTTTGCTGTGTTGGAAGTGCTGATAGACTTTGCTGGGGATAAGAAGACTCCGTCGAGGATGCTCTTTCCGTGGCTTTTGGCTGAGAATAACCCAGTTATATCCTGGTAAGGAAATAACTCTTTGAATAAAGCTGGGCGATGCGTTTGCGCTCTGCGAGGATAAGCTTCCAGAATCTACTGGGGATAAGCTTACTGCTTGGGGAGATGAATTCCAACTATCTTGGGGAAGCTGGATTGGATTCTCCTGGGGAAGTTTTGAACTGGATCGAGGAAGTGGCTCCATTGAATATTGGTATGCCGCCGGGGAACAATCTTTAGACCAAGACTGTCGGGGATGCTTGTTAAGAATACATATGCTGCTGGGGAATGTTGAGATCTGCTGGAGGATACCCAACTTCTTTAAGGTTTGATAATATAGCTTTGCTTGAGGAGAGTATACTGTCTTGCTGGCTCACTCTCTGGGGAATTAAGATGTACTGGTTATGTTTTTTAGCTGAACCTACCTTGGTGCCTTGGAGGACAGAACAATTAGATTGCTCAGACAACTCTTTATTGCCCCTGTTTCTAATGTTACCTGTAATTAATCCTTTGTTTCGTATGCAACTGTTTATGAGTTAGCAAATTATTGTCAATGCATATATCACAAATTGAACCTTGGACGTTCTTCGCAAAACAAAACAGAAAAAGAAAAACAATTGGCACTTTTAACTGAAAAATATATTTGTATTGATTTTTGAATGGCCTGAACATAGGCGTTTTGTGTACAAGGGGCTGACGTCCTAGTAAGAGAACGCCGTCGAGCAAAGGAGTTTATACAATTTTTGTACAAGAGAAAATAAAACAGCTGTGTGCAATGAATGATCCCACTGGGTTTCAACTCTGCTATCGCCTTTATAACTCCGAGCGTCTCATCACTTGATGACCTAAACGAAGATGAAGCTGACTGATCGATGCCGTCTGAACTTGATGTAGATACCGGATTCTGGATGCAAAGTGATCCAATGAGACATAGTATTACGCTTTTATCCCTAATTTTTGCCTGGACCGCCCTTTCGGGTTTTCAGTCCACCGGGATACCCATTTTTGCCCAAGCCACCTTTTCAGGTTTTCGACTTGCCGGGTGTACAGATTTTTTTTATTTCATCCCTTCATTTTGCCCGAACCCTTTTGGTTCGCCGGGAAGCCCTAATTTTTGCCTAGGCATGTCAGCCTAGCGGGTCTTTTTTCATGTGTAGTATCTTTTTACTATGTCTGCATTAGCGGGGTGAGGAAGGTCGTCACCATCCATATTGGTTAGAATTATGGCTCCTCCTGAGAACACATGCTTAACCACAAATGGCCCTTCGTACGTAGGAGTCCATTTGCCCCTTGGATCACTCTGAGGAAGAATGATTCGCTTGATTACTAGATCCCCAACTTGATATTCCTGTGGTCTGACCTTTTTGTTAAATGCCCTGATCATCCGTTTCTGATACGTCTGACCATGGCAGATAGCAGCAAGTCTCTTCTCATAAATAAGGTTTAATTGATCAAGTCGTGTCTGGATCCAATCATCTTCGTTCAGATTTGCATCCTTCATTATCCGGAGAGAGGGTATTTGTACTTCGATCGGTAAGACTGCCTCCATACCATAAACCAAAGAGAAAGGAGTTGCCCCGGTTGACGTCCTAGCTGAGGTACGGTACCCATGTAGAGCGAACGGTAACATCTCGTGCCAATCTTTATAAGTCACTGTCATCTTCTGCACGATCTTCTTGATATTTTTATTTGCTGCTTCTACAGCCCCATTCATCTTTGGTCTGTAAGGAGAAGAATTGTGGTGCTGTATTTTGAACTGCTCGCAGAGCTCAGTGATCATCTTGTTATTCAGATTGGTACCGTTGTCTCTAATGATCCTCTCTGGGACGCCGTATCGACAAATCAGGTTGTGCCGAATGAACCGTGCCACAACAGTCTTGGTTATTGTAGCGTAGGAGGTCGCTTCAACCCACTTCGTAAAGTAATCAATTGCTACCAGGATGAAGCGATGCCCATTAGATGCCGTAGGTTTAATCTCACCGATCATGTCTATGCCCCACATTGCAAACGGCTAAGGCGCAGTCAGAACATTCAGGGGAACTGGAGGAACATGCACCTTGTCTGCATAAATCTGGCACTTATGGCATGTCCTGGAATGTTGGTAACAGTCAACTTCCATTGTGGACCAGTAATACCCTGCCCGAAGGATCTTCTTTGCCATTGTATGTCCACTGGAATGTGTACCAAAGGTCCCTTCATGTAGCTCTTCCATGATCCTTTCTGCTTCCTTCTTATCCACGCAACGCAGTAAGGTTGAATCATGGTTTCGCTTGTACAAGATGTCGTTGCTAAGGAAGAACTTCGCTGCGAACCTTCTCAGGAACTTCTTATCATTGACTGAGGCACCTTCAGGGTATTCCTGAGCTTCCAAATATCTCTTCACCTCATGGTACCAAGGCTTCTCAGTCACCAATTCAGTCTCGAGATCACAACAGTATGCCGGTTCGTCCAGTTTCCAGATGATGATCCGGGGAGCCTCATTATCCCATTTGACCTTGAACATAGAAGACATTGTAGCTAACGCGTCCGCCAGCTGATTCTCCTCTCTCGGAAAGTGTTCAAAGGTTATCTTCGTGAAGTGGGGGATCAAGGTCAACACACATTCTCTGTAAGGAATAAGATTCGGATGTTTCGTATCCCACTCTCCTTTGATCTGATTGATCACGAGAGCGGAATCTCCGAAGACACTCAGAAACTTGATCCTTAAGTCGATCGCAGCTTGAAGACCCATGATGCATGCCTCATACTCCGCCATGTTGTTGGTACAGTTGAAACATAGCCGGGCAGTAAGTGGAGTATGAGTGCCTTGAGGTGATATGATTACAGCGCCGATACCGTTTCCCAAAGCGTTGGAGGATCCGTCAAAGTGCATAGACCATCGGGATCCTTCCTCAGGTCCTTCATCCGGTCCAGGTACTTCACAATCAGTCACAATCATAATGCTTTCGTCCGGAAACTCGAAGTTCATTGACTGATAGTCATCTACGGCCTGATGTGCCAAGTGGTCTGCCAATACACTTCCCTTGATGGCTTTCTGGGTTGTATACTGAATGTCGTATTCCGTCAAGATCATCTGCCATCTTGCTATTCTCCCAGACAGAGCAGGCTTTTCGAATATGTACTTTATGGGATCCATCTTTGAGATCAACAAGGTAGTGTGAGTTAGCATATACTGTCTCAGCCGGCGAGCAGCCCATACCAAAGCGCAACAAGTTTTCTCAAGCAGTGAGTATCGGGTCTCACAGTCGGTAAACTTTTTGCTAAGGTAATAAATGGCATGCTCTTTTCGGCCAGACTCGTCATGCTGCCCCAGCACACACCCCATTGAGTTGTCAAGTACTGTCAGGTATAATATTAGAGGTCTCCCTTCAACCGGTGGCATAAGAATGGGTGGTTCTTGGAGATACTCCTTGATTCTGTCAAAAGCAGCCTGACATTCATCATTCTAACGTACTACCTGATCTTTCTTCAACAACTTGAAGATTGGCTCACAGGTAGCAGTTAGGTGTGAGATGAATCGAGCAATGTAATTCATGCGTCCTAAAAAGCCTCTGACCTCTTTCTCTGTCCTAGGAACTGGCATCTCTTGAATAGCCTTGACTTTGGCAGGGTCCACTTGAATACCCTTATCACTTACAACGAAGCCCAGCAACTTTCCAGATCTTACCCCGAAGGTACACTTGTTCGGGTTCAACCTCAGCTTGTATAGTTTCAACCGGTCAAACAACTTCTGCAGATGATCTAGGTGTTCTTCCTCAGTCTGGGACCTTGCGATCATGTCGTCCACATAGACTTCTATCTCATGATGGATCATATCATGAAATAAAGCAACCATGGCACGCTGGTAGGTTGCCCCAGCGTTCTTCAATCCAAAAGGCATGACCTTGTAGCAGAAGGTGCCCCACTGAGTAACAAAGGTAGTCTTCTCCATGTCTTCAGGTGCCATCTTGATCTGATTGTAACCTGAAAAGCCATCCATGAAAGAGAACACCTTATGCTGAGCTGTATTGTCAACAAGGACATCAATGTGAGGTAAAGGGAAGTCATCCTTGGGGCTGGCCCTGTTCAGATCCCTGTAGTCGACACATATTCTGACCTTTCCATCCTTCTTTGGTACCGGCACCACATTAGCAACCCACTGAGGGTAAGAAGTCACTGCAAGGAACCCAGCATCAAACTGCTTCATAACCTCGGCCTTGATCTTCTCAGACATCTCTGGACGCATACGGCATACCTTTTGCTTTACCGGAGGGCAGTCTTCCTTAGTAGGCAAGTGATGGACCACGATATCAGTGTCCAACCCGGGCATGTCTTCGTAGGACCAGGCAAAGATCTCCATATAATCATGTAGCATCTTAGTCAACCGTTGCTTCACGCTGAGCTCTAGGTTGGCACCAATCTTTACCTCTTTCCTGTCTTCTTCAGTACCCAAGTTTATTATTTCCACTGGCTCTTCATATGGTTGAATTGCCCTCTCTTCCTGAAGTAACAGTCTTGCAAGCTCGCCATGCACTTCGCAATCATCTTCACCTTCGTCTTCGGCTAAGTTGATCGGATTTTTGAAGTCATAACTGGCAGTAGCAGAGTCGTTATCAGTGAGATCCAGAGTGGATTGAAACCTGTATGAGTGAGTGTGTGTGTAAATACAGTTGTTTTGAAATATATGTAAAGGAAAGAAAGACAGAAAAGGAGCATCAGATTTGCAATGCGAGAAAACGTCCAAGATTTTCATTTATGATATATGAAATGACAATTTATATGCCCTCACAAATGAAACCACAGTGCCTCGGGTAAGACACCGGGCCATAGAGTTTATTTATTGTTTATTACAAATAACAAAAACATAGGAATTCATTACTCAGTAACAAGAGAAACAGGTAGATTGTCCTTTGCACTCCAATTGTTAGGTCCACTGTCGGTTGCCGGGTAAATCCAGCTATCAAACTCAGCTTCATCCGCTTCATCTTCGTCCCCAATAGCATTCACTCCATGGGCAGGCAGGGGAGCTGTCACTACATTAGGCTTCTCAGATGCCTCAAATTGTACCTCTTTGGCGTCAATAAGGTCCTGCAGCTTGTTCCTTAATGCCCAACAGTCATCAGTGGTATGCCCTGGGCTATCTGAATGGTAAGCACAACGAGCATTTGGATTGTACTTAGGAGATGTAGTATTTGCAAACTTCGGAGCCTCTCTGACGGTTACTAAGTTGGTTGAGAGCAACTGTGGTAAGATCTGCGACAAGGTCATACTAAAACGGGTGAATTCCCTTCTGGGTCTCTCAGCCCTTGGTTGGTTAGCTTGCCGAGGAGCGGCTACAGGCTTCGCAATCACCAATGCGTTGACAGATTGGCGGCGCTCTGGTTTGTCTTGCCTTCTAGGCCCATACACCACACTGGCCTCTTTCTTGAAGGGTTTCTTCTCTGAACCTATAGATGCACCCATTGGAATCTTACCAGACTTCAACCCAGCCTTAATTCTCTCTCCAGTCAGAATTAGATCAGTGAACCCTGCAGACGAATTCCCGATAAGATGGTTGAAAAATGGCCCAGATAGGGTCCCCAAGAACATGTCTACCAACTCCCGATCAGTCAACGGAGGCTGCACCCTGCCAGCCAGATCCCTCCACTTCTGAGCGTACTCTTTAAAACCTTCACTTGAACCTAACGACATACCCTGGAGTTGGGTACGTGTAGGGGCAAGGTCGGCATTATATTGATACTGGTTATAGAAAGCAGTAGCCAACTCCTCCCAGTTACGAACCTTGGTCCCATCCAGCTGATAGAACCATTCGAGATGAGTCCCTGAAAGACTCTCCTGGAAGAAGTGGATCCACAAATTCTTATCCGCTGAGTACGGTTGAATCTTCCGAACATAGGACCTGAGATGTAGCTTGGGACAAGACGCCCCGTCGTACTTAGTGAAAGATGGTGCTTTGAACTTCCGAGGAATAATCACGCCAGTAGACAAACCCAAATCTCCGAAATCCAGCCCAGGTACCTGTTGTATCTCCATAGCATTCAACCTATCTTCCAACTGCTTGTAATGGTCTTCTGCCGGAGGATATTGCTCTTCATCAAAATCAGTCTCGTTGTCAGAGACTACCGGACTAGGACCTTTTTCTGCTTGGGGGGTACTCTTGCCAATGGAAGAACCAGCCTCTTCATTTTGCAGAGTATTGCCAAACCTTTGGCACGTGTTGAAAAGAACAGTTCTTCTCTTCTTCTTCTTTTCCTTCTTCAGGAGCAGAGCCTTCAGCTCCTCTTGGCCCTGAGCCAAACCCATGATTAATTCCTGAAATTGCACGTTCTGCGCCTGAAGAGCCTTGATGGACATTTCAGTTGATGATGAGTCAGGATTCATGATGCTGAAATAAACAGCGAAGAAAGGTAAGCAACCTGAAAAGAGGAAAGCCTGCTATGCACATGATGAATGGAATGCGTATGATTTATGTTTTCAAAGACAATCGGGAATCAACTTTGTAAACAAAAAGGAACACACTTCATTAGATTCAACTTTGAAACTGAAATTATTCAACAGGTTGCCCTTAGGCGTTACATGAAAGGAAATACTGAAAAGGGAAATAAAACTGTAAAAGAACATCCGGAGCTCCTTATTGATCCCATGGTCTCCTCTTCTCAGTACGGATGTAGGCATTCAGAGCTCGCTCATTCTCCAACTGCTTTGTCAGCTTCTGGATTTTTAATTCCTGCTCGTTGAACTTTTCCCGGTAAGAATCCCGTTCTTCTCGCAGTTGCGACCAAGACCTCTTTAATGTCTCATAATCAGTAGGTACTTGAGGAGGCAGGACAGTTGGAGGAACACCGTCTTTGTCAGGACACTCAAGAATGACGGGTCTGACAGCTTCATACGGCATACCTAACTTCTGAGCACGGATGCGAACCCATTTGTAGTAGGCTTCCATAGGTAAAGAAGTCTTTGGCCCTAGCTCTTGTGGGTCAGCTTTATGAACCTTGTCCCAAGCCTTTATGAACCTACGACGCAGCTCGTCACTATCCACTTGAAACTCAAAACTGATGTGAGGCACCAACATCTCATGGGGACCTGCTCTTCTGGCTCTTCTAAACTGACGGAGCGCTAGACATGGATTGTAAGAGATTCCTCCTTGGGTACCAATCAGAGGAACATTAGGGTATTCCCCGCATCGATCAATAACAGCTATCTCATCCAAACCTCTGCAAGTCCAAATGATGTCTTTATCGGTGAGAGACATTAACCTGTGAGCCCAACCTCTTCCTTCTTGGTTCTTTAGTACGAACTTGGGGAGGTGCGAAATAAACCACCTCACCAACAAAGGGATACAACACCATAGGGTTCCTCGTCTTCGGGTAGTACGAGCATGAAGTTGTTGCAAGATGTCACCCAAGAGAGTGGGCACCGGATTCTGAGACATAAAGATCCTTATGGCAGTGACATTGATGAAGTTGTCAGGATTAGGAAACAGGACTAACCCATAGATTAGGAGAGCCAAGATGTCTTCATATGCCCTAAAGTCCAAGTCATTCCAGAAACTGTTAGCTTTACCAATCAGAAACTTGGCCAAGAAACCCTTAACTCCGCTTCTAGTCACCCAGTTGTCCATTACCTCTTGATGTGTCAGGGGAAGAGCTGCAACAACATCCTCGAGCCTGAGGGTCTTTTCCCAACCAGTAAAGGGAGTCTGATCCAAGATAGGGATACCAAGCAAATCAGAGAACTCTTCCAGGGTAGGGACCAGCTGGAAGTCTTGAAAGGTGAAGCACTGGTACAGAGGGTCATAGAACTGGGTCAGAACACTCATCAACTGTTGATCCCGCTTTGCAGTGACTAAACTGAGAAGAGAACCATGCCTCTGAATGAAGGAAGTGGTATTTGGAATCCTGCTAACCAACTCCTCAAGCAACTCAGGTGAATGAACAAAGTTGAACCGGATAGTATTCCTTCGCACAGGCATCATGATGTCCTACAAAACAGAGCAAAGGTGAAACCCTCTTATCTTTGAAATGGTCAGTCCTTATGCAGGATGCATGCAATGCTCATGATGTTATGATGTTATGATAAAGCACACCACACATAGATACAAAGGCAAACATGATAAGGCACACAAGTCACACAAGGAAACCCCCTAAAGTTTAGGCCAGCATGAGGCCTAGGTACTACCCTCTTTCAGTTTGTTGGTTCATACCTGTTCTATCAAAGTAACCGGGTTCTTAGAGGATCCCAATATCATTGACTACCCTCAATCGGTCATAACTCCAGCATCGCAATCTTTTCTTGCAGCCAGAACCATCACGAGAGTTTAGCCTCAATGGGCGTAGCATACTGCTACTGTTCTAATGACCAAGTTGTGTCATTTAAGGTTCTAAGGTTGTTGGTGCTTAACGACTCCTCAGAAGACCCATATTCTCCTCGTTGCAACACAAGGGATATCGGTACAGACCAAGGTGCCACACCAATGTAGCCACTGTTTCACCCGTGTCGGTCTACGCCGGACAGGTCCCTCACAGCTTATGCTACCTAAACAGGGTATCCCCAGATCCGGGTTAGGATCTATGTAACTCCCATGCAACCCACAAATTTAAAGCAGATAAGTCAATATAATTGAAAACACAGTTATGAACTAACCCTAAGGTACACCTCACTTTATAAGTTTGAGTCCCCAGCAGAGTCGCTAGTTCTGTGATCGGTGGATCTGGAACTGACTGTTTAACGCTGGTTCGCGAAATGTCGCGGAAGCAAGAGTCGCCACCGTCTTTTATTTTCTCCAAATGGAAAGGACAAAAGCACAGAAAAATTCCTTAAAGAGATTGCTCTCGGTTCGGGAGGTAGATTATAGAAAGGGAAGGTGTTAGCACCCTTTCTATCCATGGTTATCCATGGGCTCTTAGATACTTGCTCACTTGTGTTTTCAAAAATTGTTTGTTTGCTTTTCAACTGTGGGTTTTAAAAAGTTTCTTTGAAAATTCCAGTTCGACTCTTGTATCGGTCCTCAAGAGTGTTTGAAAAATTGCTTTCGAAAGCTTTTGAAAAGGTGTCGGTGTGAAAAGTATTTTTGATTTGTTTTGAAATTTAGAGCAAGTATCTAGAGTCGTCTACCTACCCTAAGGAATTCGTCTGTGTAGATGTCCTTTAAAGTAGTGCCATCCCACCATTGAGAGGTAGGTAGCACCACCGTTGGAGGTGTTCAGATCAATTCGAGGTTCGGGACATGGTGATCACCGGAGCAATAGGAAGACACCTTAGAAGCTACCCTCATGCCAGGTTCTCGGATCATGAGGACTTACTAAGACATCCTCTACTCGACGATCACCTTTCGAGGCAAGGCAACAGTGAGGCGTACCCTAGGGGTGGTGTGTGATTTGTGTGTCATGTTCAGTTATTTTATCTTGTCATGTTATGAGTGATCTATGCGCTTATTTTTATTTTTTGTCCATTCATTCTTGCATGCATTGATTTAGCAGTTAAAAATTGCGAAAAGTAAAAGTTCTAAAGCTATTACAAAAGGCGCGGGTCCACATCGCCAAAATTTCCAGAACCCGATTTGACAGAAAAATAAAGACTTAAAGAAAAGTAAAGTGCGAGAAATTAAAATGTTACATGGCCTTGGGAGAGGTACATCAAAATGATACGGAAAAGAAATAAACATGCGAATTAAATAAGAATTAAAAACGAGGGCGTTGGACCCTTTTTTGCAAAATTGAATTAAATGATTAAATTAACTAATAAAAAAGGAAAAGAAATTATTTTTTTTAGTTTTTTTGTATTTATATGATTTTAATGAAAAAGAATTAATTGAAATAAAATGCTAACCCTAATTCTAGTTGTTTTTAGTTTATTAAGAAAAGATTAAATTTTAACCTAATATTTAACCTAATTATTTACATGCCATTTAATTATAAAAATAAATAATAGGAAATATTTAATTATTATAAAAGAAAAGAAAAAAGGATAAAAATGATTATAAACCCTAATTCTACCAATTTTAGGTTTTTATTAAAAAAAATGTTAAGATTAAACCCTAAATTAAAACTAAGTGAATTAATGCAATTTATTTACAAAAATACTAAAATAAAAATATTTATTATTTTTTATCTTTTCTGATTTTTTGTGTTTTTTTATATATTATGAAAATATTAAATTAATTAAAAAAACAATAATTGAAAGAAAGTAAAAATAATGAAAAAAATAAAGAAATAAAAAATTTGCAAACCTAGGGGGGGTCTGCCCCCAAATTGGGAGGTAAATCTTTGGCAATTTGAGCCCAATAAGCTTCAGGCCTGGCTGACTTTTCCACTAGTGTACCCAAGCGTTGACTCACGTGTATCATGCTCTCCAAATCTGTGCCCTTGAATTGATGAAATTGAACGCGTGGACGGCTTGATGGAGGAACGTATGATATTCCTCCATGGTGAACTTGCACAGAATCCTTAATTGAAAAATAATGTGAAAGGGGTGGGGGACCTGGGGCTCGAACCCAGGTCCTGATGAATACCAATGTTATGCCTTGCCAAACGGACCAAACGCGCGTCTTGTACCTTAAACAACAAACAATGAATATAAAATAAATAATGGTTAGTGGGGCCTCCGCGCGTGAAAATTTGAACCAACCATTCATAGCTTGCCACCGATTCATCTTCTTCATGGCTTTATTTTTTCCCTGAAACAAAATACAATCAGCAACGGTTTTTTAAACGTCCCCATAGACACCCTATTGAAAAATAGCGATTAGCCCTTGGGGCCTCATAAATTAGGCGCGAGGGTCTTGTTCTCTTCGTCCAAGCGCGCTGAGTTGGATGGTCTAGGTCTTATATGCCAATTGTTCCTTAAACGAAAACCCCCAATTCACAATTTGGAAAACCCTAATGCCCAACAATGGTGAAATCTCTAATAACGCACGAAAACACAATTAAACTATTTGGTTAGCATTAGAATCAAACAATGAATATGAATCAAACATTAAAAAGTGCCAAAAACGCATGATTCATGATGTACGAATGCACGAAATTTTCTGTACAGGGTGAGGTCGTTCTCACGTTTCTGGGGGTGGATGCTTGGGGTTTTGATCCAAATGCGTTGCTTGATGTCCCAGGAATGTGATGAGATGGTTATTTGGCCTTGAATCGCCTTCTATCCCTGTTTTCAGTTTTGAAATTTTTAGGCCAAAAGTGTGAGTTTGATAATGGAGTTTATGCGCAGCTTTTTTGTAATGAGCATTAGGTCTTGATTGTGTACTTATGTGTGAGTGTTTTAGGTTAAGAAACTTGATCAAAATCCATGCATTGATGTGAAAAAGATTTGATTTGCAAACCATAATTTTTTCAATCTTTTTTCATGCTTTTTAGCTCTCAATCATATCCAATCAACTTCAATTCTTCCCTAATTTGATTTTGCACGAAATATTGAGGATATTATATGCACTAAAAGATTTGAAATAGTAGGTTTAACATTTTTCATGTATTTTAATTAATTTAAATGAATTATTAATAATAAAAATCCAAATAAATAAATAAATAATGAAGAAAAACTTCCCTTTGGGCCAAATGGTCGTGCACATGCCTTGGATGATGAATTGTGGAAGAAAAAGAGGCCCATTAGCAATTTTAGGTCATTTGAAGCAATGTTGACTTTTCAAAATATCCAAAAATTTCCCAACTTCCACAAGGCATAACTTGCTCAATTTTTAAGCTTTGCTCATGTTCTTGGACATTTTGTAAAGGTCTTTGAGTCCTCTAACCAATGTCTTTGGTCCCATGTCATTTTTATTTACCAATCTCAAGTTATGGCCTTTGACTTAGAGTCCCTTTTTGTTGACTTTTGAAAATGACCTATAATGTTGAAATTGATAACTTTTTGTGAGAGCATTTCTTGGACTTTAAGTATGAAGAGGAGTTGTAGGAAATGTCTTTCTATTCAAAATGAGCTTTGGATGGAATTTTTCTGATAATCCATGTGAAAGTTATGCCCTGGTCAATTTACAGTTGACTTTTTCAACTGTCCAAATAAGGAAACTTTTGCATCTTGATGATTTTTGAGCCAAGCTTTGAGAATCATGATCAAGCATTGATCAAATGATGTTTGTGGCTTCAAAATGAGATGTTGACCAAAAATTTGAACTTTTGACTGTCAAATGACCATTTTGCCCCTACAGTTGACTGTAGTGCAATTAGGGTTTTGAATGTGCAATTTTGTGCTGAAAGTCTTGAAACTTGGTATGAGGATGCTTGACCATATTTATAAGCATGTGGGACTTGATTGGACCTTTGGAAACTTCATTTTCTTGATCAGAACCAAAACCCTAATTTTGACTGTTCAGGAGGCTCTTACACTGTGCAACCCTTGGGGAATTTTGAAGCTTTGACTTGACAAACTTTGAAGAATATGGGAGGGCAAATTTTGGGGTACAACACCGGGTTTACAGACCTTATCTTGACTGGTGAGAGGATTGAAGCTGGAATTAAGGCTGGAAAAATACAGAAGGGTGCCTCCTCGAGCACCGAGAAGAGACCGTTTAAGAAAGAGTCCAGTGCGGTCTACAGTTCGAGAAGGAAGAATAGACCTGAACACCGCCAAGCTGTCAATATGGTTGTTATCTCAAAACCTGCCGGTGCTCCTCAGCATCACAACCAACGAAGGGACGAGAGACCTCAAAGGCAATTCACTCGTCTCAACATGACCTTGTCTCAGATTTTGCCACAATTGCTGAAGACCAATCTGGTGACCCTAAAAGAAGCTCCAAAGAATCCAAATGCAATGTCACCAAGGTATAGCCCTAATGCCCGCTGCGCTTTTCACTCTGATAGCCCGGGGCATAATACAGACGATTGTTGGGTTCTGAAGAACAAGGTGCAGGACTTAATTGATGCAAAGGAGATTGAGTTCGAGGCGCACGAGAGGCCTAATGTTGTAACTGCTCCCATGCCCAGGCATGGAGTGAATGCTGTAGAGGAAGACTCGTTTGTAGTTTCTGTGGATGATGTTGTTACCCCTCTAATGACTATCAAGAAGAACCTGTTACTAGCCGGTTTATTTCCGGGTTGTGGTGAAGGTTGCCCTATGTGTTCTGTTTTACCTACTGGTTGTCCATATTTGAGGTCAGGTATCCAGAACCTGATGGATAGTAAAGAGATTCTTTTTGAAAAGACCGTTGTTCCACCCATTCATTCTGAAGAAGTTTCAATCATTACCATTTTCGACAATTCTTCCAAGGCTCCCTCGAGGACGCCTATTAGAATTACATCTGTTCCGAAGACCGCACCTATAATCATCACTGTTCCGGGGCCCATCCCCTATACGTCTGACAAAGCTGTCCCCTGGCACTATGGGGCAGATATTTATGTTCTCAGAGTTAAGCAAGAGTTTGATGCTGATACCGGCGTCGGCAACATTACAGGGCCTGCTAAAGTCACCCGCAGTGGTAGACTTTTCTCACCTGATATTACTCCGCCAGCTGTCCGAAGACCTGTTGTCATTAAGCCTGCAAGTGTACCTACTGCTGTTCCTGATCAAATTCCTATCCTTCCCCCTGTCGCCGAGTCATCTAGCGCTCGGGGCAAAGGGATCGCTACTGATATGCCTGCCCAGACGGAGGCGCCAAAGACAATCAGCGTTGAAGCTTCCAAACAGGAGATGGAAGAGATTCTGAAAATCATCAAGAAGAGTGATTATAATGTGGTTGAGCAACTGGGGCAAACCCCATCCAAGATTTCCATGTTATCGTTGCTGTTGTGTTCAGAGGCCTATGCCAAGGCTCTGATTACCTTCCTAAAGACGGCCCACGTGCCACAAGAGACATCAACTGATCAATTTACCGATTGTGTGGCCAATTTAACTGCTGATAATGGTTTGGGTTTCTCCGACGCTGATCTGACTGCTAAAGGGAAGAACCATAATGATGCCCTGCATGTCTCCATTGAATGCAGCGGCACTACTCTTGCACATGTGTTGGTTGACACTGGTTCCTCGTTGAACGTCTTGCCAAAGAAAGCTTTAGACAAGCTGGATTGCGAAGGTTTGGAGCTAAAGCCGAGTAACATTGTTGTCCGGGCCTTTGATGGATCTAAGAGGATGGTGCACGGTGAGGTTGACATTTCAATCAAGGTTGGTTCTCAGGTCTTCAACTCTACATTTTACGTGATGGACATTCGGCCGTCCTATTCTTGTTTACTGGGTCGTCCATGGATCCACAAAGCTGGAGCCGTAACCTCAACGCTCCACCAGAAGTTGAAATACCCGATCAGAGGGAAGATTGTAACAGTTCAAGGGGAGGAGGAATACATGGTCAGCCACCTCAACTCGTTCCGGTACGTAGAGATGGATGGGGAGTTCATTGAGACCCCATTTCAACACTTTGAAGAGGTTCCTCAGACATTGGCATCGGCAGAGACTGTGATGGAAGATTCTCCCATGAAGATGGCTTCCTTAAAGGATGCCCGGGCTGTTATTGAGAAGGGTGAGTATGCAAACTGGGGCCGACTTCCTGATTTCACTCAGAAGACTAACAAGTTCGGTTTGGGTTTCACTGTAGAAGCTCAGAGGGCTGTTCGAAGTGCAAGGATTGGAAGACCTCATGTATTCATCAGCAACTCGGGAGTGAATGCCATTGAAGACGATGTTGAAGAGTCTGAGTTCGACAGTTGGATCTATCCTACTACTGATGGAGGACTAAGCAACTGGACAGCAAAGGACTTCATCCCTATTACTTTTATTACTCAGTAATGATCTCTTTATTTCGAATTTGTAACAGACAATGTTTTGAAACTTTATGGCCCGGTGTCTTACCCGAGGCACCGTGGCTTCATTCATGAGGGCTTTTGTATGCCATTTTCATATATCATTAATAAAAGCATTGGATGTTTTCACATTTCAAATTTTGTGCTCCTTGTCTTTCTTTATTACATATTGCAAAACAGCTATTTTACACACACTTACATATACAGGTCCCAATCCACTCTGGATCTCACTGGTAACGACTCTGCTACTGCCAGTTATGACTTTGAAAATCCGATCAACTTAGCCGAAGACGAAGGTGAAGATGATTGTGAAGTGCCTGGTGAGCTTGCAAGACTACTACTCCAGGAAGAGAGGGTCATTCAGCCACATGAAGAGCCGGTGGAAACAGTGAATCTGGGTACCGAGACAGACAAGAAGGAAGTCAAGATCGGGGCAAATCTGGAGCTTAGTGTGAAACAACGGTTGACTCAGATGCTGCATGACTACGTGGAAATCTTTGCCTGGTCTTACGAAGATATGCCTGGGTTGGATACCGAGATTGTGGTTCATCGCCTGCCTACCAAGGAAGACTGCCCTCCGGTAAAGAGAAAGTTCGCCGTATGCGTCCAGAGATGTCTGAGAAAATTAAGGCCGAAGTTATGAAACAGTTTGATGCCGGTTTTCTAGCAGTAACTTCTTACCCTCAGTGGGTCGCCAATGTGGTTCCAGTGCCGAAGAAAGATGGTAAGGTCAGAATGTGTGTTGATTACAGAGATTTGAACAGGGCAAGCCCTAAGGATGACTTCCCTCTGCCTCACATCGACGTTCTGGTTGACAATACTGCTCAGCACAAAGTATTCTCCTTTATGGATGGTTTCTCCGATTATAATCAAATCAAAATGGCTCCTGAAGACATGGAGAAGACCACTTTTGTCACTCAGTGGGGTACCTTTTGTTACAAGGTCATGCCTTTTGGGTTGAAGAATGCTGGGGCAACATATCAGCGTGCCATGGTTGCTTTATTTCATGACATGATCCATCATGAGATCGAAGTATACGTCGATGATATGATTGCGAGATCCCAAACTGAGGAGGAACACCTTGACCATCTACAAAAACTGTTTGACAGGTTGAAGTTGTACAAGCTGAGATTGAACCCAAACAAATGTACCTTCAGGGTGAGGTCTGGCAAATTGCTAGGTTTCGTCGTGAGCGAAAAAGGTATTCAAGTGGACCCTGCCAAGGTGAAAGCCATACAAGAGATGCCAGCTCCCAAGACAGAGAAAGAGGTCAGAGGTTTTCTAGGACGTCTGAACTACATTGCCTGATTCATCTCGCACCTAACTGCTACTTGTGAGCCAATCTTCAAACTGCTGAAGAAAGATCAAGTGGTACGTTGGAACGATGAATGCCAAGCCGCTTTCGAAAGAATCAAAGAGTACCTCCAGGAGCCACCTATTCTTATGCCACCAGTGGAAGGGAGACCTCTAATCTTATACTTGATAGTGCTTGACAACTCAATGGGGTGTGTGCTGGGGCAGCATGACGAGTCTGGCCGAAAATAGCATGCCATTTATTACCTTAGCAAAAAGTTTACCGACTGTGATACCCGATACTCACTGCTCAAGAAAACTTGCTGCGCTTTGGCATGGGCTGCTCTCCGGCTGAGACAGTATATGTTAACTCACACTACTCTGTTGATTTCAAAAATGGATCCAATCAAGTATATCTTCGAAAAGCCTGCCTTATCCGGAAGAATAGCAAGATGGCAGATGATCTTGACTGAATATGACATCCAGTACACGACTCAAAAAACAATCAAGGGAAGTGTATTGGCAGACCATTTGGCACATCAGGTAGTGGATGATTACTAGTCCATGAACTTTGAATTCCCAGACGAGAATATCATGGTAGTAACTGATTGTGAGACACCTGGACCGGATGAAGGACCTGAGGAAGGATCCCGATGGTCTATGCACTTTGATGGAGCTTCAAACGCTTTGGGTAATGGCATTGGCGCTGTGATCATATCTCCTAAAGGCTCTCATACTCCATTTACCGCCCGACTGTGTTTCAACTGCACCAACAACATGGCGGAGTATGAAGCATGCATTATGGGTCTCCGAGCTGCAATTGACCTAAGGATTAAGTTTCTGAGTGTCTTCGGAGATTCCGCTCTTGTGATCAGTCAGATCAAAGGAGAGTGGGATACGAAACACCCAAATCTTATTCCTTACAAGGAGTATGTATTGACGTTGCTTCCCCATTTCGAGGAGATAACCTTTGAACACCTCCCAAGAGAGGAGAATAAGTTGGCGGACGCGTTAGCTACGATGTCTTCTATGTTCAAAGTCAAGTGGGACAACAAGGCTCCCCGGATCATTATTTGGAAATTGGATGAACCCGCACATTACTGTGATCTTGAGACCGAAGAGGCAACAGAAAAGCCTTGGTATCATGAAGTGAAGAGATACCTTGAAGCTCAAGAATACCCCGAGGGTGCATCTGTTAATGACAAGAAGTTTCTGAGAAGGTTCGCGGCAAAGTTCTTCATCAGCAATGGCATTCTTTACAAACGTAACCATGATTCAACCTTACTGCGCTGCATGGATAAAATTGAAGCAGAAAGGATCATGGCAGAGCTGCATGAAGGTGCTTTCGGAACTCATTCCAGTGGACATACCATGGCAAAGAAAATCCTTCGGGCAGGATACTACTGGTCCACAATGGAAGCCGACTGTTATCAGCATTCTCGGACATGTCACAAGTGCCAGGTCTATGCTGATATGGTGCATATTCCTCCAGTTCCTCTAAATGTTTTGACAGCACCTTGGCCCTTTGCAATGTGGGGCATTGATATGATCGGCGAGATCATACCTATGGCATCCAACGAACATTGTTTCATCCTGGTAGCGATTGATTACTTTACCAAGTGGGTTGAAGCAGCTTCCTTTGCTACCGTAACCAAGAACGTCGTGGCACGGTTCATTCGGCACAACCTGATCTGTCGATACGGTGTACCAGAGAGGATCATTACGGACAATGGTACCAATCTTAACAACAAGATGATCACTGAGCTCTGCGAACAATTCAAGATACAGCATCATAACTCTTCTCCCTACCGGCCGAAGATGAATGGGGTTGTAGAAGCAGCTAATAAGAACATTAAGAAGATTGTGCAGAAGATGACAGTGATATACAAAGACTGGCATGAGATGTTACCATTTTCTCTTCATGGGTACCGTACCTCAGCACGGGCGTCAACAGGGGCAACACCATATTCCTTGGTTTATGGCATGGAGGCAGTCTTGCCCATCAAAGTTCAGATACCCTCTCTTTGGATCATGAAGGATGCAGGTTTGAGCGAAGACGACTGGATCCAGACCCGACTTGATCAATTGAATCTAATCGACAAAAAGAGACTTACTGCTATTTGTCATGGTCAGACGTACCAAAAACGAATGATCAAGGCATTTAACAAGAAAGTCAGACGACAAGAGTATCAAGTTGGAGACCTGGTAATCAAGCACATTATTCTACCTCAAGGTGATCCCAGGGGCAAATGGACTCCTACTTACGAAGGGCCATTTGTGGTTAAGAACATCTTCTCAGAAGGAGCGATGATTTTAACCACCATGAATGGTGACGATCTTCCTCACCCCGTCAATGCAGACATAGTAAAAAGATACTACGCATAATCAAGGACCCGCTAGGTTGACTGGCCTAGGCAAAAATAAGGGCTTCTCGGCGAACCAAAAGGGTTCGGGCAAAAATAAGGGAGGAAAATATAAAAAATAAATAAAATTTGTACACCCGGCAAGTCGAAAACCTGAAAAGGCGGCTTGGGCAAAAATGGTATCCCGGTGGACTGAAAACCCGAAAGGGCAGTTCAGGCAAAAGTTAGGGATTAAAGCGTAATACTATGTCTCGTTGGATCACCTCGCATCCGGACTTCGGTATCAACTACCAGGCTCGGACGACACCAGTCAATCAGATTCACCTTCAACTAAGCAACAAAGTGATAAGATGCTTGAAGATATAAAGGCAATAGCAGAGTTGGAACCCAGTGGGATTATTCACATAGCTATTTTGTTTTCACAAATTGTATAAATTCTATTTGTTCGGCGACATTCTCTTACTAGGACGTCAGCCTCTTGTACAAAACGCCTATTTACAGGCCAAACTTCAAAGTCAATACAAACTCATTTTCAAACAAATTTCAAATTGTTTTTCCTTTATCTGTTTTGTTTTGCAAAGAACGTCCAATGTTCAATTTGACATTAAATTGCTGCTCATAAATATTTACATGCGAAACAAAGGACTAATTACGGGTGATATCAGAAACAGGGGCAATAAGATTTGTCTGAGCGGTCTAATTGTTTTGTCCACCAGGTACCAGGGTATATATTCAGCTGGAGAATATGGCTAAGATACTTTCACTCCCCCAGAGTAAGAAAACAATGGTGGCTCTCCCAGCTGAGACTTGCAACTATGAACAAATCAGCAATGCTCCCCCAAGCAGAGCTCATCCACCATCAGCCCTGAAAAAGTCGGGTATCCCCAGAAGGTCTTAATATTCCCCAATGGAGTATAAAGACATTCTCCAGCAAGCATAAGAGCATCCCCGACAGTCTTAATATTCCTCAACAGAGTATAAGAATGTTTCCCGGAGGAATACAAGATACCCCCAGTGGAGCCATTTCCCCAGCACAGTCTAAAAAGGCTTCCCCGCCAGAGTTGAGTCATCTTACCCAGTAGATTCTGGAAGCTTGTCCCCTGCAGAATACGAATGTATCTCCCCAGCCAAATTCAGAAGGTTATCCTCACAAGAGTCTAACTGGGTTATCCTCAGCAAGTTACAACTGAAAGATCATCCCCAGCGAAGTTCTTTCTTTCCCCAAGCAGGACTTCTATCCTCAACAGGTTCAATATCACCAGCAACGGTAATCCATCCCCAGCGGAGTTCATCATCAAAATCCCCAGCAGAACTTATCAACAGATTCCCCAACGGAATTATCATTAAACTCATCAACAGAACATCTCTCCCTCACAGAGTAATTCCCCACAGAGTAATCTCTTCACCGTGTTTATTCCCCAATGGAGTTCCTCTCTCCTGCAGGTTTATTCTCACAAACATCTTCGTTCATCATCCCCAGCGGAAACGAAGAACTCA
This sequence comes from Vicia faba, assembly GCA_948472305.1. NCBI lineage: Eukaryota > Viridiplantae > Streptophyta > Magnoliopsida > Fabales > Fabaceae > Vicia > Vicia faba. The sequence goes on along the minus strand of CATIWC010001587.1, from coordinate 66,801 downwards.
ACTTTATTCTCCAGTAGCTCCAGGATTTATTTTACCCAGCTAAAAACATCACATCTTCATACATCATGACATGCATACGCATCATACAACAAAAATCTCATTTATTTTGAGAACATCATGACATTAGGCATTTCATACATCATGACATTGCATGCAGCTAACGTTTTACCTTTTTCAGGAAAAGGTCAATCAAAAGATGGCTACCATCAACCTTTTTAGGTCCCAGTTTAATACCTGTAGCAAGCCAGGAAAATATCTGTGGACGACTGATTGAAGGTTAATACCTGTAACAAGCCAGGAAGACCTTTCTTTCTCAGGTAAGAGATTAATACCTGAAACCAGCCAGGACAGATATCTCCTCGACCAACCTTTTCAAGTCCTAGTTTAATACCTGTAACAAGCCAGGAAGACCTTTCTTTCTCAGGTCAGAGATTAATACTTGGAACCAGACAGGACAAGTACTATAATCTCAACGGTATACTCCATTGAGCACGAGTCAGTTCCTAGATCTTGATGTTTTCCTCCGTCATAGTGTGGACAAGTTCTATAACCTCAGTGGTTTACTCCATTGAGCACGAGACAGTTCCTAGATCTTGATGAAGATGTTTCCTTACATCATAGTGTGGACGAGTACTATAACCTCAACGGTATACTCCATTGAGCATGAGTTAGTTCCTAGATCTTGATGTTCTCCTCCGTCATAGTGTGAACAAGTTCTATAACCTCAGCGGTTTACTCCATTGAGCATGAGACAGTTCCTAGATCTTGATGAAGATGTTTCCCTATGTCATAGTGTGGACGAGTACTATAACCTCAACGGTATACTCCATTGAGCACGAGTCAGTTCCTAGATCTTGATGTTCTCCTCCGTCATAGTGTGGACAAGTTCTATAACCTCAGCGGTTTACTCCATTGAGCACGAGACAGTTCCTAGATCTTGATGAAGATGTTTCCCTATGCCATAGTGTGGACGAGTACTATAACCTCAACGGTATACTCCATTGAGCACGAGTCAGTTCCTAGTTCTTGATGTTTTCCTCCGTCATAGTGTGGACAAGTTCTATAACCTCAGCGGTTTACTCCATTGAGCACGAGACAATTCCTAGATCTTGATGAAGATGTTTCCCTATATCATAGTATGGACGAGTACTATAACCTCAACAGTATACTCCATTGAGCACGAGTCAGTTCCTAGATCTTGATGCTTTCCTCCGTCATAGTGTGGACAAGTTCTATAACCTCGGCGGTTTACTCCATTGAGCACGAGACAGTTCCTAGATCTTGATGAAGATGTTTCCCTACGTCATAGTGTGGACGAGTACTATAATCTCAACGGTATACTCCATTGAGCACGAGTCAGTTCCTAGATCTTGATGTTCTCCTCCGTCATAGTGTGGACAAGTTCTATAACCTCAACGGTTTACTCCATTGAGCACGAGACAGTTCCTAGATCTTGATGAAGATGTTTCCCTACATCATAGTATGGACGAGTACTATATCCTCAACGGTATACTCCATTGAGCACGAGTCAGTTCCTAGATCTTGATTTTTTCCTCCGTCATAGTGTGGACAAGTTCTATAACCTCAGCGGTTTACTCCATTGAGCATTAGACAGTTCCTGGATCTTGATGAAGATGTTTCCCTATGTCATAGTGTGGACGAGTACTATAACCTTAACGGTATACTCCATTGAGCACGAGTCAGTTCCTAGATCTTGATGTTTTCCTTCGTCATAGTGTGGACAAGTTCTATAACCTCAACGGTTTACTCCATTGAGCACGAGACAGTTCCTAGATCTTGATGAAGATGTTTCCCTACATCATAGTGTGGACGAGTACTATAACCTCAACGGTATACTCCATTGAGCACGAATCAGTTCCTAGATCTTAATGTTTTCCTCCGTCATAGTGTGGACAAGTTCTATAACCTCAGCGGTTTACTCCATTGAGCACGAGACAGTTCCTGGATCTTGATGAAGATGTTTCCCTACGTCATAGTATGGACGAGTACTATAACCTCAACGGTATACTCCATTGAGCACGAGTCAGTTCCTAGATCTTGATGTTTTCCTCTGTCATAGTGTGGAGAAGTTCTATAACCTCAGCGATTTACTCCATTGAGCACGAGACAGTTCCTGGATCTTGATGAAGATGTTTCCCTACGTCATAGTGTAGACGAGTACTATAACCTCAATGGTATACTCCATTGAGCACGAGTCAGTTCCTAGATATTGATGTTTTCCTCCGTCATAGTGTGGACAAGGTCTATAACCTCAGCGGTTTACTCCATTGAGCACGAGACAGTTCCTAGATCTTGATGAAGATGTTTCCTTACATCATAGTGTGGACGAGTACTATAACCTCAACGGTATACTCCATTGAGCATGAGTTAGTTCCTAGATCTTGATGTTTTCCTCCGTCATAGCGTGGACTAGTTCTATAACCTCAGCGGTTTACTCCATTGAGCACGAGACAGTTCCTGGATCTTGATGAAGATGTTTCCCTACGTCATAGTGTGGACGAGTACTATAACCTCAACGGTATAATCCATTGAGCACGAGTCAGTTCCTAGATCTTGATGTTTTCTTCCGTCATAGTGTGGACAAGTTCTATAACCTCAACGGTATACTCCATTGAGCACGAGACAGTTCATAGATCTTGATGAAGATGTTTCCCCCAATTGAATTATGAACAGGTTCTTAAAACTCAGCTGAGACATTCTCCCAGTTGAAGTACAGGAAGGTTCCTAAATCTCAACGAAGTTAGACTTCCCCAGTGGAATTTTCTACAACAACAGGTATGCAAGTTTTCGCTAAGGAATCTCTTATGCGATCGACACTCCTGCAGATGGCATCTATAAGCCCATCCTCCTACCAACAATCTCCAAATGGCATCTGTAAGCCCATTCCTGACATCACAATGCTGATACTTCACCATGCGAGTGCAAATTTCTGGGCGCTCTAGTGTTCAATTATCTTCCACCCTCGGATCACGAAAGGCTCGAAAGCCAATCTACATCCTCAGGTTTAAGAAAATTGAACAGGGGCAACTGTTGTACCCCAAAATTTGCCCTCTCATGTTTTCTAAAGTCTTCCCCCTGCATGATTGATCACAAACTCTTGCCCAAGGAAAAGGAAAATTTTTGAGTGTTGCTTTAAGTACATTTCGATTGGCATTCTGAAGGAGCGTTTCGATTGGCATTCTGAAGGAGCATTTCGATTGGCATTCTGAAGGAGCCTTTCGATTGGCATTCTGAATGAGCGTTTCGATTGGCATTCTGAAGGAGCATTTCGATTGGCATTCTGAAGAAGCACTTCGATTGGCATTATGGACAAGAACTTCGATTGGCATTCTGAAAGGCCCTTCGACTGGTGTTCTGAAGGAGCCTTTCGATTAGCATTATGAACAATGTCCTTCCATTGGAATTCCACAAAGGTCCATTCGAAGAAGCATTCAAAGGGTCCATTCGAAGAAGCTTTCGAAGAGCATTTGAAAAAGGCCATCAGCCCATTCGAAAGGGAGCATTCGAAGGAGGCCATCAGCCCATTCGAAAGGGAGCATTCGAAGGAGGCCATCAGCCCATTCGAAAGGGAGTGTTCGAAGGCCAGCTACATGTTATTCAAAATTCAAAAAAGGACAGAATCCCATGTGTTTAGCCAACGTTACAAACTCTCATTCATGGCTTTCAAACACATGATTAACGTTACGAATCCTCCTTCATGGTTTTCAAAACACATATTCAAGGTCATTTAAACCTTTGTCTTCCTGTCCCCTCCACCCCCTATATATAAAGAAATCACAAATGCTGCAAACATACCACAAAAATATACAGAAAAATAGAGAACTTGGAGAGACGCTGCCCAGAATTTTCCAAGCCAACGCTGCCACCCAACGAACACCTCCACCCTCAGAACTACAGATCGAAGCACCTCTGTTTGGTAAAAGAAAAATCTAATCTCAAACTCATTTTTAAATTCATTTTGATTGCATATTCATATTATTAATGTTGTTTGTGAATGATTTAATGTGCTACATATAAGCTACAATGCAGAGATGAGATTGTGCCATTGCTTGGGCACAATCTAAGTTTCTCCTTTGAATCCCAGAATAAAACAAACCCAGGCCCAGATTCAGCAGGTGCGAATAAGGGGGAGATTCGAACCAGGGGGGTAAAGTCCCCCTGGACCCTTAACATGTGTTTCGTTTTGTAGGAACTACATTCTCAGATTCCTGTTCAGAGTTTCGAAGCTCAGCAGTTTAGCTTCGAACTGGATCCAGGATGTCCAGATCGAAGGATGACATATCCAGATCGAACACCCTCAGAGTGCAGCCCCTCATACAACTTCGATCCAGCCTCTTCACTGGGTCGAAAGACAGCCTGTACCTCTTTCGACCCAGGCCTCCAGAATTATATATTTTAACCTGTTTTCTCCAATTTTAAAATCAGTAGACTTAGGATTTATTTAAATTTAATCCTTTTCATAAACAAAAATACAAAAAATATTAGGTTTGTTTTAGAATAAATTTTAATCAGTTTTTTTTTATTAATTAAATTTGACTTAATTGAATATTTAGCATTTTTTCAAAAAAATAAAATAAAACAACAAAAAGATTATATGCTAGTTTTTTTAAGTTTCATGCGCGTTTATTTTATCGTAACTGCTTATTATTCCCCCAATTTTGGACATGTAAATAATCCCCTCCCCGAAGTCTTGTAATAGTGTAGTATTTACAGTTTCTGCACTCTAAATTCCTGTACATATATTAACTGCTTAGATGTATGCTAACTAGGATTGTATGACAAGATCTAAAAACAAATGGTAGAACACCTAAAAATACAAAGATAATACAAACTGAAAATTGACACACTTGCACATGCCACTCCTAGGGTACACCTCATTTGGTTGCCTCAAATGTGGTCATTAAGTATAGGATGTTTTAGAGGTCGTCCTTTTTGTCCCAAGATCATAAGTTGCCTCGAAATGGTTACCTCGATAAAAATGATCTAAGACATTAGGATTACCACTAAAGTGTCCTAACGTTGCTTTAGTAACCACAAGTCCCTTAAATCGAATTGACCCGAAAAAATTCAACGACGATGCTACCTACTCCTCAATAGTGGGATAGCACTGTCTAAAGGACAGTTGCATAGTTTAATTACTTTTCGAGTAGGTAGATGTTCTTAAGTACTTGCTCTCTTTTAAAACAAAACAAAAACTTTTCGCACTTACACTTTCATAAAAAACAAAACTCTTTTCAAAACCCACAATCACAAAGAAAAGCAAACCTTTTTGAAAACTTAGTGAGCAAGTACCTAAGAGCCCGTGGATAACCATGGATAGAAAGGGTGCTAACACCTTGCCTTTCTATAATCTACCTCCCGAACCCGAGAAACATTCTCGAAAAGGAATGTTTTCTGTGCTTTTGTCCTTTCCCTTGTTGGATAAAATAAAAGACGGTGGCGACTCTTGCTTACCGCGACACTTTGCAAAAACAAACGCAAACGCGAACCAGCATATTAAAAAACAGTCAGTTCTCGTTCCCACCGATCATAGTAATGATCAACGGAGCGATTCTTGGAACGGGTGTAATCCTAACAGGCTTTCTCGAGGAAGCCTTAGAAGGATTGGCAGAAATGGTTATGATGGCAACATCCTGAATTGGAACCAACGGAATCATAGTCTTTTCGAACAAGATCTCTTTGTTATCCATCAGGCGTTGAACACCTGATTTCAATAAGTGGCAACCAGCAGGCAGAATTGAACGCAGATGGCAACCTTCGCCACAGCTCGGAAACAAACCGGCCAACAATAGATTCTTCTAAACTGTCATCAAAGGAGTAGAAATTTCTTCCACGGAAGTTACAAATAAATCATCATCCACAACATTTACTCCATGACCATGCTTGGGCATGGGAGCAGTTATGACGTTGGGCTTCTCTGGAGCGTCAAACTCAATCTCTTTAGCTTCGATCAAATCTTGCACCTTATTCTTCAAGGCCCAACAGTTGTTTGTATCATGACCTGGGCCATCGGAGTGATAGGCGCAACGGGCATTCGGGTTATACAGCAGAGATGTGGTGTTGGGATTCTTTGGGGCTTCCCTCAGAGTTACCAGGTTGGTCTTCAATAATTGTGGTAGAATTTGAGACAAGGTCATATTGAGCCGAGTGAACTTCCTTTGTGGTATTTCCATCCTTTGTTGATTGTTGCATTGTGGAGCAACTGTGGGTCTTGATATTACCACCGCATTCACTGCTTGACGATGTTCAGGTCTGCTTTGGCTCCTCGAGCCATAAACTACACTAGCTTCTTTCTTACCGGTGAAAGGCTTCTTTACTGCACTTGACGACGTATCCTTATGTATCTTACCACTTCTGATACCAGCTTCTACTCTCTCCCTAGTCAAGATCAACTCAGTAAACCCAGATGACGAACTGCCAATCAGATGATTGAAAAATGGACTAGACAACATCCCTAGAAACATATCAACCAACTCCCTATCAGACAAAGGGGGTTGGACTCTTCCATCCAAATCTCTCCACTTCTGAGCATAGTCCTTAAAACCTTCACTTGCACCCATAGACATACCCTGAAGCTGAGTACGAGTGGGAGCAAGGTCAGTGTTATACTGATACTGCCTGTAGAAAGCAGCAGCAAGGTCCTCCCAGTTTCGGACATTAGCTCCTTCCAATTGATAAAACCATTCAAGCTGAGTCCCTGACAGACTATCTTGAAAGAAATGCACCCACAAATTTCTATCAGCAGTGTAAGGTTGGATTTTTCTGACGTACGAGTGGAGATGGAGTTTTGGACAGGATACTCCATCGTACTTGGCAAAAACTGGAGCTTTGAACTTATGAGGGATCACCACCCCAGATGCCAGTCCCAAATCTTTGAAATCCAAACCAGGGATCTTCTGAATCTCCATAGCGCTCAGACGGTCTTCAAGTTATTTGTACCTATCCTCAGCAGGAGGATACTGTTCCTCATCATAATCTGTATCATTATCAGAAACTGTAGGACTGGGGCCATTTTCTTCCTCTTGGTCCTCCCCTCTCTTGGATAAAAAGGACAGATCGACTTGCTGTTTCAACCTATCTCCAAACCTTTTGCCCATACTCAGCAGAACAACCTTCTTCTTCTTCTTCTTCTTCTTCTTCTTCTTCTCTTTCTCTTTCAGAATGAGAGCTTTCAAATCCTCTTGCCTTTTAGCCAAGCTCAAGAACAACTCTTGGAATTGGGAATTTTGTGCCTGAAGATCTTTGATAGCTTGATCGGAAGACATAATTGCTGAAATAAACAGCGAAGAAGATGAGAAACCTGTAATGGTACCTGTAATGGCGTGCATGATAATGGGATGCGTATGTAATGATTTCAAAGACTTTGGAAGATTTAAATTTGCAAAACAAAAATAAAACAAACTTTATTAGATTAAACATGTAAAAAAGGTTCAACAATGCCTTTAAGGCGTTTACAAAGAAGTGTTGACGTAGTCATTGATCGTTCTTTCATTCTCAAGTTGCCTGGTGAGTTTCAAGATCTTCCTTCCTTGCTCAAGATACTTTTCCCGATAGGTATCTCTCTCCTCTTTCAGCTGAATCCAGGATCTCTTCAATTCCCCAAGATCAGTGGGGATGTAGGGGTAAAGGACTGTATAAGGAATGCCCATCTTCATTGGTAGGCTCCACAATTACCGGCAACACAACTTCATAAGGCATCCCAAGCTTCTGGGCTTGAGCTCGGACCCACTGGAAATAAGGCTGCATAGGGAGAGAAATCTTTTGTCCTAGCTCTTGAGGGTCAGACCTGTTCACCATGCCCCAAGCTCATATAAACTTTCGGCGATGCTCGTCTACGTCCTCCTTGTAGTCAAAAGCAGTAGCTCATGAGGACCGTCTCTCCGAGCACGACCGAATTTTCGCAAAGCCAAACAAGGACTGTAGGTTATTCCCCCTCTAATTCCAAGCAACAGGACATTAGGGTATCCCCCACACCGATCAATGACAATAACGCTTTCCATAGCCTTGGAACTCTACAAAATGTCTGTATGGGCAAGGGATATTATCCTGTAAGACCATCCTAACCCTTCCTCATTCTTTAACACGGACTTGGGGAGGTGCGAAATAAACCACCTTGCCAGCAGCGACATGCAACACATGAGAGTCCCTCTTCTTCGCACAATACGAGTGTAGAGGGCATGCAAGATATCACCCAGAAGAGTAGGTACAGGATTGCGAGATAGGAATATCTTAACCGTATTCAAATCTATAAAGGAATCTGGATTCGGGAAGAGAATCAAACCATATACAAGGAGAGCCAAGATGTCTTCGAAAGCCTGAAAGTCCAAATTATCCCAAAACTGCTGAGCTTGATCTATTAGAAACTTGGCTAAGAAACCTTCAACCCCTCTTCGTGTTTCCCAATTATATACTACATCAGCTCGTTTCAAATGTAGAGCTGAAGCAATGTCCTCTGGCCTAGGAGTCTCTTCCAAACCTGTGAAGGGCATCTGCTCAAGGATGGATATACCCAATAAGTGAGAAAACTCTTCCATAGTGGGAACTAGTTGATAATCCGGGAAAGTGAAGCAATGATGCACCGGATCGAAGAACTAGAAAAGCACACTCATCATCTGCTTATCAAACTTTGAGGTAACCAAGCTAAGAAGCTGACCATGTCTTCTAATGAATGAAGAAGTATCAGAAACTTTTGAGGCCAATTCTTTGAGTTGAGCAGGTATTTGCACAAAGTTAACTCGAATGGTGTTTCTGCGCATGGAAGCTATAATATGCAAAACAGAACAAAGATAAATCCCCTCGGTCTTTGAAATGGTTAGTATAATGCAGTATGCATGCTATGTTATGATGCATGATGTCATGGTAAAACACAAAACATGTATAGCAGGTAACATACATGGTAAAGGCAAACAAGTCACACAAGAGCCCTTAAGTTTCAGGCTTGCATGGGGTCTAGGTACTACCCTCTTGAAGTTCAGTTGGTTTCAACCTGTCCTAATAATAGTAACCGGGTTCTAGAGGTTCTCAATATCACTAACCATCCTCCATCGGTCATGGTTTCAGCTCACACAATCTTTTCTTGCGGCTGGAACTATCTCGAGACTATGGTCTCAATGAGTGTAGCATCGAGTATCAACCAGTTCTCAGCTTTATACCGAGGCTGACTATCTCGCTACTTCCTAATGGCCAAGTTGGTCAATTATAGGTTCTAAGGTCAGTTGATGCTTAACGACACACATAGCATCCTCGTATTCTCCTCGTTTCTCCACAAGGGATACCGATACCAACCAATATGCCACATCAACATAGCTACTGCTTCAACCGTATCGGTCTCTGTCATACAGTTCCCTCACAGTTTATTTCTACTTACCTAAAAGGTGTCCCTCAGATCCGGGTTAGGATCTATAGTAACTCCCAATACAAAACCCTCAAAAGTAAAGCAATCAAATCAAACAAGAGAAGCAATTTATGATGAACTAATCTTAAGGTATACCCCACTTATTTTTTTCCCCAGCAGAGTCGTCAGTTCTGTGATACGGTGGCAGAACCGGACTATTTTAAGAAAATGCTGGTTTGCGTTTTGCGTTTGTGTTCGCAAAATGTCGCGGTAAGTAAGAGTCGCCACCGACTTTTATTTTATCCAACTGGAAAGAACAAAAGCACAAAAAAATTCCCTTTTCGAGATTTTGAGTACGGGGGGTAGATTATAGAAAGGGAAGGTATTAGTACCCTTTCTATCCGTGGTATTACCCTAAAATTAAATTAAACTAATTATTAAATTAAAATTGATAAAAATAAACCTAAGTCTAAATTGTGGAAAATTAATTTTGTGAGTTTTTTGTAAAAAAGAATTAATTTTTGTGTGAGAAAATAATTAATCAAAATGAATTAAATAAAGAAATAGAAAAGAGAAATAAAGAAATGGGCCTGATGTTAGTAGAAAACAGGGGGGTGTTAATAGCAGTTCTGAGCCCAATAAGTCTTGGTCCATGTTTGACTTTTCAGATCCCATGCATTCGCTTGACTAGGGTGCATTGTGGACCTCTAAAGGATGGTCCTTGGATCCAGCTTGTTGGAGATCTGGTGGCTGAACATTGAGGGTGTATGGTGGTCTCCTTGCCTGTACATGCGCCTGATTATGCAAGAAACAAAATCATGAAATAATATGGGGGACCTGGGGATCAAACCCAGGCCCTTTGGCTTTTTCTCCCTGCACGCTTACCAGCTGAGCTGGCCTTGTTAATTGTACATAGAATAAAAAATATGCATTATATGGAAAAACACAAAATATAAATTCCCCATCGCGTGAAATTTAAATGGGCCAGTCAGGGGGTGCCACGCCACCCTTCTTCTTCCTCCCTCCGTTGGCAAAAGTCCAGGACTTTTACCTACGATTTTCTGGGCGTAGGTACAACCCTGGGATCTTCCAAAATTCACTGCACGCATGATAAATCAATTCCAGTGGTACCAATCAACTCGTTGCAACCTCACAAGCATCATGGTACCACTCTCCATGGCCAATTTTTCTTGCAATCAAAACTCCTAAAAACGAAACCTAAACCCTAATCATGGCAACTTTCTGTATGTCTAACCAAAATGCAATTAATTATTATCATTAGCTTGTAAATGTTTCAAGGATTCAGAATATATAAAAAAATCATGCTAACAGTGCCAAATTTATGAGATTCTATTTCAAGAAAACATGGAGTTCGTGGGATACTTACAGTGCGTATCTGGGCACGAAAACACTTGCTAATGATTGGGGTAAAGTCCTTAGATGTCCAACAAGCAAATGGTGTGCTTGGAATGGTTTGAAGAAGCTTGGAAATTGGAATTTGATTCACCACTTTTCTTGAACTTTTTCAAGCTTGCCTACTGTTTCTCACGCCTCCAATCCTTGTCTTTTGCTTTGGATTTATTCAATATATATCATAGAGTGCATTAGGGTTACAAGTTTGCATCAAATCCTTGCAATTATGAAGATTTGATCATTGATTCACCCTTGCATCAAATCTTTCCAAAATAATAAAAATTCAATATTTTTCTATCCAAACAAGCCTTGCACGATTTGATTCTCTTCCCAGCTGTATGAGGGACCTAAACATTCATAAAATCTCAAACTTTGATTAGTTTTGATATTTTCATGATTTTATTTTGATTTAATTTGATTTAATTGAAATAAAAATCAAAATAAATGAAAAAAATAAAATAAAGGCAAGTGGGAAGGATCATGGGTCGTGGATCATGTTGCCAACTCAATACAAGCACAAAAAGTTGGGCCCATTTGACAAAAATTGCAATTTGAGACACATTTGACTTTTAGCAATTTTGCAAAAAAGGTCAACTTCACCAATGCATAACTCCTTCAATTTTGACCCTAGATATGTGTTCTTGGACTTTTTAGAAATATTAGGATGTCCTATAAGCAACCCTTTTGGTCTAATCTCAATTTAGTCTTCCATGTTCATGTATGAAGCTTTGACAAAAAAGGTGTTTTTGTTGACTTTTCAAAATGACCTATAATGTCCTAATTTTTATCTTCTTGTGAGTACATATTTTGAACTTGGGAGATGAAGATGGATTGTAGGGAATTTCATCCTCTTCAAAATGAGATTTGGATGGGTCATCTTTGATAAAGTATGAGAAAGTTATGCTTGGTCAAAGTTGAGTTGACTTTTCCTACAAAACCCTAATTTAGCAACTTTTGGGTTTTGATGAATTGTGAGCAATCCTTGAGGAATCATGATAAACCCTTTATAAAATGATGAATAATACTTCAAAATGAGTATGTTGACCAAAAATCTTGAAGTTTTACGGTATGTGGGCCACCGTTGACTTTTGCCCTAACACAGTCGATTTTCAGACCTTTAAGCAATTGACTGAGCAAACTTCCTCTGCAAGGCTTGAAACTTGACATGGATGATCTTGAGAACATATTAGGACAATAGTGAGTATTTGGGGCCCTTTTGATTCAAACATCTTGATGCAAACTGAAACCCTAATTTGAGGTAGACTGCCTTAGGAGAGAGTTTGTCTGGTCAACCCTTGGACTTCTTTGAGCAACTTGAGGACCTCACTTGAAAAGTGTTGAGAAATATGGGAGGAAAAATTTTAGGGTACAAAAGTCGGGAAATGTGAAGCAATGGTGCAAAGGATCAAAGAAATGAAAGAGCACCTTCATCATATCCTCATCTGTGTTAGAGGTGACCAAGTTCAGTAGACGACCATGTCTCTCGTTGAATGGAGAGTTCTCAGGAATCTTTGAAGCTAGGTCCTTAAGTTGTGGAGGAATTCTCACAAGGTTGACTTGAATAGTTTTCCTGCGAAGTGAATCCATATCCTACAAAACAAGAACAAAGATGAATCCCAAAATCCTTGAAATGGTTGGTATATGTATATGATGTTCATGATGTTCATGATGTTATGTACAAGTATGCATATACAAACAAAGCAAACAAGTCCTTATTTTAGGCTTGCATGGAGTTTTATAGGTAAGTACCCTCTTGAATTTTAGTTGGCTTAAACCTGTTCTAGTAATAGTAACCGGGTTTTAAGGAGCTCAATATCACTGGATTGTTTCCTTGGTCATTGTTTCAGCTCAAGCCTCTTTAATGGCGACCGAAATATCCCAAGAAACCAACCCTCAATGAGTGTAGTATCGAATATCTACCGACTTCAGATTGCACCAAAGCCGGTCATCTCGCTACATCCTAAAGGACAAGTTGGTCAATTAAAGGTTCTAGAAGTTCATTAGTGCTTCATGATATCACTCAGCGGCCCCGTATTCTCTTTGATTAAATCAAAGGCTACCGGTGCCCACAAATATGTCGCACTAATGTAGCTATTGCTTAGACCATATCAGTATACCCCACACAGTTTCCACAACATATTGCTACATACCTATAATGTATCCCAAATCCGAGTAGAGGATTCAAACCCAAATAAAGAACCATGATGTAAAGCATACAAGTCAAACAATGTAAGCAAATATATGTGATCTATCCCTAAGGTAACCCCACTTTTAGAATTCTCCCCAGCAGAGTCGCCAATTCTGTGATGCCGTGGGAGAATTGACTTGATTGTTTTGCATTTTATCGCAAATGTTGCGGTTAGCAAGAGTCGCCACCGACTTTTCTTTTATCCAAAAGGAAGGTGAAAAAGCACAGGAAAGACCTTTGAGATTGTTTCTTGAGTTCGGGGGGTAGATTATGAAAAGGGAAGTGTGATACGGTGGCAGAACTGACGGTTTAATACTGGTTTGCGTTTTGCATTTTGTGTTTGCAAAATGTCACGGTAAGCAAGAGTCACCATCGACTTTTATTTCATCCAATCATGGAAAAGGAAAAAGAACAGAAAAAACCTTTTTTCGAGACATTCTGAGTACGGGGGGTAGATTATAGAGAGGGAAGGTGTTAACACCCTTTCTACTCGTAGTTATCTACGGGCTCTTAGGTACTTGCTCATTTTTCAAATTGCTTATGTGTGTTTGTCTTGAAAATGTTTTTACTTCGTGATAACCCTTGTATCAGTCCTCAAGAGTGTGATGAAGTTGTTTTGAAAATTTGTTTTAAAAGGTGTTTGTATGAAAAGTTTTCATTGAGCAAGTACCTAAGATTCTACCTACTCGGAAAAAGGATTGTTCGTTCTATTTCCTTTAGACAGTGCTATCCTATTATTAAGGAATATGTAGCACCGTCGTTGGAATTTTAAAGGGACTATCGAAAGGGACGAAATGGTCATTGAAGGCAACATGTAAGGATACCTTAGCAGTTCGAAGGGACTATCATCATATATTCGTAGGCAACATCAAGGGACAAGATCATTTCTCATAGGAAACTCGAGGGATGTTAAGAGACTATGATCTTTATGATGACTTTTAGATTGAGGGTCTTTTGCTAAGATATCCCTATGTTCGAGGGGCACGACCATTATTTCCGAGGCAACCAAGTGAGACAAACCCTAGGAGTGAGCATGTGCGAGTGTAATTTTCAGTTAATTTATCTTTGCATATTTAGGGTTTTCTACCATATTAATTTTCAGTTTGTCTTTCCATATAATCCTATTAACATACATATAAGCAGTTTATAATTTGCAGAATTAAAAGCAAGAAAGTTTAAAGTCCTAGCTATTACAAGGCTTTTGCAGATACATAATTATTTTGGACTGAAAATAAAAATGTGGAATTTAAACCCTAATTACTATTACAACCTCAAAACAGTTACAATAATAATAAAAGGAAATTAAAAAATGCACGCGGCGAATTAAATGCTAGAATAATTTAGGAAACCTAAAAAATCTAATTGAAAAAAGATTAAGGTTGGTTTTTTTAAGAAAAATTAATTAGGTTATGTACAAATTAAAACCCTAATTTCTAATTAATTTAAATTATAAAAAAGGAATTAAATTTGTCCTAAATTAAATTAAACTAATTAATTAAGGAAATAAAATATTTTTATAAAAAAAATGATTTTTATGTTTTTTTTAATGATTTTTAATTAAATAAAAAATAATGATTTTTTGTGTTATTTTAGGAAAATAATTAGTAAAACAATTAAAAAAATTAAAATAGAAAAGAAAAGAATGGGCATGTGTTGTACCAGCCTGAGAGTGCACCATAGTCCTTCATTGTTTGAGGCGTTGGATCTGAATTATTGATACATCCAATGGCCAAATGGTGGTAGCGCATGGTAGGCGTTTTGGATGATGATGCATTGAATGGTGATGTACTGAATCTACAGTAAATTGTTAGGAAAATAATAAAAGTGTGAATTAATAATTAAAAACCTAACTCTGATTAATTTACAAGTTAATTATGAAATAAAATCAATATTGATTAAATCAAAGCAACTTTTATGTCAAAAATTATTTTAATTAATTTAAAGCCTAAAACTAATATTTAATGATTTTTTGTGATTTTATATGTTAATTAAATTAATGATAGAAAACAAATCAAGTGAAAAATAAATAAATGAAAAGGGTTAGAAAAGAAAATAGTCAAAAAAGTGAAAAATACATGGGGTGGGTGATGAACCCATGCCCCTCGGGTCACAGTTAGGCGCCTCATCCACCAAGCCAAGCTATTGTTTGTGATTCAAACATGTTCCACGTAACAACAAGAACTCATTTGGACAATTAGTAAACATTAACAATGCATAAAATTAATTATATGAATGTTTGAAAGAAAAGCAAATCGGAGAAGATTAGTATGCTTATTTCAAGCATCAATGGCCATGAATTTCGACCTATTCTTACCCTTAGACACCTCAGGAATGATTTGTAATTGATGGCTTAGACTGAAAGTGACTGGATCTTCGGTTTTGACTTTGCACTAGTTTTGACAGAATTTGAGGTTTTTAGAGAGCGTTCTTGGGCAGCCAATTTCTTCCTCCCTAGTGTATGAGGGTGTTGTGTTTATATAGAGGAGGAATTTAGGTCAAAAATAATGGAAGAAATCTCATGGTATCTTGAGGAATTATGAAGATTTGATTTGATTTTGGCCTTGTATGATTTCTTTCTAAAATAGCTCAAATCATGACTTTTTCAATCTAAATCATCCTTGCACGAATTACACGCCATGCTAGCTGTATATGGACTCATAATGTGCACAAAAATCCCAAGATTTGATTTGCTTTTATTATTTTACCATTTAATTTGATTTATTTTGGTTTAAATGAATAAAAAATTAAAATAAATGATAAAATCAATAAAATAATAGGTGGAAAGGCTCAAGGGTCGTGGGTCCTATTAGAAACATGTTTCAAGCAAGAAAACATGGGCCCCTTTGGAAAAATGCAAATTTGATCAATGTTGACTTTTGACAATTTTCTAAAAATTGCCAACTTTGACAATGCACAACTCTCTCAATTTTGACCCTAGGAGGGTGTTATTGAACTTTTTAGAAATCTTAGGATGTCTCCTAACCAACCCTTTTGGTTTCATCTCAATTGGATATTCCATGTTCATGTATGAAGCTTTGACCCAAAATGTATTTTTGTTGACTTTTCAAAATGACCTATAATGTAAAAATTCATATGTTTTGATGAGTGCATATTTTGAACTTTTGGGATGAAGATGAATTATAGGGAATTGTATCCTCTTCAAAATGAGCTTTGGATGGAAAATTTATGGTAAAGTATGAAGAAGTTATGCTTGGTCAAAGTTGGGTTGACTTTTACTAAGAAACTCTTATTTAGCAACTTTTGGGTTTTGATGAGTTTGGAGCATTCCTTGAGGAATCATGATCAACCCTTGATAAAATGATGGATATAACCTCAAAATGTTGATGTTGACCCAAAATCTTGAGGTTTGACTGTATGTGGGCCACAATTGACTTTTGACCTAATATAGTCGATTTCCCAAGCATCTGAGCAGTTGACTGAGAAAACTTCTTATGCAAGGCGTGGAACTTGAAATGTAGGGTCTTGAGAACATATTAAGACCATGGAGATGATATGTGAACTGTTTGGTCCACCCATCTTGATGAAAATAGAAACCCTAATTTGGGGTATACTGCCTTAGGAGAGAGTTTGTCTGGTCAACTCTTGGGCAACCTTGAGCAAATTGGGGGCCTCACTTGACATTTGTTGAGTAAAATGAGAGGGAAAATTTTGGGGTACAACAGCTGCCCCTGTTCAATCTTCTTAAACCTACGGATGTAGATTGGCTTGTCTGCCTTTCGTAATGTGAAGGTGGAAGATGATTGAACACTAAAGTGCCCAGAAATTTGCACTCGCATGAAGTGAAACTCGACTTGTGACATCGGGAATGGGCTTACAGATGCCATTTTGAGGTTGATGATAGAATATTTGTCAGAGATGGGCTTAAAGATGCCATCCTGGATGTGACAGAATTGTCTGAGATGGGCTTAAAGATGCCATCTAGAGAATGTGGATTTTCTGAGATATTCCTTTGACGAGAGTCCTTGTTGCTGTTGTTGAGGAGGAATCTGCTGAGGAATGTTGGTATCTTTCTCGGGAGATACAAAATTTTAGGAGCTTCAGTTGTCCGTTACTCTACTAGGGAATTAACTCCAGAGGTGAACTGCATATCTGGTCAGTGTACAGGCTGCACTGCGAATTACTAGGGAAAGGTGAAATTGATCGTGTTTGATCAGGTCCAGGTCTTACAGTGTTATGGACTTCTGTCTGGAGATAAGAGAAAATAAACCTGGATGGTAAGGTTTTGAGAAGGAACCTGGATAGTAGGGTTTATGGGGAGGAACCTGAGTAACATTGTTTCGTGAGGAGTTTGGGTAAAACTGCATCCGAAACGAGAAAGAACCTGGGTAAGGTTGCTTCGTGAGGAGTTTGGGTAAAACTGCATCTGAACCGAGAAGGAACCCGGGTAAGGTTGCTTTGTGAGGAGTTTGGGTAAAACTGCATCTGAACTGAGAAGGAACTTGGGTAAGGTTGCTTTGTGAGGAGTCTGTGTAGGGCTTTAGGAGGAACCTGGGTAAGGTTACTTCGGGATAAGTCCGTGTAAAACTTCGGCAGGAACCTGGGTAAGGTTACTTTGGGCTAAGTCTATGTAAAACTTCAAGAGGAACCTGGGTAAGGTTACTTTGTGATAAGTTCGTGTAAAACTTCAGAATAAACCGGGGTAAGGTTACTTTGAGATAAGTTTGTGTAAAACTTCAGGAGGAACCTGGGTAAGGTTACTTTGTGATAAGTTCGTGTAAAAATTTAGAAGGAACCTGAGTGAGGTTACTTTGGGATAAGTTCGTGTAAAACTTTAGGAGGAACCTGGGTAAGGTTACTTTGTGATAAGTTCGTGTAAAACTTCAAAAGGAACCTGGGTAAGGTTACTTGGGGATGAGTTCGTGTAAAACTTCAAGAGGAACCTGGGTAAGGTTACTTTGGGATGAGTTCGTGTAAAACTTCAAAAGGAACCTGGGTAAGGTTACTTTGTGATAAGTTCGTGTGAAACTTTAGAAGGAAATGTATGAGAAAGGACACGTGTAAGATTTTTCATGATAAACCCGTGTGAAGCTGCATTTAGGAGAAACCCGTGTAATATTGCTTCGTGACGAACCCGTGTAAAGCTACATTTGATTGTGCAGATAATTAGTCTGTTTAGTTTCAGGAGCTAATCTTGAACTTGCTGGAAGTTGTTGATGATAACCATCTTTCCTGAAAAGGTACATGATTAATCGTATATGAACCATGAAATGCATTGTATGATGACGTTCTCAAAATAAATGAAACTATGCTGTATGCAATATGTATGCGCACGTCATGATATATGAACATGAAATGCTATTGTGACATATCCGAGTGGGAAAATAAATCCCTAACCGTTGCTGGAGAGTAACGGAAATTGAGTTCCTGACCATCATAGAAAAAGTGGTTCTTCTACTTCCGCTGGGGATGGTGAACCGGAGATGACTATGTTGGGGATTTGCCCCTTGTTTACAGCTACTCTACCGGGGGAGAGACTCTATTTGAGAATAACTCTACGAGAGAATAACTCCATTAGGGATGAGCTTCCGTATTCAGAGAAATAAACTCTGCTCGGGAGAAAACTATATGAACCGCTTGCGATTACAAAATTCGGCTGGGGAATATAAACGCCGACTCTCTGAAAGAGCTTGGCTGGGGAAAGTAACTCCTGTTTGGGGAAGCAGAGATCAAAAATTTGGTTGCCTCTACTCTGTGGGGAGTGTAGATGTTACTGGGACGCATGCTAAGGATATGACAATGACTTTGCATCAAGACTTTTCTGCCCCTGTACCTGCTGGAGAAATTGCTTGCGGAGGCCTTGTGGATTGAGTGTCATCCCAACTTATGAGGTGCTTGGTAACTACCGATTGGAATGATAAGTCTTCTACTGATAGGAAAGTGACAAGATAACGGGACATAGTCGTACGCTTGAATGCCTAACTTTTGCCTGGACTGTCTTTTCAGATTTTCAGTCCACCGGGATACCCTTTCTTGCCCAAGCTGCCTTTTTAGGTTTTCGACTTGCCGGGTGTACAAATCTTTTTTTTATCCCTAATTTTTTCCCGAACCCTTTTGGTTCGTCGAGATGCCCTTATTTTTTCCTAGGCCAGTCAACCTAGCGGGTCTTTGTTCACGCGCAGTATTTTATGACTATGTCCACGCTCTCAGGGTGTAGGGAGTTGTCACTGTCGGTAGTGTTGTGTTGCCAAACTACCAGAAGATGTTTATTTGATCGTACAAGATTCGTTGCTGGAATTCATGCCCAATGCCCCCAAGTGATTCAGATGGAGATCTTTCCCTGGCTATTTGGCATCTTTGAGAGATTCCTTGAATCTTGACTTGACTGCCCCAGATGATGGACAATGATCATGTCGTGCCCCTTGGTTGGAAGTGTTTTTTCCACTTGAGGTGATCCTTTTTATTGAGAAGGTTTTTGTTCACTAGATATTCGTCATGCGAATTTCTCTGCTGCTGAACAAATAGTCATATGCAAACAATTTTATTTTAAGAATGCAAAGCTTACACCTGTCTTGAAGTTTTGAAAATGCAGTTTTTTTATTATAAAAAATAGAATTTTGCAAAGATGTGATATCAACTCAAGATTTGTAATGGACCTTCAGGAGTCAGGATACCTTTTGTAACAGTATGCTTTCGAACTAACCCATGCTTCAGCTAGGAGTTTTAAGGGTTATAACGTGGCCTGGTTCACAATTTAAGAAACAAAGGATAAAGGCTCAAATTTTATTTGTGCCCACCCGTTCTTCGTGATGTTCTTCGATCCTAAACTCATCTAATTATGCATTTATATCCCATTTGAGTCTTCGCTCTGATATTCCAGTGATGGTTCAGATACTGATAGTTTATTTTGAATAGGCAGTCATTTCTTTTTTGTTGAGGGTTTGTAGGACCTCTTTATTTTTGATTTTATTATCCCTGTCTTTTGCCTGAACTGTTTCTTTTTGTGATTACAGTCAACGGGATGCCTCAGTGTTTTTTCTTAAGTCTCCTTCATAGGTTTTAACTTAATGGGCTTTTATTTTGAGAGATAATGACTGCCTATCTTGATGATTATAGGGAACCATCACCATCTTTTGTTTCGGAAGGACGTCTTTGATGCCAC
Source organism: Vicia faba (assembly GCA_948472305.1). Lineage (NCBI taxonomy): Eukaryota > Viridiplantae > Streptophyta > Magnoliopsida > Fabales > Fabaceae > Vicia > Vicia faba. Next base: position 46,725 of record CATIWC010001587.1, on the reverse strand, counting down.
TCATTGTGTACGAAGCGGCAAATTGTGACTGAATGTGCCTCTGAATTAACTGAGAAAACTACCCTCCCCAGGTTGTGATTAAAGGTTTTAATTTGTGTGAAAGAAAAACTCCTACTTCTTTGGCTCGAAGGGGTTGACTAGGGATTATCTTCCTTATAACTCCACTGTTTAGGATTTGAAACAACATTTGTACATCGTCAACAAGGTCTGTTCAAAAGCATACCGTAGAGATTATGGTATTGTTTTCGTCATCCTCCCTCTAAAGGCTTACAGTTTTTTAGTCGAGAATTGAATATCACGAAAAGGAAATATAAATCAATTTAAGCATAATGAAAACAAATTAATTTAAGACAAACATGTGTAATGCATTGATGAAATAATAAAGTTTGTCATGACAATAATTGTTCGAATAAGCAAAGAAAATACAACTTCAGAATTTAAATGAACAAAAATGCTTTCAATCCTAGCCATGTTTTGGCAAGGGAGCAGTGATCACGTTGGGAGTCTCAGGAGGGTCGAATTCGATATCCTTGGCATCAATCATATTCTGAATCTTGTATTTCAGCGCCTAACAATCGTTAGTATCGTGCCCCAGGCTGTCAGAATGATAAGCACACCTTGCCTCCGGATTGTAGTTAGGATAGGAAGTCTTAGGGTTCGGATGAAGGTTTATCACCGTAATCATCTTCATCTTCAACATATGTTGCAATGCTTGTGACAATGACATGTTGATTTGGGTGAACTGCCTTTGAGGTCTTTCCACCATTGGCTGATTGTTTCGTTGTTGTGGTCGTTGTGTGCGTGCCGAATTAGAGATCAACACTGCCCCGACAGATTGGTGGTAGTCTGCCTTGCTACGCCCCTTCTGGCCGTGCACAACATTAGCTTCCCTCTTTCCAACAAATGACTTTTCCTCTGTACTCGAAGAGGTATTTTTCTGGATCTTGCCACTCCAGATCCCAGCTTCTACTCTTTCTCCAGTCAGAATCAGCTCGGTGAAACCTGCTGACGAGCTACCGATCAAATGATTAAAGAATGGACCAGATAGCGTACCCAGAAACATATCAACTAACTCCCTATCAGACAATGGGGGTTGGACTCTTCCAGCCAAGTCTCTCCACTTCTGGGCATAGTCTTTAATTTAAAGCCATCACTTGCCCCCATGGACATACTCTAGAGTTGAGTACGAGTAGGAGCAAGGTCGGCGTTGTATTGATATTGCTTATAGAAAGCAGCAACCAGATCTTCCCAATTTCGGACATTGGCTCTCTCCAGCTGGTAGAACCATTCAAGTTGATTCCCTGACAGACTATCTTGAAAGAAATGAACCCATATATTTCAATCAGCGGTGTGGGGCTGGATTTTCCTGACGTAGGAACGAAGATGGAGCTTTGGGCAGGACACCCCATCATACTTGGCAAAAACTGGAGCTTTGAACTTCTGCGGGATGACCACTCCCGGCACCAAACCCAATTCTTCAAAATCCAATCCAGGTATCCTCTGAACTTCCATGGCACTCATACGATCTTCCAACTATTTGTATCTATCCTCAGCAGGAGGATATTGCTCATCGTTATAATCAGTATCATTGTCAGAGACTGCAGGACTAGGATCCTTCTCTCCTTCTTGGTTCTCCCCTTCCTTAGATGAAGAGGCCAGGTCGACTTGTCACTTCAACCGCTCTCCAAACCTTCGGCCCATGTTCAGAATACCAGTAGCCTTCTTCTTTTTCTTCTTCTCTTTCAGGATGAGGGCTTTCAGATCCTCCTGCCCCTTTGCCAGACTGATGAACATTTGTTGGAATTGGGCGTTTTGTGCCTGCAGGTCCTTAATGCTTTGTTCGGAAGACATTTCTGCTGAAATAAATAGAGAAGGAGATGAGAAACCTGTAATGTTATCTGTAATGATGTGTATGATAATGGGATGCGTATGCAATGATTTCAAAGACTTCGGAAAATTTAAATTTGCAAACCAAAATAAATAAAAACTTTATTAGGTGAATTTGAAGTTCAAATGCCTTTTAGGCGTTACAATTAAAAATAGATCTAAAACTAGAAAGAAAAATCAAAAGTCCCATGGATGCTTCCTCTTTGCGCCGAGATAATCATTCAGTCCTTTTTCCTCATGGAGTTGCTTTGTGAGCTCTAAAACCTTCCTCTCCTGAGCATGGAACTGACCCCTGTAAGTATCCCACTCTTTCATCAACTGAATCCAAGACCTCTGTAATTCCCTAAGATCAGTGGGCATGTAAGGATAGAGAACCATGTAAGGAATTCCTTCTTCAGTAGTGGGTTCCACAATCACTTGCAAAATAGCCACATAGGGCATCATAAGCTGTTGAGCACGAGCTCGTACCCATTGTAGATAAGGTTCCATTGGAATGGAAGTCTTTGGCCCCAAAGCCCTGACGCTTGATCTGTTTACCATGCCCCAAGCTCGTATAAACCTCCGGCGATACTCTAGAATATCATCCTCATAGTTGAATACAATACCCTCGATAAGTAACTCATGGGAACCATCCTTTCGAGCGTGACCAAATTGTCGTAGAGCTAAACAAGGATTGTAGGTTATACCCCCTCTGATACCAAGCAGTGGGAAATTAAGGTACTCCCCACAACGATCAATGATAGCAATGTTTCCATAGATCTATAACACTAAAGAATATTCGTATGAGCGAGTGACATTATCCTTTGTGACCAAACCAGACCTTTTTCATTATTTAGTATGGACTTAGGGAGGTGATAAATAAACAACCTCGACAGCAATGGCATGCAGCACACGAGAATCCCTCTTCTCCTCATGGTACAAGTATGGAGAGTGTGCAAAATATCTCCGAGCAAAGTAGGCACCGGGTTGCGAGAGAGAAAGATCCTGATAGCATTCACATCTATGAATGATTCCGGATTAGGAAAGAGAACTAAACCATAGATAAGAAGATCCAAGACCTCCTAAAAATCCTGAAAATCCATATTATCCCAAAACAGCTGGGCTTTGTCTATCAGAAACTTAGCTAGAAAACCCTTGACTCTGCTTCTAGTTTCCCAATTGGATACCATGTCGGCTCGTTTTAGATGTAAAGCCGAGGCAATGAATTATGGCTTAGGAACTTCTTCTAGACCTGTGAAGGGTACCTGTTCAAGAATAGGTATATCTAATAGCTGAGAGAATTCTTCCAAGGTAGGCACCAACTGATAGTCTGGAAAGGTGAAGCAGTGGTGCTTGGGATCAAAGAACTGAAAGAGTACACTCATCGTCTTTTCATCAAAGTTTGAAGTAACTAGGTTGAGAAGTTGACCATGTCTCTTAGTGAACGTAGAAGTTTTAGAAACCCTTGACGCTAGCTCTTTGAGTTGGGAAGGTATCTTCACAAAGCTGATTCAGATAGTGTTTCTACGAACGGAAGCCATGATCTGCAAAATAGAACAAAGATAAATTCCTTTAGTCTTTGAAATGTTTAGTTCAATAAGCATGGATGCCATGTTATGATGCATGATGTCATGATAAACCACAGGTATAGCAAACACAGGTATAGAAAACATAGTCAAGTTACACCAAGTCCTTAGGTTTAAGGCTTGCATGAGGTCAAAGGTAGTACCCTCTTGAAGTTTAGTTGGTTCAAACCTGTTCTAAAAAGTAACCGGGTTCTAGAGATTCTCAATATCATTGACCATCCTTTATCAGGCATTGTTTCAGCTCTCAATCTTTTCTTGCGGCCAAAATATCCCGAAAGTATGATCTCAATGAGTGTAACATCGAGTATCAACCAGTTCTTAGCTCTACACCGAGGCCGGCTATCTCACTACTTTCTAATGGCCAAGTTTGTTCAACTAAGGTTCTAAGGTCCGTTAGTGCTTCAGGACACCATGCGGCGACCATGTATTCTCCTCATTTCCCCATGAAGGATACCAGTACCAACCAAAGTGCCACACCAACACAGCCATCACTTAAACCATATCGGTCTATGTTGTACAGTCTCCATGATCTATTGTTGTTTACCTAATGAGTGCCCCCAGATCCGGGTGTAGGATCTATAGTAATCCCAAACAAACCCTCAAAAGTAAAGCAATTAAGACAATCAAGATAAGCAATTTTAATGACCTAGATCCTAAGGTATACCCCACTTTTTGATCCCCAGCAGAGTCGTCAGTTCTGTGATACGGTGGCAGAACCGATGGTTTAATACTGGTTTGCATTTTGCGTTTTGTGTTTGCACCCTTTCTATCCGTAGTTATCTACGGGATCTTAGGTACTTGCTCATTTTTCAAATTGCTTATGTGTGTTTGTCTTGAAAATGTTTTTACTTCGTGATAACCCCTGTATCAATCCTCAAGAGTGTGACGAAGTTGTTTTAAAAATTTGTTTTAAAAGGTGTTTGTGTGAAAAAATTTCATTGAGAAAGTACCTAAGATTCTACCTACTCGAAAAAAGGATTATTCGTTCTATTTCCTTTAGACAGCGCTATCCTATTATTAAGGAATAGGTAGCACCGTCGTTGGAATTTTAAAGGGACTATCAAAAGGGACGAAATGGTCATTGAAGTCAACATGTAAGGATACCTTAGCAGTTCGAAGGGACTATCATCATATATTCGTAGGCAACATCAAGGGACAAGATCATTTCTCGTAGGCAACTCAAGGGACGTTAAGGGACTATGATCTTTATGATGACTTTTAGATTGAGGGTCTTTTGCTAAGATATCCCTACGTTCGAGGGGCACGACCATTATTTCTGAGGCAACCAAGTGAGGCAAACCCTAGGAGTGAGCATGTGCGAGTGTAATTTTCAGTTAATTTATCTTTGCACATTTAGGGTTTTCTACCGTATTAATTTTCAGTTTGTCTATTCATATAATCCTATTAACATACATCTAAGCAGTTTATAGTTTGCGGAATTAAAAGCAAGAAAGTTTAAAGTCCTAGCTATTACAAGGCTTTTGCAGATACATAATTATTTTGGACTGAAAATAAAAATGCGGAATTTAAACCCTAATTACTATTACAACCTCGAAACAGTTACAATAATAATAAAAGGAAATTAAAAAATGCGCGCGGCGAATTAAATGCGAGAATAATTTAGGAAACCTAAAAAATCTAATTGAAAAAAGATTTAGGTTAGTTTTTTTTGAGAAAAATTAATTAGGTTATGTACAAATTAAAACCCTAATTTCTAATTAATTTAAATTACAAAAAAGGAATTAAATTTGCCCTAAATTAAATTAAACTAATTAATTAAGGAAATAAAAAAAATTTATGAAAAAAAAGATTTTTATGTTTTTTTTAATGATTTTTGATTAAATAAAAAATAATGATTTTTTTGGTGTTATTTTAATAAAGGAAAATAATTAGTAAAACAATAAAAAAAATTAAAATAGAAAAGAAAAGAATGGACATGTGTTGTGCCAACCTGAGAGTGTACCATAGTCCTTCATTGTTTGAGACGTTGGATCTGAATTATTGATACATCCAATGGCCAAATAGTGGTAGTGCATGGTAGGCGTTTTGGATGATGATGCATTGAATGGTGATGTACTTAATCTGCAGTAAATTGTTAGGAAAATAATAAAAGTGTGAATTAATAATTAAAAAGCTAACTCTGATTAATTTACAAGTTAATTATGAAATAAAATCAATATTGATTAAATCAAAACAATTTTTATGTCAAAAATCATTTTAATTAATTGAAAGCCTAAAACTAATATTTAATGATTTTTTGTGATTTTATATGTTAATTAAATTAATGATAGAAAACAAATCAAGTGAAAAATAAATAAATGAAAATGGTTAGAAAAGAAAATAGTCAAAAAAGTGAAAAATGCATGGGGTGGGTGATGAACCCATGCCTCCCGGGTCACAGTTAGGCGCCTCATCCACCAAACCAAGCTATTGTTTGTGATTCAAACCTGTTCTACGTGACAACAAGAACTCATTTGGACAGTTAGTAAACATTAGCAATGCATGAAATTAATTATATGAATGTTTGAAAGAAAAGCAAATCAGAGAAGATGAGTATGCTTGTTTCAAGCATCAATGGCCATGACTTTCGACCTATTCTTATCCTTAGATACCTCGGGAATGATTTGTAATTGATGGCATAGACTGAAAGTGGTTGGATCTTCAGTTTTGACTTTGCACTAGTTTTGACAGAACTTGAGGTTTTTAGAGAGCGTTCTTGGACAGCCAATTTCGTCCTCCCTAGTGTATGAGGGTGTTGAGTTTATATAGTGGAGGAATTTAGGTAAAAAATAATGGAAGAAATCTCATGGTATCTTGAGGAATTATGAAGATTTGATTTGATTTTGGCCTTGTATGATTTCTTTCCAAAATAGCTCCAATCATGAGTTTTTCAATCTAAATAATCCTTGCATGAATTACATGCCATGCTAGCTGTATATGGACTCATAATGTGCACAAATATCCCAAGATTTGATTTGCTTTTATTATTTCACCATTTAATTTGATTTATTTTGGTTTAAATGAATAAAAAATCAAAATAAATGATAAAAGTAATAAAATAATAGGTGGAAAGGCTCAGGGGTTGTGGGTCCTATTAGAAACATGTTTCAAGCAAGAAAACATGGGCCCTTTTGGAAAAAATGCAAATTTGATCAATGTTGACTTTTGACAATTTCCCAAACATTGCTAACTTTGACAATGCACAACTCTCTCAATTTTGACCCTAGGAGGGTGTTCTTGGACTTTTTAGAAATCTTAGGATGTCCCCTAACCAACCCTTTTTTGTTTTATCTCAATTTAAAATTCCATGTTCATGTATGACGCTTTGACCCAAAAGGTGTTTTTGTTGACTTTTCAAAATGACCTATAATGTAAAAAATCATATCTTTTGATGAGTGCATATTTTGAACTTGTGGGCTGAATATGAATTGTAGGGAATTGTATCCTCTTCAAAATTAGTTTTGGATGGAAAATTTCCGATAAAGTATAAAGAAGTTATGCTTGGTCAAAGTTGGGTTGACTTTTACTAAGAAACTCTAATTTAGCAACTTTTGGGTTTCAATGAATTTGGAGCATTCCTTGAGGAATCATGATCAAACCTTGATAAAATGATGGATATAACCTCGAAATGTTGATGTTGACCCAAAATCTTGAGGTTTGACTGTATGTGGGCCACAATTGACTTTTGACCTAATATAGTTGATTTCCCAAGCATCTGAGCAGTTGACTGAGCAAACTTCTTATGCAAGGCATGAAACTTGACATGTAGGATCTTGAGAACATATTAAGACCATGGAGAGCATATGAGACCTTTGTGGTCCACCCATATTGATGAAAATATAAACCCTAATTTTGGGTATACTGCCTTATGAGAAAGTTTGTCTGACCAACTCTTGGGCAACCTTGAGCAAATTGGGGACCTCACTTGACATTTTTTGAGTAAAATGAGAGGGCAAATTTGGGGTACAACAGGAAGGTATTAGCACCCTTTTCATCCATGGTTTTCCATGGGCTCTTAGTTACTTTGTAGATCACTTGCTTTTGTTTGAAATTGTGCTTTGTGTGGTGTTTTGAAAGTATTTTGTAAAAGAGGCCATTGTTTAGGCAATCTTTGTAATGATTCTCGTTCGTAAGAATGTATACAAAGATGTTTGTCTTTTTGAAAATGTTTTCAATGTTTGTAAGATGTTTGAGAATGTGTGTGTTTGTTTTGAAAATAGCAAGGATATTTGTTTGAAAAGGAGCAAGTAATTAAGAGCAAACTACCTATTCAAATGTCTTTCTTATTCATATTCTTTTCCTTTGATATTGTTGTCTTACCATTGGTTTGGTAAGCAACCCTATCTTTGGATGTAAACCGGACGAGCGTGAGTCATCGTATAGCCATGATTAGCAATGTTGTAAAGTATCTTAACATTTTTGAGGGACTAAGATCATTTTGTAAGGCAACTTTGGATAGCGTCATCGAGGGACTATGATCTTGTATTTGTTTGTTTTGCTAAGATACCTTACATGCGTAATATGGCCATTTTTGTATAAGGCAACCAAGTGGAGTAACCCTAAGTGCACTTGTGTGCAAGTGTGTCATTTTCATGCTTGATTTTGTCTTGGATTAGGGTTTTCTATTTGGTTGGATTTATCTTGTCATACAAACCCTAATTACTAGCATGTTATATAAAAGCCATAAATTACGAAATTTAAAGATTACTACGCTATTACAACATTTGTGGGAGGGGGTGTACAATTTATGAATGGGGGTTACAATAATATAAACCTAATTAATCTATTACAACCAAATTGAATTTGTAAAAATATTGGAATAAATAAATATACAAGATAAATTAAATATGCAAAGATATGTAAATGCAAAAGAAGATTTTGTTTGGTTTTTTATGTGAAAATGTTTTAACCTAAACCCTAATTAGAAAATGAGTAAATCAAGATTAACTTAGATTAATTAAGGAAAAAAATTATTTAAGAAAAGATTTTTTAAGAAAACCCCAATTCTACTTGATTAAAAGAAAATAAATTTCTTTAAGAAAGAATAAATATTTTTGTATTTTTTGTCTTGAAAAAAATAATATATGGCATTTATGAGGTATTTTAGTCTTTTTGTATTAAAATAATATATTTAATAAATATGAAAAAAAATAATATTAAAACTAGTTCTAAATTAATTTACAAGTTTATTAAAAAAGATAGTATATAATTTAAATAAAAAAATATTTTTTATGAGAAAATAAAATAAAATAAAACAAAATATAATATTTATTATGATTTTTATATTTTTATGATTTTTTTTATTATTAAGAAAATATTATTAGGAAAATAAAATGAAAACAAAATAAATAAATAAATGATAATGGGCCAGGGGCGCTGCAAGCAAATGCAGGAGGTTAGCAAAAAACACTAGGCCCAATATACTGAAGCCCACGCTGCAAAAACAACAAAAAAATGAAAAAAAGTATGGAAAATTGCAAAAGGCAGGCGCCAAGGCTCGAACCCATGACCTATGGCATTTTTGCCCGCTGCCTTACCACTGGGGTGGCTTTACATCCGTTTATAGAAACACAAAGATAAATATATATTAGAAAATGTCTCCTAACATGAAAGTGATAATATTTCTTTCCACGATTTCAACCATATAATTCATGTAAACTAAAAGTCAAATATCAAAGTTAATTTTACTGGCCCTAATTTAAAACCTAATTTTTACAGAAATTTCAAATCCAAAATTCTCTATACACAATGAATATAAATGAAATCTATGAACATGGTTGGCTTTAGTGCAAGGATATCTACATTTTGTTTTCACAAATTGAGACCAAAGGATGCCTGTATGAAGAGATAGAAGTTTGAGTTTTTACCTCTTTTAGTTTAGATCGTGAATGGAGTTTGAGCAAGTTTTGAGAAGGCTTGAGGATCTGTTTAGCTTGTCTGGACCTCCCTGAGTGTATTCCAATCCTTACTTTGCCTTGAAAGTTCCTGAATCTCCCTACTCAAGTCAACCTGCAAGCTTGAAATGCAAAAATGGCATATGGAGAAAGAGTAGTTACAGTGAGGGAACAGGGGTCTGAATCACTTATATATGAGGTATATTAAGTGTTTGGGTGGTTAGAACTCAATACGCACGAGTGGATTTGGAGATTGCTATGTGTGATGCAAAACTGCAAGTTATGGCAGATTTTCAGTGATAGCGTGTTTGGGAGAGTTTCTGAGCTTTTGCAATCGTGTTCTAGGTTGTAATACATTTGTGTATAAGTATAGAAAAGGTTAGACATCAAGCTTCCTCAAGATTTTTGAGTTATAGCCTTTTGGCTCTATTGCTTGCTTTTGAAGAAAAGTGAGGAGACAAGTCTCTATGTGTTTGTACAAGCCTAATCTGAGTTGTTAAAGGTTCTAGACACATTGCTTTTGGTTTATAGGGTTTGTGTGTGCAAAAAGAACAAGTGCAAAGCTCAAGGAGTTGACAATTGCAAAAGTTGTGCTTTATCAAAATGGAAATGGAAACTTTGTGCCATTTATGGAATTATAGCTTGGACAAAGGCTCTAATGCTTGGATTAAAGCTCTATCAGTTGTGTAAACATTTAATTATGGAGTGAGAAACAAGTTTGAGGCCTGAAAAGCAAAGATTATGCAGCCTGGGTTTGAATTTGAATTTTGGTTCATCATGAAATGGCTTGAAATCAAAGTGAGAAATTGCCAACTTCATCTCTTCGATTCTCCCTACTCAAGAATGATCTCAAAGAGTTCTTGGACATTTTGGAAATCTTGAAATGTGATATACAACTCATATTTTAATTGTTTTCAATGATTCCCCTTGGAACTATGTGAAAAATTGTCATGAAGTTAAGTCAAAAACCTGCCTAACTAGGGCAAAATTTCACTAAGTTATTTTAGTTCATGAGCATGTATTCACAAAATTATATCTTGAGATCCAAGCATCTTTAGGAGAAATTGTGTGAAGAAAAGTTGTAGATTTTCATGGAGATCTATAACTTTCATGTTGGGAACTTCCTTTGAATCATCTTGTATCATGGTAAAAATTTGGCTTAAAGTTGAGAAAAAATAAGAAATTTTCTATACAGAAAAAATTTTAAGTTAAGAAATTTCAAATTTCAAAACAAAATCTTCAATCCTTGATTTCTTGATGAACAAGTTTCACATTTTGATATGTTTTGATGAATTATGATCCTTGGCACTTGATTTTGACCAAAAAGTCAAAGTTTGACTTTTCAGTATACAGTTGACTTTTAAACAGTTGATTGAAAAATTCATCTGTCAATCCAATGGATTTGTAATGTTTTGAACCATGTCATTAAGTAAAGATGATGTATTTGAACTCTTGAAATCATGATTCAAACCAATTGATCATTTGCTAGGTCAAAAATCAGAAATTTCCCCTTCTCAATCAAAACCCTAATTTTGACCATTTTGCCCTTTTGATGATTTGATCAAATTTCTTGAGGAATTGTAGTCCAAACTTGATCAAATGATTCATATGAGTCTAAAATGTTGATATGGATAAAAAATTATGAAGTTTGACTGTAAATTGGCCATGGTTGACTTTTTCCCCAATACAGATGATTTTTAGGTCGACTGTCCAATTGACTGATCAAAAATGTGATTCAAAGCTTGAAACTTGGCATGAATAATCTTGGGGGTCCATAATGATACTTGAAAGTCAAATGAAGCATTGATAGTCCAAAAATCCTTGTGCAAACTCAAACCCTAATTTTGGTCATCAGTGCATGATGAGATGTCTTGAGCTGGTCAAACCCTAATCCAGTCTTGAGTCAAAGAGATCTTGTGAGAAAAATCTTGATAAATGAGAGGGAAAATTTTGGATTACAACACATTACAAACTGTTTCTTCCTTTAAAACAAATATTTTTTTCAATTTTCAATTCAGAAAATCAATTGCCCCTATTTCAGAAATTGATTTTCTTCACACAATTTTGAATTTCCAGAAAAAATGTTTTTAGGCATGGAAATCGATTATCCCTATTTCAGAAATCAATTTTCTTCACTAAATTTTGGATTTCCTCTTCGTGAAACAACCTGCCAACATTTTCCAGAAAACAATTTTATGTTATGGAAATCGATTGCCCCCATTATGGAAATCGATTTTCTTCAGGATTTTTTGAAAAATGAGTTGCAACGCTTCAGGAGAAATCAATTACCCCACATCTGGAAATCGATTTCCTGTGTTGGCATAGACATTTTTAGTCCGTTTTAAATTTGAATGTTTTGAATATCTCATACCTTATCCATTGCTTCTTTTCATTGAAACACAGTCATTCATAGAGGTGTTAAGGTATTATATATATCCCACTTTTTCAGATTTGAAAATACCTCTTCCATTGCAATTTAACTTCATTATATTCATTCAAATTTCAAATAAAGTGTTTTGATTCTTGAACTTTCACAAATAACTTTTCTGCATTAATTTCTATATCAATTTAGAAAAATTCATCACATATTCATAAACACTTGAGCACTATATTATCACTGTAAATTGCTTGTTTGGAAGGAAAGATCAATCTTATTGATTGATACCTATTCATATACTCTTTTACTTAGATGACTTCCAGAATTGGTTGTAAATACCTTGTTGTCCAGGATTGTTGGAAGAAAGAGGTTGGAAGTGAGAGGATTATTCTCATTTCAACTTAGTGGTTAACAAGAGGATTGTTCTTGTGATTGTGGTTGGTCTTGTACAAGTCTTAACAATAGTAAAATCTATTTCATGTTCAAAGGGGACTGGAGTACCTTCAGACCGTGAAGGGAACCAAAATACATTCTTTGTTCTTTATTTTTATGCACTTTATTGCTTTCATAACATCACCATAAACCAGAAAAATAATTCCAACATCACTAAAAACCGATAAAATTTAAAAGTGTCTAATTTAAAATGTAAGAACCACTAGTACTGATACATTGGTATCACTAGATGATATGTTTGGTTCTACAAGTTATTTAAAGGATAATGAACCACATCATTTACCTACTTTAGCCAAAGATCCAAATACTACTTAAAGTCTGGCAGACATGCCTAGAAGTTTCTCTTTATTTGATACACCCTTATCACCATCTTTCTATAGCAGCAAACCCATGGGCCATCTTCTTCAAAATGACCATGCTATGTTGACTAGGGCCAAAATTGGAAAGTAAGACCCAAGGAATTTGATGCTCACATTAAATATGAATCAACTAGTGCTAAATAAGCTCTAACAAAACTTGAGTAAACACAAGATATGTAAACAAAATATAATGACTTAATATCTAATGAAACATATAAAGACACCACATTAACTCCACATAGAAAGGTTGTTGGTTGCGTGAGGATCTTCAAGATCAAAGAAAACTCTAATGGAAATATATAGAAGTATAAGGCTAGGTTGGTTGCAAAGGTATGCAATTAATAACATGAATTTGATTTCACTAAGACTATCTAGTTGTAAAGCCAACAACAATCATAATAATACCCACACTAATAATTACTTATAAATGGAAGATCCAACCATTGATTTCAACAATGTCTTTTTGAATGGAAAGTTCACGAAGAAGTCTATATGACTTAACGACCTAGTTTTGTTAATTCTAATAAAAACTTAGTCTACAAACTAAACAAATCCAAATCCATATATGGGCTTAAGCAAGCACCTACAAACTATTTGAGTAAGCCTTAATAGTCAATCAATATCAGTTGTATTTTCTTTTGTATCATGACAACGATATATATATATATATATATATATATATATATATATATATATATATATATATATATATATATATATATATATATATATATATATATATATATATATATATATATATATATATATATATATATATATATATATATATAGGTCTTTTATTCATTGTATTACTTATATATGACATAATCAATTTCTTAGAATAATTAGTCTATTTAATGGTACTTTAAGTGCGACTTAATCGTGAGACCTCGTCAAACAAAAAAACTTTATTTTGAAAGTATCTATAGTCAAGCTTTACCGTCAAATAGGACAACAATAATGCATATAGACTATTATGTGAGTAGACTAATAATTATATCTTATGAGTCATGGATATGAGATATCAAGTCTTCACATATGTATAAATATTTGGAATTATATTTAGACTAGATTGACCCACAATGAGAATACTACATAGTTTATTATGTAAACGACATAAGTATAACCCTTCAAACTTAAATCACTTTGGACCCTAAATATGAATTCAAGTACTCTATTGCAAATAAATTGTTGTTTGTAATAGAGTGACCATAAAAATGGTTGATTGATACTCTAAAAGTCATACCGAGGAACATGAGTGATCTATATGAGATTTGCCCCTTTTATATATATATATATATATATATATATATATATATATATATATATATATATATATATATATATATATATATATAAGATTAATATTTATGGACCCATCTGATAGTGTGACTGTAAAATCCACACCCGTATTCAAATAAGGCAATATGATATGTTTGAAATTATTTTTTGTTATCAAGTATATTTAGAGATCAAGGGATATAATATTTGATTATATAAGGGTGGCATATTCTATATTTTGTGTTTAATATAGATATAAAGACAAAAACGTAATTATACACATGATCATTATCATAGAAAGGTTATGTGAGATAGCGTAACATTCTTGTCACTTAAATAACAATGATGTGTACATATTGCTCACTATTTATAATATTACGTATTGCAAAAGGTCGTAAAATCAATGAGACTTTTTATGGAAATGTCTCTAAAATAAAATCAAAGTCTCAAAATAATGACTTTGGGTATCCTCCATGTAAAGAATGTTCCCTTTAATATATTTAATATGTTATTATATTCAAAATAACCTTCTATGGGATAATAACATCTAGACATAAGGTTGTGTTACATATACTCTAGCAATATCAATATGGAGTCTCTCTACCTTACGAATATTTAAATTTAATGTTCTATGTTGGTTAATAGTCTGATATATTGACTATTAGGTAACATATTGATTTCACGGTATGGAAATTGAAAGAAGATATAAAATTAGTCGAATAAATGAGCATATTATTGACATATGATCGGACTTGATAGATACATATGTATAAAATCTACCATAACAAGATTTTTTACTATTAACATCGAAATTTCTATTTTATTTTTTTCCCATTTATTTTATGATATTTACTTTTCACACGTAGCAACTAATACACAATTATTTTCTCTACCTAAAATATTAAAAGCTATTGAAGGATCTTTAAAATCACCCGTCTTTATTAATACGATAATTATAAAACTTATTTTTACTGTAAAGAAAACAACCTTAAATTAAGGTTCTTGCTTAAGATCAATATCCACTAAAACTCAAATAAAATACCCAAAATATCTATCAGACCTAGACTTATTGAAAGTGACATTAGTACACATGGAGATCCCAACAGTACTGACAATTCTGAATAATATTATATCACAATGGATTAGGGATGTAAATGAATATTCATGGGGATGGATAGTATGATATATGTATCAGTCCCATTAGATAAATATGATATTCATATCTGCCCCATATCCGTGCGGATATCTACTAAATAGATAATCCACGGGTTTTAAAGTATACACGAATATTTACAGATATCCATGGATAATATTTTTTTTCTAAAATTAAAAAAAAAATCCAATTTCTTTTAAAGACATAAAAAATTATTATCACATAACATCCATACAAATCTCTCTTATTTCAACTACAAAATTTTATCACATTATTTTTCTTCATTTTCACCTAAACATAATATCCATATATTTTATTTTTAATAAAAAAATGAAAGATATTGTGATTGTGAGTTACGGTGAAAGAACATACGACAGAGGAGTAGAAAGGAAGATACTGGTTGGACAGGAAAAGCGGTTGATTGGTTGGACGGTGAAATTGTTGAAGTAACGTATGGAGTAAAAATAAAGCTTAAATATGAAATGTCCAATATGATATGTACAAAATGTAAAAGGTTTTCTTCAAAGAAAATTTCAAAAAATATATGTGAAAAACTTGACAGTGTATAATAAACTAATACTTAAGTTATTTTTATAATTTATTAACAAATACATATCTGCGGACATGAATATCATTAAACTCGTATCCACATTCATTATTAAACGAATATTTAAATATCTATTTATCTTATTCATGAATATCTATTAAACTATCTGCCTCATATCCGCAACAAATATTATTTGCAGATATCCGGGATATATATTTTTTTCCATCCCTACAATAGATCTATACATTAGATCTCTTAGATGAAACAAGTAACTCATCTTGTCAATATGTGGATCCACTCATTGAGCTAAATTATGATTTGAGTATTTATCCACATATCAAATTCATATCAATGAAGAGAGATACCAAAGGTAGATTGGAAAGTTGATCTATTTGAATCTCACAAGACTTGATATATTATATGTAATCAATGTTGTGAGTCTTTTATGCGCAATCCTAGTGAGTACAGAGAGTCGTATTTTGGCCTATCTTGGCCAATCTTAATTTCTTAGTGGAAAAATATATAATATTCTCAAAACATTGTCGGTTGGACATTGTTGGTTACACATTTAGATTTTGATGTGTTAAATTGGATAGAAAAAACATGGTCAATTTGACATTATTGATTATACAATTTAGATTTCGATGGGTTAAATTGGATAGAGAATCTACTCAAATGATTTATTATTTATTGAGGAAAATTTAGTTACTCAAAGAAGTAAGAAACACATGGTAGTGTAAAAGTGTTATTCACTAAAGATCGACCTAATTTATCTTCACAAAATTGAATTATAAGGAAAAAGATATCATTCTATATAATTTTTTTTGTAAAAACTATGTTTTATAATATGAGATTTGAGATTTTTCTAATATTTGTCATGCAATAACAGAGCTGCAACTACAAAACTTACATGGATTAATATTCTCCTAATTGATCTGGTATCGGAGAAATTGAAATTGACAACTCTTTTCAGTAAGAGGTATGGTTTAGCAAGAAAATTAAATCGAACTAAATTGAATCATAATAAAATTTAACTGAACTGAACCAAACATTATAAATTTTCTCAAAATCAAACTAAACTAATTATTGATTCGATTCACCGGTTTTGAATTTCAAACCATATCAAACGGGTAGTAAACCAATTTCTTTTCCAAATTGAACAGTTTGTTATAGTAAATTGCATTATACATTTTAATAGAAAAATCATTTTAAATTTGTGTGCCGTTATTTTGTTAAGTATTTAGATATGATAATTCCAAATATTAAAAAATTTTAATTCATTTTCCTAATTAAATCTTGGCAGCTTTAGATATTCCATTTTCCATAAGGCATAACTTAGATACATTCTCTAAACATTAATCATTTGAATTTTAACAAACTAAACATAATAAAAACATTTTAAAATTAATATATTGATTATAAAAAAAAGATTAATAGCTATTTTATCTCCCTCTCAGGCAAGTTTGGAAATAATCCTCATAAAAAAATTCAAAAATCTTTCTATTATACGAAGATTCTTCTATTTTACCTCCTCAAAAAATTTATCCATTTATAATCTATTAAATTCCTTATAATTTGTCCTCTATTTTCAAAAATGTATACTTATTTTCTACCTTGACACATTGACGCACTACAATATTTTGAATCTACGGCAACACCTAATTTTTAAAGTAAAATAACCGATCTCAGAGAATGTAATAGAGAACGAATTTCATATTCCATTGCCATATTGTCTATATTGTGCAAATGTTATGCAACGGGCCGAAACCGTTCTCATATCATTTTTAATAATTTTAAGAGACCGTACTCATATTCCTATATTTGATTGAAAAAATTATTCTTGAAAAAAATCACATAGCTGGAAACGAACCGTTTACCTCATCCTAACAAAATCTGAAAATTTAAACCCAAACTCATCAAAACTTCTATTCTCCTTCTTCTCACACTCCTCAATTTGCTTACACAGAATTCAGATGTTAGGGTTTATAAAAAGTTTCACAAAATTCATCTCAATCAAAGTGTTTCACGATTGTTATATATATATATATATATATATATATATATATATATATATATATATATATATATATATATATATATATATATATATATATATATATATATATATATATATATATATATATATATATATATATATATATATATATATATATATATATATATATATATATATATATATATATATATATATATATATATATATATATATATATATATATATATATATATATATATATATATATATATATATATATATATATATATATATATATATATAATCATATTTCAAATTTATCCGTCCTATTTTTATATTGAAATAATTTTTAAAATTGACTTTATAAGTTTATTTGGTTTACTTGCACTGATATTTTGAGGTTTTATAAATATTCGTTTTTAATTTATTTTATCTATTTAAAAATATATAATAGTTCAAATTATTTATATTTCTTAAATAATAAAAACTTATTTATCTTTCGTATACTTTTAATTAGTTTTTTATTTCAAATAAAAAACATAACACAATTGGTAAGGAAACAAAGCTTGTATATTTTTTCTATTTATTGTTACTAATTGTATTTTCATTTATATTCAAAAATAAAAAAAAAACTATTTTTTTATTATTTAAATATTTATTTTTGTATTTTTAATTATGATATTTTTAAAAATAATTATTTATTTGATTTTATACACTTTTTATCAAAATTGAGTGTAAAAATTATAATAAACACCAAAAATATTTATTTTTCTGCTTAATTATTTTTTATTGGTCAATTAATGTCATAGCCGGCTTTTGATTGATCAACTTGTCTTATTTCATATTATGTTGACGTAATTATTCTACTTTTGTCTTGAACACACAATTAACAACAATTCCACAATCAACCGTCATCAACAAATTTCAAATTACACACACTAATTTTTATTTTGATTTATTCTAGAGTTCATTTTAAACAGGCATAACTCTGTTGTTGACTTTAACAAATAAACAACAACAATTTTTATTTTAACTGATAATTAAATATGAGATCATCCTTTCTCCTTATTTATTTTGTTGTTGTATAACCATATGATATTATCCGATGGTTCTCTTTTTAAAAAAATTATATTGTCGTCCTAACAATTTTTCATTTTGAAGGCATTGCCATCCATTGCATATTCACTCACACACTTGAGACAATTCCAAGAATCACTGCATGTACATTTAACATAATTCTCACTAACAACCTTTACACTTTTTTTTGCAACAATTTTCCCCACAACTTTTCTTAAGTCAAACAGTTATTTGCAATTGTCACGTGTACACACATACACCAAGCAGTGTGCTTCGACAACACCTCGTGTAAAAAGGCCAAAGCTTTTCATCTGAAGCAACTGCACTTTTCAATAATATCACATCAATCCTAATTCAAAACATTTAGATTGTGTTATTTTTCACTACACACCAATATTGGAACTCAAACAAAAAAAACAGTTAGATTATTATAAATCACGCTACACCAAGTTTTCTGCAGATCTCAAGCAACCAACTGCGCCACTGTGGCCGACACCCTTCCATCACCGGCGTAATTCGGTCCGGTATTACTTTTCTTCCATTTTGTTGTTTCGTTTTTTGTGTAAATCTATTGAGGCTTGTGTGTTTGAGATAAATCTGGAAAGGAAGTGAATGAAAGAAGAAGTAGAAAAGCTGAGCAAAAAAATGTTGGATAGAAGAGAGAAAATGATTTCTCTGCAGACTGAAAGAAGAACAGTGGATGGTATGTTCAAAATTGGTCTACTCTTTCTTTGCTTTGGATACTGAGATATTAATAATTGTTATTTTATCTTTTTACTTTTTATTTAAAGATATGTGTCACGTTCACAATGGTTGATACTATTTTAATCAAGTTAAATCAGAAATTTTTAGTGTCCTATCATTCTTTTAAAAAAATATATCAAACTAACATTCAATTTATCAATATATCTTTCAAAAAAATATTGTTATCGATAAAGAAGCTCTCTCATTCAATCGGCGGAAATATACAAAATAAAAAGGTTCCGTCAATTCATTTGATGGTTTGCAATTTTTTAAAATTAGTTGTATATTAATTGAAGATTTTTATGCGAATTATATCTGCAAATTTATCTGCGAATTTATTTGTGAAATTTCCTGCAAAATAACATTTTTACATGCATATTTTATAATTATATAATTTTTTTATATACACGATTTTATTAAATATCTGTAGATAAATTCGTAGGAAATTTCACAGGATAGAAATCCTATAAAAAATTTGTTGGATATTTCAAATTTCTTAAAAAAATATATATAAAAAAATAAAATATAGAGGATCTCCCCAATCAATTAGTGGATGTAGTTAAATTTTTTTTTGTTTTGAAAATATGATATTTTAAGATTTATTTGAAAAAGTGTGATAATTTAATATCAAAGTTATTTGTAAAATTTTTTTAAACCATGTGTTCCCTTAGATTTCAAGATAAGAGAAAGAAACGCGAGTGGGTGCCTTACTGCCGTGTTAACGTTTTTTAATATATATATATATATATATATATATATATATATATATATATATATATATATATATATATATATATATATATATATATATATATATATATATATATATATATATATAGAATATAGAATAGAAATTGAGATTTTATTGATATCTTGGGTTTAGAGTTTTTGGGCCCTCCTAT
Organism: Vicia faba; assembly: GCA_948472305.1. Taxonomy (NCBI): domain Eukaryota; kingdom Viridiplantae; phylum Streptophyta; class Magnoliopsida; order Fabales; family Fabaceae; genus Vicia; species Vicia faba. The sequence goes on along the minus strand of CATIWC010001587.1, from coordinate 26,490 downwards.
TTTAATCTTACACCCATTAACTTAACTAATCCATTCTCTTTTATTTATTTTAGTTACTTTAATTAATTTAATTAATTTGATACTCATTTAGTTTTTTTTCTTTTAATTGTTATTAGAAATTACTAAAATCGCAAAATTAACTTGTACTTAATCAAATATTTTTCACAATTAAATTAATCAAATTATAATAGGATTTTACATCCTCGAATAATCGATTGGTCGACTTAACGTTTATCAAGTAATTATTCAAAATCAAACAATTAAAATTCATGCGAATATTGGTTTTGCTCAACTCAATAATCAAACGCTATCATTCAACGTGATAAACAAATTAAAAGATTTAAAATTTATCAAACAAATGAAATAATTTTTTTTACCTAGCACGGACTAATTCCAAGGAAGAACAACTCTTCTTCAATCCATCAAATCAAAATATCAAAACAGCTAACCAACCATCAAATTATTTTTTACTAACATAATAAAAAATCTAAGATTATTTTCGAAAAAAGGATTAAATAGAATTACTATCAAACTTAACTGTGAACTACGTCCAATTATCCAGTCCATTACCAATGGTAGGGAATATCTAATTGTTGAAATCGCAATCACTGTCTGCATCCTCTATAGCGTTGACCCCGTTGTTGCTGATACAGAACGGAAGTCTCCCAGCATGAGCGTGACGAACAACCCTATGACCTTCTGTAGTAAAGCCTAGACCAAGCTTGTTAGATTTAAAAGGGACATCAAGGAGCTGACCCCAAATTGTACTACCACCTTCTTCAATAGTAGCTTTAACATCTTTCAAAGAGGCCATCTTGTGCGGAGTTTTGGTGATCTTCAGAATGACAGAAACGTCTTCAACAGTAGCAGGAGAAATCACCTCAAAAGTTTGACAGGGTGTTTTAATAAATTCTCCGTCCATCTCTACGTACCAGAACGAATTGAGGTGGCTGACCATATACTCCTCTTCCCCGCAAACAGTAACAACTTTCCCTTTTACCGGATATTTCAGTTTCTGGTGCAAGTTGGAGGTGACAACACCTTCCTTATGGATCCAAGGGCGTCCGAATAAGCAAGAGTAAGCTGGCCGGATGTCCATCACATAGAAGGTGGACTCAAAAATCTGTGAACCCACCTTGATTGAAAGGTCTACTTCTTCATGCACCATTCTTTTTGATCCGTCAAAGGCTCGAACTATGATGTTTCTGGGCTTCAGCACAACTCCCTTCACAATCTAATCGGTCAAGAGCACCCTTGGGAAGAACATTCAAAAAAGATCCCGTATCAATTAACACATGGGCCAACGTAGTGCCCCTGCATTCAATGGAGACATAAAGGGCCCTATTGTGATTTCTCCCCTTCGAAGTCAAGTCAGCATCGGAGAAACCCAAACCATTATCAGTGGTCATACTAGCCACGTAGCTTCCAAATTGATCGACCGAAATTTCTTGCGGCATATAGGAAGTCTTTAAGAACTTTACTAAAGCCTTCGTATGGGCTTCAGAACACAACATCAAAGACAACATATAGATTTTAGACGGGGTTTGCCCCAACTGTTCCATAACTTTATAATCGCTTCTGCGAATGATCTTTAAAACCTCCTCCAAATCTTGCTCAGAGGTATCCTTGACTGGATCTTCTTTTGGTGCCTCCGTTCGGGCAGGCTCTATCACTGGCTCTTTACCCCGAGCCTCAGCAGTTATCTTGGTAACCGTAACTTGAGCAGGTGGTGAGATTTCTGGGGAGAAAATCCTTCAACTTCTGGTAATTTTGCTAGTCCCTGCAATATTGACAATACTGGGATCAGCCTCTTCACCATATTCATCGGATAACTCTTATTTAACGTCGTGGTAATAGACGTCAGACCCATAATTCCACGGGATAGCCTTCTCCAAGGAATATGGGATATTCCTGGGCGTTGTAATAACCAAATGAGCAGCTTTCAGATTGGAGATATCCTTATAGGACCTTTGGAAGGGATCCTAAAAGAAGTACCAGAGATAACATATAAATCTTGGCACAAATTCGAAATCTTCTTAATCAGAATAACATGCTCGTCTATCAGGAACTGAACGCCTTCCTTCAATAACCCACAACCATTGGGTTGAACCGCACAATAGTAGCATTCTTTATTACAACCTGGAAATAAACCAGCTTGTAACAAATTCTTCTTGATTGTAGAGAGGGGAGTAACAATATCATTGACAGAGGTAATATACATCACATCTTCAACATCACTTATGCCCTTGTCATGTTTTGGCATAAGTGCGGTAATCACATTTGGAGTCTCTGGAGGATCAAACCCAATTTCTTTATTATCGATCATCTCTTGAATCTTGCTCTTCAGAGCCCAGCAATTGTTGGTGTCATGACTAGGACTGTTTGAATGATAAACACACCTCGTGTCTGGATTATACTTTAGAGAGGAGGTGTTGGGATTCTGAGGAGGGTCCCGCAGTGAAATGAGTTTAGCCTTCAGCAAATGTTGTAATGCTTGAGATAAAGGCATTCCAATTTTGGTAAACTGCCTTGGCGGAGCGTCTGGACTTTGTTGATTACCCTGTTGTTGTTGTTGAATAGGCGTCGAATTGAAAATTAACACTGCTCCTACAGACTGATGGCATATGCTTTTGCTATGGATCTTCTGGCTATAGACAATATTGACTTCCTTTTTACCTCCAAATGGCTTCTTCACAACATTAAAAGATGTAGCCATCGGGATCTTCCCACTCTTGATACCACTTTCAATTCTCTCCCCTGTCAAAATCATCTCTGTAAAACCCGACGAAGAGCTTCTGATCAGCAAATTAAAGAACGAGCTTGTCAGAGTGACCATAAACATATCCACAATTTCCCGATCAGTTAAGGGAGGTTGCACCCTTTCAATCAAGGCCTTCCATTTCTGTGCATATTCCTTGAACCCTTCATTAGAGCCCATGGATATATTCTGCAATTGCACTCGAGTTAATGTCAGGTCAGCATTGTATTGATACTGCTTATAGAAGCAACAACCAAGTCTTCCCAGGTAAGGATGTTTGTTCCCTCCAGCTAATAGAACCATTCCAGTTAAGTGCCAGTCAAACTTTCTTGGAATAAATTGACCCATAACTTCTGGTCAGTAGTGTGGGGTTGTATCTTCCGAACATACAACCTTAAATGGAGTTTGGGACAAGAGATCCCATCGTACTTAGAAAAGACAGAGACCTTTAACTTATGTGGGATGACCACCCCTAGAACCAGGCCTAATTCACCAAAATCCAATCCAGGTACCTTTTGGATTTCCATAGCCTTGAGTATGTCATCCAACTGCTTATATTTATCATATACAGGAGGATATTGTTCGTCATAAAAGTCGTCATCTTCAGGAGTATTCTCATAACCCTGATTGTTCCTACATTCATTCTTAATGCTTCTACCATCTTCATCATGGTTTTCATCTTCTCCAGAGGAGACATCTTCCACTTGGACGGGTTGAGCAGGACCTTTGAACCTTCTCCCCATATTAAGGACAACAACCGGCTTCTTGGTCTTCTTTTTCTTGGAGACCGAGCGCCAACAGCTCTTTCTGTCCCTGTTCTAGATTCATGAGAGTCTCTTGGAATTGTGCATGTTGAGCCTGGAGATCCTTAACAGTTTGCTCGAGAGCCATTTTTCTGCTGAAATAAACAGTGAGAAAATGAGAAACCTGTTATGAAATGATGCATGCTATGTAAATGCAATGAATTCAAGGACTTTAGGATATTCAACTTTGTTTAACCAAGAGGAAACAAAAACAAAGTTTTTATTAGTGAATTCAAATTACAATTGCCTTTTAGGCTTACAATGAAATCAACAAGGTCTCAAAGAGACAAAAAAGTAAACTCCTAAAACCTAAGACTCAAGTCTCCCACGGGCACTTCCTCTTTGTGTTGATGTATGCATTAAGACTCTGCTCCTTGTGAAGTTGCTTTGTGAGCTCCAACACTTTCTTTTCGCTTGCATAGAATTGAGTCTCAAAGGTGTCCATTCTTCATTCAGTTGAATCCAAGACTTCTGCAATTCCTCAATGTCAGTAGGCATGTTTGGATGGAGTATGGTGCGAGAATCGTCTCTTTCGACAACATGCTCCATGATCACTGGTAAGACAACTGGGTATGGCATCATCAGGTTTTGAGCGTGAGCTCGTACCTATTTGAGATAAGGCTCCATAGAGATGGAATTCTTCTGCCCTAAATCCTTTCTATCAATCTTACTTTCCATGCCTCAATCATATATAAACCTCCAACGATAACTTTGAAGATCACTTTCATAATCGAACATAATACCCTGGATAAGTGCATCATAAGGACCATCTCTTCGAGCGTAACCAAACTGACATGAAGCCAAGGAAGGGTTGTAAGTAATACCTCCCCTAATGCCGAGGAGTGAAACATTAAGGAATTCCCCACATCGATCAATGATAGTGATGTCTTTGTGAGATCGAGAACACCAGTAAATATCTTTATGAGAAAGTGACATTATTCTTTGTGACCACCTCAAACCTTGTTCATTCTTCATTACTAAGCGGGGAAAGTGAGAAATAAACCACCTGGATAACAGAGGAATACAACACATGATATTTCCTCGCCTCTTCATAGTACGAGTGTGAAGAGAATCCAAAATTTCTCTGAGCAAGGTAGGCACAGGATTATGAGCGAGAAAAATATTGACGGCATTCATATCTATGAGTTGGTATGGATTAGAGAATAGTACCAACCCATATATTAGAAGGGCCAAGATATCCTCAAAAGCCTGGAAACTCATAGCATCTAGGAATAATTAATCCTTCTCCAACAGGAATTTATCCAAAAAACCTTTGACTTCGGTCCTTGTTTCCTAGTTGATATAATGTCAGGCCACTTCAGGTGTAAGGCTGCTGCAATAACTTCTGGCTTCTCAGCTTCCTCTAAACTGGTGAAGGGCATCTGACCAAGAATAGGTAATCCCAGTAATTGAGAGAACTCATTCATAGTGGGTACCAATTGATAATCGGGAAAGGTGAAGCAGTGATGTGCAAGGTCAAATAACTGGAAGAGGACACTCATCATATCTTCGTCAAAACCTGGAGTAACCAAACTGAGCAGCCGACCATGTCTCTTGATAAATGAAGAACTTTCGAGAACCCTTGAGACTAACTCTTTAAGTTGAGGAGGTACCCTTACAAAGTTGACCCAGATAGTGTTTCTGCAAGCAGAGGTCATAGTATGCAAAATAGAACAAAGATAAATTCCCTGGTCCTTGAAATGGTTAGTAGAAATGAAATGGCATGAATGTTATGATGCATGATGTTATGAACTATTCAATCATGAACAAGCAAAACACACAAGGCCTTAGGTTAAAGCTTGCATGGAGTTATAGGCAAGTACTCTCTTGAAGTTTTAGTTGGCTCAACCTGTCCTAAAAGAAAGTAACCGGGTTCTAGGAGTCTCAATATCACTGATCTTTCTCTCAAGTATTGTTTCATCTCAAGCATCTCATTTGCGACCAAAATATACAGAGAGTCCAACCTCAATGAGTGTAGCATCAAGTGTCAACCAACTTTAGTATGTACCAAAGCCGGCTACCTCGCTACTTTCTAATGGCTAAGTTGTGTCAACTGGTTCTACGGTTAGTTAGTGCTTTATGACACCATGCGGAAGCCTAACATTCTCCTTGACTTACCTCAAGGGACACTTGCACCAACCAATGTGTCGCACTAACATAGCCATCACTTCAACCGTATTGGTGTATGCCATACAATTTTCACGATCTATTGCTACTTACCTAAATGCCCCAGATCCGGGTATAGGATCTTTACAATAATAACCCAAACAACCCTTTAATAATAAATCATGTAAGTAAAACAATAAAAGTATTTAAATGTGTAATATCACTAAGGTAACCCCACATTTAGTTTTCCCCAGCAGAGTCTCCAGTTTTGTAATACGGTGGGTGAATTGACTTTATTGGTTTTGCATTTTATCGCAAATTTTGCGGTTAGCAAGAGTCGCCATCGACTTTTCTTTTATCCAATAAAGGAAAGGATGAAAAGAATAGGAAAGACCTTTCGAGAATTTTTCTTAGTAAGGGGGTAGGTTATGAAAAGGGAAGGTGTTAGCACCCTTTTTATCTGTAGTTATCTACGGGCTTTTAGTTACTAGCTCACTTTGGAAATGCTTTCTGTGTAAGGTTATTTTGAAAATATTTTGAAAAGATACCTTAGTGCAGAAAACTTTATAATGATTCTCGTATCATTGAGAATGCATACAAAGTGTTTTATCTTTGAAAATATTTAGAAAAGAGAGTGTGCAAGAAATTGTTTTGTTTTGTGAGCAAGAAACTATAAGCTATCTACCTACTCAAAAGGTATTTGTTATTTTCCTCTTTTCCTTTAGATAGTGCTATCCTACCATTAGTTAGTAGGTAGCCCTATCATTGGATATTTTGAGGCACAAACGTGGGTCATCGTACAGTTACGAAGGCAACTCGTAAGACACTTTAGCAATTACCCTAAGGTACTAATATCATTTACCGAGGCAGCATCGAAGGATCATCGAGGGACTATGATCTTTTAACCAAAGGGTCTTTGCTAAAACTTCTCACGTTCGAGAGACGTGACGATTATTTTCCGAAGGCAACAAGTGGGGGTACCTTAGAGGTGCGCGTGTGCGAAGTGTGTTATGTTTCAGTTATTTATCTTGGAACTTAGATTTTCTGACATTTGATTTTAAATCTTACCATGCAATCCTATTAAGCTAACAATTAAATATATACATGCATTCATACAGTAGCGCGGAAAGTAAAAATGCGGGAAAGTAAACTACACTATTACAGTGCTTCGGGGATGGGGAGTACAAACCAAAAACGGGGGAAAGAAAAAATGTAAAAATTCCTAGTTTAAACTATTACATCCCTTCGACAGTTACAAAATTAAATAAATGTGAAACAAACAAATGCGCGAAGATGAAAAGGGAAAAGATGAAAAACCCTAAAAGATTCTAAGCACTTAAGAAAAAATTTGGTGTTTGTTGTTTAGAAAAATAATTGAAATGTGAAAACTAATTCTAATTAATTTCAAATTAATGAAATAAAATCAAGGTGATTTAAGTTAATTAATTTTTATTTGTGAAAATTAAATTAATTAATCAAAACAACCTAAATCTAATCTTTTTTTGATTTTTTTATAATGATTTTTATTAAAAAAAAAGTGATTAAAAAGAAAAGGAATAAATTAAAACCAAATAAATAAAAACTATGGGCCTGCCCTGTAAAAATAGATTGGAGGGTATGAAAACAAAAAAACGTTAGGCCCAAAGACAACAAGCCTAGAAGCTTGTGCTGGATTCCCTATGGTTGACTCCTGGAGGCACATCGTGGTCATGATGATTTTGGAGTGTTAGATCTGGAGTGTGATGATCTGGTGGTGTTGATTGAGGATGCATACTATGCGCGCCTTGGATGCGTTTGTACCGGGTCTGTGAATGGAAATCAAGAAAAAATAAAATGTCTCGCGCCTAGCTCGAACCCAGGACCAGGCGCATATGAGACTTAAGTGCATGTGTGTTGCCACTGGGATGACGTGTTCATCTGGTGTATATATCAAACAAAATAAATATAATACAAAATGCACGCTAATGCTAGATAAGCAAAAACACGTGCGCTGAAGTGGACCATTGCTATTTGAATCAGCCAACCAGGATACTCCAACCTACCACACGATTGGTCAAGGGTTCAAACCACCGTGGAGGGTGTTTTCCACCTTCTTCTCCGGCGAGAAGAATATGAAAAACCTGCAAAAATATAAAATCGAAGCGCACAAGGTACCCTATCCCCCTTAAAATCCCCCCTGAATCTGAATCTGGGATCTGTTTGGGCTGAAAAGCATTGGAAACAGGGTTATACTGAAAATGCAAATAATACAGTCAAAAATGGAATGTAGCCATGTATACGTTTAAGCTATCATGTAAGGCCTCGTTCCAACCCTACTCATCTCCCTAATTACATCTAAACATAAAACATTAGTAATCAACGCATATATTTAATATTTCAGGTGCAAGAATTTTACCAATCAAAATTTAATGGCTAGGCTTCTTTTGGACACGAATAAAGGTGCTCTTGGGCTGGATCTACTTATGAGAATTCCAGGAAGATGAATGGATTCCTGAAACGTGTTAAGAGTGGTTGGAGAATGGGATTTCGTGTTGCCCTACTTTGGAAAAAATTTGAGAGTTTTTTTGTATATTTTTAGGCAGCTTGTTCGTGTCCTTTTTGCATCTGATGTGCTTGCTTTATATAGAGGAAGAAAGAGGCTCATCAAACATGGCATGATATCAAGCAATCAAACCATGGTTTAAACAAGAATCAAATATTTGAAAACTTGTCAAACTTGTAGTATTCTTGCCATTTTGGCTTGTGCACGAATCTGGCATGTTGCTGGGTTGTCACAAGCTGTAATGGGCTTCTAATGAACTATCCCATGCTCTTGGCCCATTTGCTTCACATTTTATTTAATTTTATTTTGTATTTATTTAAATAAAACAAAAATAAAAAATAAAAAAATAAGAAAATTCAAGACATGGTGGGAGTGAGCTTAGGGGTCTTCTATAAGGTCATGAATATGTTTAAAACTCAAAAAGTTAAGCCATAAGTCTAAAATTTCAAATTTGCATGTTTTGCATTTCATGTATTTCTTCGAAATTTCTTAACTTGTACAACTCATAACCTGCTCAATTTTCATCTTTTGAAGATGATCTTAAACTTTTTGAAAAGATTAATATGTACTCTACAATTTCTGTTTTTATCATGTTTTTCATTTGGAGATATTATCTTGATGTAAGTTGCCTTGACAAAAAGTGTCTTTCGTTGACTTTTGAAAATGATCTATAATGTATTAGCTCATATCTTTCAAATGAAGCACGTTTTGGACTTGAGCATGAAAAAAGTTGTAGAGAATTGAATTTTCTTCAAAATGGGCCTTGGTTGGGGAAACATTGATGAAGCATGTGAAAGTTATGCTTGATCAAAGTTTAGTTAACTTCTCCTAAGGAAACCATAGTTTGACAATTCTTGACTTTTAATGATTTGAGAGATTTCCTTGGGGAATCATGATCAACCCTTGATAAAATGATGAATATCACTTCAAAATGTTGATGTTGACCAAAAATCTTGAAGTTTGATTGTATGTTGACCATAGTTGACTTTTTACCTAATACAGTTGATTTTCAATCATCTGTGTCATTGACTGAGCAAACTTGTGATGTAGGACTTGAAACATGACATGATCCTTTTTGAAGACCTATGGAGAACCATAGAAACCACTTGAAACATTACATTTTTTCTTTCCCCCATTTTTGTGGCCGGCTGAGGTGTCTTACATGTTACTAACCTCGGGCATTGAGACTTTTTTACCACTATCCTTACTCTTATCAATACGAGGTGGCATTTTACCTATTTATATAGAATATTTTTGTTGATGAATATATATATATATATATATATATATATATATATATATATATATATATATATATATATATATATATATATATATATATATATATATATATATATATATATATATATATATATATATATATATATATATATATATATATATATATATATATATATATATATATATATATATATATATATATATATATATATATATATATATATTCATCAACAAAAATACTAAATTTGAAAAATACATTCTCTTCAATACATATTCATTAACATATTCAATAGATGATTCTTTATACTCACCAATACATATTCATTAACACATTCAATAAATAGTTCATTATTCTAAATCTTCATGCTCCTCATCCATATCATTCTCATCATTTGATGTGATATTGTCTTCGGATCCAAACTTTTCATCATGCTCTTCGTCTACATTATTATCAACCAATAATATAGACACATCAACTTGATGTCCCTCAACCATTGTATCAGACAAACTTGTAATTTGTTCATCTGCAATCACATTGTGATCGGTGGATCTGGAACTGACTGTTTAACGCTGGTTCGCGAAATGTCGCGGAAGCAAGAGTCGCCATCGTCTTTTATTTTCTCCAAATGGAAAGGACAAAAGCACAGAAAAATTCCTTAAAGAGATTGCTCTCGGTTCGGGAGGTAGGTTATAGAAAGGGAAGGTGTTAGCACCCTTTCTATCCATGGTTATCCATGGGCTCTTAGATACTTGCTCACTTGTGTTTTCAAAAATGGTTTGTTTGCTTTTCAACTGTGGGTTTTAAAAGTTTCTTTGAAAATTTCAGTTCGACTCTTGTATCGGTCCTCAAGAGTGTTTGAAAAATTGCTTTCGAAAGCTTTTTGAAAAGGTGTTGGTGTGAAAAGTATTTTTTTGATTTGTTTTGAAGTTTAGAGCAAGTATCTAGAGTCGTCTACCTACCCTAAGGAATTCGTCTGTGTAAATGTCCTTTAAAGTAGTGCCATCCCACCATTGAGAGGTAGGTAGCACCACCGTTGGAGGTGTTCGGGTCAATTCGAGTTTGTAGGGACATGGTGATCAACGGAGCAATAGGAAGACACCTTAGAAGCTACCCTCATGCCAGGTTCCCGGATCATGAGGACTTACTAAGACATCCTCTACTCGACGATCACCTTTCGAGGCAAGGCAACAGTGAGGCGTACCCTAGGGGTGGTGTGTGCGAATTGTGTGTCGTTTTCATTTGCATTTATCTTGTCATGTCATTTGGTGTTCTATGCTTGATTTTATTTTGAGGCCATTCATTCTTGCATGCTTTGTTTAATAGTTAAAAGTTGCAAAGAAAAAGTAAATCTAAAGCTATTACAAATGGCGCGGGTCCACATCGCCAAAATTAAACCGGACCCGATTTGACAGAAAATAAATAAAAGCGAATAAAGAATTAAAAAGTGCGAGAAGTAATTAAAATATTACAAGGCTTCGGGAGAGGTACATAATTATTTAAGCAAAATAAAATAAATACGCGAAATTAAACAATTAAGAACATGGGCGTTGGACCCTTTTGCAAAAATTAAAATTACATGAATTAATTAATTAATTAAAGTTAAAAGAAAGACTTGTTTTTGGTATTTTTTTGTGTATTTTAAGATTTAATGGAAAAAAGAAAGAATTAATTAAAATTAACTACTAACCCTAATTCTACTTTATTTTAATTTATTAAGAAAACATTAAAATTCAACCTAAATTAAACCTAATTTTTTATGTACAATTTTAATTATGAAAATAAATAAAATAAATAACATTATTGTGAAAAAAGAAAAATTAAAAGGAATAAAATTTATTAAACCTAATTCTACGTTTTTTTTTGTATTTTTTATGAAAAAAAATTAATATTGCAAACCCTAATTTAAACTAAATTTATTTACATGTATTTATTTATAAGAAAATATTAGAATAAAATATTCATCATGTTTTTTTATCTTTTCTGATTTTTAGGTATTTTTTATATTTTGTAAAAATAATTAATTAAAGCAAAACAGTAAAACAAATAAACAATAATTGAAAATAAAAAAAAATAGAGAATTTGCAAACCAGGGGGGGGGGGTTCAGTCCCAAATTAGGAGGCATGGATCCAGTAATTTGGCCCAACAAGCTTCAGGTCCGTTTGACCTTTTTTGATAGTATGCTGTAGCGTTAACTGGAGCGTAGCGTGTTCATCAATCTTGAGCCTTTGATCTGAAGCAGCTGGACGCGTGGAAGGAGAGATGATGAAGGAATATGATGCGCCTGCAGCCTTGAAGCACATGGGAATTGCTATGGAAAAATAATATAGAAATATGTAAGACCTAGGGCTCGAACCCAGGTCACATACCTTGCCAATCAACACCTTTGCCACTAAGCCACTGCATATGTATTTAATATATAATAGTTAATGAATATTATAAAAGAAAAGAGAGTCAGTGGCCCCCAACGCGCGCTAAATTTAAACGGACCAACCAACGCCTCCCACGTAGTCGTCTTCCTCGCGTCTTTGTTTTTTTTTCTGAAACAAGAACATAAAGCAACGGTTTTAGACGCGTTCTATTAGGTGGCTTTAGAGAAAATAGCGAATAGCGCTATAGTGTTCATAAATTGATCGCGAGTGTGGTATCCTCTTCGTCTCCATGCGCTGAGTTGAATGGTAGTGGTCTTGAGGACCAATTTTTCCTCGTTTCAAAATCCCCAAATTCACATCCTGCAAACCCTAGAAAATAAACATGGCAAAATCGCGTATAGCACAGAAAAAAGCAATTGAATATATTGGTTAGCTTTAGAACTTCACAAGGAATGTAAATCAATCATTAGAATGCCATGAGAATGCCTAGAAGTTAAAATACGATCACGAGTTTTTCTCTGTACAGTTTGAGTTCGTTTTACCAATTCTTGGCGTGGTGATGGATGATTCTGATTGGAATACGTTTAGTAGACCTTGAGGAAGCTATTGGGATGAAAATTAGGTCTTGAATTCACCTAAAAAGTGCTTTTCAGGTTTGAGTTTTTTAGAGAATTTTTCAAGTTTGTTCAATGGCCTTTGAGCGCAGCTTTGTGTCTCCTCTGATTAGGTTTATGATCCAGCATTTGTATGGAGTCTATTAGGTCAAGAAAAACCAATCAAATCCATGGCATTCATTGTTTTTGATAATTGATTTTCTAAGGATCTTTTCATATCTTTTTCCATGTGTATTTGGTTCAAATCACATCCAATTGCTCCAATTCTTTCCACATTTAGCTAAGCACGAAATATTGAGTCCAAAACATGTATAAAAAGATTGGTTAGGTCAAGTTAGATATTTTTCATATATTTAAATGATTTAAATGAATTAATATAGATAATAATTCAAATAAATAAATAAAAAATGAGAAAATACTTCCCTTTGGGCCAAGTAGTCGTGCATATGTCTAGAATGATGAATCATGGAAGAAAAATGGGCCCATTAGCATTTTTAGGTCATTTGAATCAATGTTGACTTTTCAAAATATCCAAAAATTTCCCAACTTCTACAAGGCATAACTTGCTCAATTTTTAAGCTTTTCTCATGTTCTTGGACATTTTGGAAAGGTCTTTGAGTCCTCTAACCAATGCCTTTGGTCCCATGTCATTTTGATTTACCAATCTCAAGTTATGGCCTTTGACTTAAAGTCCCTTTTTGTTGACTTTTGAAAATGACCTATAATGCTGAAATTGATAACTTTTTGTGAGAGCATTTCTTGGACTTGAAGTATGAAGATGAATTGTAGGAAATGTCTTTCTCTTCAAAATGAGCTTTGGATGGAATTTTTCTGATAATCCATGTGAAAGTTATGCCCTGGTCAATTTCAGTTGACTTTTTCAACTGTCCAAATAAGGAAACTTTTGCATCTTGATGATTTCTGAGCCAAACTTTGAGAATCATGATCAAGCATTGATCAAATGATGTTTGTGGCTTCAAAATGATATGTTGACCAAAAATTTGAACTTTTGACTGTCAAATGACCCTTTTGCCCCTACAGTTGACTGTAGTGCAATTAGGGTTTTTGACTGTGCAGTTTTGAGCTGAATGCCTTGAAACTTGATATGAGGATGCTTGACCATATTTGTAGGCATGTGAGACTTGATTGGACCTTTGAAAACTTCATTTTCTTGATCAGCACACAAACCCTAGTTTTGACTGTATAGGAGGCCCTTGCACTGTGCAACCCTTGAGGAATTTTGAAGCTTGACTTGGCAATTTCTTGAAGAATGTGGGAGGGAAAATTTTGGGGTACAACAGTTGCCCCTGTTCAATCTTCTTAGACCTGAGGATGCAGATTGGCTGACGTGCCTTTCGTAATCCGAGGGTAGAAGATGATTGGACACTAGAGTGCCCAGAAATTTGCGCTCACATGGTAGTGTGGTGGGAATTGGCTTATAGATGCCATTTGGAGATTGCTGGATAGGATGATGGGCTTATAGATGCCATCTGGATGTTGATTGCGTAAGAGATTCCTTAGCGAGAACCTGCATACCTGCAAAAGAAAAAATGAGTACCTGACACGTTGTAGGAGCTGATTTTAGATGCTTGGTATAGATGTATCCTGACTGGTTACAGGAGCTGAGTTTGGAGCTTCACAAGATGATGAATGAACCAGGGATGGTTGCTACCTTAGCATGAATGGTAAGAGAACCTTGGGTGACTTTAACTTCAACAACGCTCGTTGAGAAAAATCTTAGCGGGAATTACCATCTTTGTAGTATTGGGAAGAGAACCATGGGCAGTTATAATCTGAAAGGGAAATGTCACCTCACTCACCGTCGGAGAGGGAACTATAAGAAAAGGAATTATCACCTCACTCACTGTCGGAGAGGGAAACATCTGAAAAGGACTTACCACCTCACTCACCGTCGGAGAGGGAACCATAGGAGACTATCACCTCACACTCACCGTCGGAGAGGGAAACATCTTGAAAAGGACTTACCACCTCACTCACCGTCGGAGAGGGAACCATAGGAGACTATCACCTCACACTCACCGTCGGAGAGGGAAACATCTGAAAAGGGATTACCACCTCACACTCACCGTCGGAGAGGGAACCATAGGAGACTATCACCTCACACTCACCGTCGGAGAGGGAAACATCTGAAAAGGACTTACCACCTCACTCGCCGTCGGAGAGGGAACCGTAGGAGACTATCACCTCACTCGCCGTCGGAGAGGGAAACATCTGGGATAACTTCTACTTAGTCTTTATCAGAAAAATCTGTTGGGAGTCGATTTAGCTGGACTAGGGAAGGCCTTGAAATATGTTTGAGAATCTCAACTGCATCCTTCCTGAAAGGTAAAGGTCAGTCATATGCAATGCATGATATGGATCAAGCAATGATGTTCTCAACATAAATGAGATTTGTATGATACGATGCGTTATGCATGCTATAATGATGTATGTGATGTTTATGTATGTGTTTTTCGTCTAGGAGAATAAATTCTTGACAGGTGCCGGGAAGTCATATCCTGGGCTGATGTTGAAGAATAGATTTTGCTTCTGCTGGGGATGATAACTGCAAGAATACCGGTAGGAGAAGATGACTCCGTTGCGGAATGAACTTGGCAAATGGAAGCTTCTGCGGGGAGAAAAGATACTCTAGCGACCATGCTGGGAAGCAATACTCTGTGGGGAGAGAGATACTTTGCTGAGTAGTTGATGATAACTTGCTGAGGATACTTGTTGTATTGGGAGTATTGATGGACTTTGCTGGGGTAAGAAGACTTCGTCGAGGACGCTCTTTTCGTAGCTTTTGGCTGAGGATAACCCAGTTATATCCTGTTAAGGAAATAACTCTTTGAATAAAGCCGGACGACGCGTTCGTGTTCTGCGAGGGGATAAGCTCCCAGAATCTACTGGGGGTAAGCTTATTGCTTGGGGGTATGAATTCCAACTTTCCTGGGGAACTAGATTGGATTCTCTTGGGGAAGTTTTTGAACTGTAATCTTGTAAGTTGAAAGAGGGAACATATGTAGGGTTGCCTGCTGATGAGCTCGTGTAAAACCGTATCTGAAATGGAGAAGGAACCTGGGTAGGGTTACTTTGATGATGAGTTCGTGTAAAACTGTATCTGAAATGGAGAAGGAACCTGGGTAGGGTTACTTGGATGATGAGTTCGTGTAAAACTGTATCTGAAATGGAGAAGGAACCTGGGTAGGGTTACTTGGCGAGGTAAGTTCATGTAAAACTGCTTGATGAACCGGGGTGAGGTTATCTTGAGCTAAATCCATGTAAGACTTCTGGGGGGAACCGGGGTTAGGTTACTGCAGGATAAGTTCGTGTAAAAACTTCTTGATGAACCGGGGTTAGGTCATCTTGAGATAGGTCCATGTGAGACTTCTGGAGGAACCGGGGTTAGGTTACCTGGATGAGTTCGTGTAAAAACTTCTTGATGAACCGGGGTTAGGTCATCTTGAGATAGGTCCATGTAAGACTTCTGGAGGAACCGGGGTTAGGTTACTTAGATAAGTTCGTGTAAAAACTTCTTGATGAACCGGGGTTAGGTCATCTTGAGATAGGTCCATGTGAGACTTCTGGAGGAACCGGGGTTAGGTTACTTAGATAAGTTCGTGTAAAAACTTCTTGATGAACCGGGGTTAGGTCATCTTGAGATAGGTCCATGTAAGACTTCTGGAGGAACCGGGGTTAGGTTACTTAGATAAGTTCGTGTAAAAACTTCTTGATGAACCGGGGTTAGGTCATCTTGAGATAGGTCCATGTGAGACTTCTGGAGGAACCGGGGTTAGGTTACTTGGATAAGTTCGTGTAAAAACTTCTTGATGAACCGGGGTTAGGTCATCTTGAGATAGGTCCATGTGAGACTTCTGGAGGAACCGGGGTTAGGTTACTTGGATAAGTTCGTGTAAAAACTTCTTGATGAACCGGGGTTAGGTCATCTTGAGATAGGTCCATGTAAGACTTCTGGAGGAACCGGGGTTAGGTTACTTGGATAAGTTTGTGTAAAACTTCTTCTGAAAATTGAGAAGGAACCGGTGTAGGGTTGCATGATTTTGATTAAGTGGATGATTGTCCTGTTTGGTTTCGGATGTTAACCCACGATCTGGAATTTGTAAAGGTAGATGGTAATCATCCTTATGTTGATCTTTCCTTTGTACTTTGGTTGACAGAGCAATTGGATCGCCTGGATAACTCATTATTGCCCCTGCTTCGGAGATGAGGGAAGAGGATACCTGTGTGGGTGATTGACAAATCTTCGGGTAGACAAGTGACGAGATGCCGGGACATAGTCGTACGCTTTGATCCCTAACTTTTGCCTGGACCGCCCTTTCGGGTTTTCAGTCCGCCGGGATACCCATTTTTGCCCAAGCCGCCTTTTTAGGTTTTCGACTTGCCGGGTGTACAGATTTTTTTCATTTTCATCCCTCATTTTTCCCGAACCCTTTTGGTTCGCCGGGAAGCCCTTATTTTTGCCTAGGTATGTCAACCTAGCGGGTCTTTGATTTTGCGTAGCATCTTTTTGACTATATCCATGCTCTCAGGGAGTTGCCCTTGTTAGAAGTGTGTTGTCATGCCACCAGAAGATGTTTGATCAGGCAAGATTCGTTGTTTGAGATGCCCCAAGTGACTCAGGCGGAGATCTGCCCCAGGCTGATAGGCTTTTTTGAGAGATTCTCCGAATCTTGACTTAACTGCCCCAGATGATGGACAATAGTCATGCCATGCCCCTTGATTAGAGATACTCTTGTTCATTAGACTTTCATTATGCGAATTTCCCTGCTGTTCAAACAAAAAGTCATATGCAAACAAAGTTATGTTAAAAATGCAAAGCTTATGTCTGTCTTAAAGATTTTGAAAATGCATTCTTTTCATAAAACAAGTGATTGTTTGTAAAACGTGATGTCAACTCCGTATTTTACCGTGAGCCTTAAGGAGTCAGGATACCTTTCGTAACAGTATGCTTTCGAACCAACCCATGCTTCAGCTAGGACTTTTAAGGGTTATAACGTGGCTTGGTTCACGGTTTAAGAAACAAAGGATAAAGGCTCAAATTTTATTTGTACCCACCCGCTCTTCGTGATGTTCTCCAAACCTAAACTCAGTTGATCATACGTTAGACCTTGTTTGCTCTGATTTTCCGGTGATGATTCGGATGTTGATAACTTATTTTGAATAGGCAGTCCTTCCTTTTTTGTTGAGGGTTTGTAAGACCTCTTTCCTGTCTGATTTTTTGTTATCCCTTTCTTTTTTTGCCTGAACTGTTTCCTTTTTTGGAATTACAGTCAGTGGGATACCCCAGTTTTGTAAGTCTCCTTCATGGGTTTTGACTTAATGGGTTTTTTATTTTTTGAGATAATGGCTGCCTTTCTTTATTGATTATTCGGAATCATCACTGTCTTTTGTTTCAGAAGGACTTCTTTTGATGCCATTCGTTGTGCACCTGGATCAGCTGAGAGAACTACCCTGCCCCAGGTTATGATTAAGGGTTTTAATTTTCGAAAAGAAAAACTCCTACTTCTTTGGCTCAGAGGGGTTGACGAGGGATTATCTTCCTTATAACTCCAGTGTTTAGGGATTTGAAACAATGCCTGTACTTCATCAGCGGGGTCTGCTCAAAAGCATACTGTAAGAATCGTGGTATCATTTTCGTCATCCTCCCTCAAGAGGCTTAGAATTATTATTTAAGAGTTGATCATCAGAAAAAATATAAAAATAATTTGCATTTAGTTAATACGAATATATTGTTTCAGAACAGACATATGCGATGCATTAATGAGATAACAACGTTTGATATGAATAAATGTTTGGACAGTTAAAAGAAAATTACAAATTGAACATTCGAATGAACAAAAATTTTCCAATCCTAGCCATATTTTGGCAGGGGAGCAGTGATCACATTCGGAGTCTCTGGAGAGCCGAGCTGGACTTCCTTTGCGTCAATCAGATCTTGAACCTTGTTTCTCAAAGTCCAACAGTCATCCGTAGCATGCCCCGGGCTGTCGGAATGATAGGCGCAGCGAGCATTGGGATTGTACCTTGAAGGTGTCCTGTTAGGATTCTTCGGGGGATCCATGAGAGATACCAACTTGGTTTCCAGCAGCTGTGGCAATATCTGTGACAAGGTCATGCCGAGGGGAGTAAACTGCCTCTTAGGTCTTTCTTCCCTTTGTTGATGGTGACGCTGAGGAGCACCGGCCGGCTTTACAATAGCTACTGCGTTGACCGCACTAGATTCTCTCTTGGATGGTTTCTTCTCAGTGTTCGAGGAATCACCATTATGTATTTTCCCTGACTTGATGCCAGCTTCTATTCTTTCCCCGGTCAAGACTAAATCTGTAAATCCAACAGCATAATTCCCAATCAGGTGGTTGAAGAATGGACCGGACAGGGTCCCTAAGAACATGTCGACGAGCTCGCGGTCGGTTAGAGGTGGCTGTACCCTTCCAGCAAGGTCCCTCCACTTTTGAGCATATTCTTTGAAACCTTCGCCTGCACCCATAGACATTCCTTGAAGTTGAGTGCGCGTGGGAGCAAGGTCAGCATTATACTGGTATTGCTTGTAGAATGCAGTGCCCAAGTCCTCCCAGCTGCGGATGTTGGCTCCATTCAGTTGATAGAACCAGTCAAGTTGAGTCCCTGAAAGACTCTCCTGGAAAAAGTGGATCCATAAGTTCCTGTCGGCCGTGTAGGGCTGGATCCTCCTCATGTATGACCTGAGATGCAGCTTTGGACAGGATGCCCCGTCGTACTTTGTAAAGGCAGGTGCCTTGAATTTGTGCGGGATCACTACCCCAGAAGACAGACCTAGATCCTCGAAGTCCAGGCCAGGCACTTTTTGTATCTCCATAGCACTTAGCCGGTCTTCCAACTGTTTGTACCTATCCTCAGCCGGAGGGTACTGATCGTCGTTGAAATCTGTCTCATCGTCGGAGACCACTGGACTGGGAACCCTTTCCTCTTGATGACTGCCTTTCCCCACAGATGGAGTTGTCCTCTCAGCTTCATCCTGCAGTGTGTTCCCAGATCTGCGTCTGGGGCTGAACAAAACAGTCCTCTTCTTCTTCTTTTTCAAGAGAAGGGTCTTCAGATCTTGTTGCCCCTGGGTCAAATTCATGATCAACTCTTGGAACTGGGCGTTCTGAGCCTGGAGGGCCTTGATAGTGTGCTCGGTTGAGGATTCAGGATTCATGACGAGACTGCTGAAACAAACAGCGAAGAAGGTAAGTAACCTGCAGAGAAAGGGTACCTGTTATGCAATGATATGTATGATATGCATGCAATGATTTCAAGGACCTCGCGGGGTAAATAGAGAAACTTGTTAGAGTTGAAAACTGGTAACTTGATTGAAGGTACTTCATGTTGTTGAGAGTCCTTCGTCAAGGGTCAAAGGCTCACCATATCCAGTGGGTCATAGCCCCTGACAACCTTGTCTAGAGGAAAAGAAATCCCCTTTGCCCCTTGCTGGACAGTTGGTTCATCATGACCTGCATCACAAGCCCTTGAGACCCTTGAAATGGGTTAGGATGTATGCAATGGTATGATGCTATGGTGTGCATGGGGTAATGTACGTAACCCTGTTACGAGTCCCAATTAAGGACTGCAAACCAAAACCTGCAAGAAACTTAGGATACCCTGTTATGAGTCCTAATTAAGGACTACAAACAAAACCTGCAAGTAGTTCATGTGTCAGATAACAAGCATGCAAATAGTCAAGTACGAAGGCACGCA
This sequence comes from Vicia faba, assembly GCA_948472305.1. NCBI lineage: Eukaryota > Viridiplantae > Streptophyta > Magnoliopsida > Fabales > Fabaceae > Vicia > Vicia faba. The sequence continues at coordinate 6,317 of CATIWC010001587.1, read as the reverse complement.
AGTCACACAATAGAAGCCCTTAGAGTTTAGGCCAACATGAGGTCTAGATACTACCCTCTTTCAGTTTGTTGGTTCATACCTGTCCTATCAAAGTAACCGGGTTCTAAGGTTCCCAATATCACGGGATTGCTTTCATTGTTCATTGTTTCGATTTAGCCACTGAACTGGCGACCGAAATATTCCAGGAAAGCAACCCTCAATTGAGTGTAGTATCGAGTATCAACCAACCTCGTACTGCACCAAAGTCAGTTATCTCACTACCCTAAAGAGGCCAAGATAGTTCAATTAAGGTTCCTAAGGTCTGTTGATGCTTCATGACACCACGCGGAGGCCCCGTACTCTCCTTGACTGAACTCAAGGGTTACCGGTACACACCAAAGTGCCACATCAACGTAGCAGACTGTTTCAACCATGTCGGTATACCCCGCACAGTTCCCTCACAGCCTTGTTGCTACTTTCTAAGAAGGTATCCCCAGATCCGGGTTAGGATCTATAGAACTCCCAAGCAACCCACAATAATAAAGCAAGCAAAGAAGACAATTGAAAACACAGTGATCTTAATCCTAAGGTACACCTCACTTTAAGTTAATTCCCCAGCAGAGTCGCCAGTTCTGTGATCGGTGGATCTGGAACTGACTGTTTAACGCTGGTTCGCGAAATGTCGCGGAAGCAAGAGTCGCCACCGTCTTTTATTTTCTCCAAATGGAAAGGACAAAAGCACAGAAAAATTCCTTAAAGAGATTGCTCTCGGTTCGGGAGGTAGGTTATAGAAAGGGAAGGTGTTAGCACCCTTTCTATCCATGGTTATCCATGGGCTCTTAGATACTTGCTCACTTGTGTTTTCAAAAATGGTTTGTTTGCTTTTCAACTGTGGGTTTTAAAAGTTTCTTTGAAAATTTCAGTTCGACTCTTGTATCGGTCCTCAAGAGTGTTTGAAAAATTGCTTTCGAAAGCTTTTTGAAAAGGTGTTGGTGTGAAAAGTATTTTTTTGATTTGTTTTGAAGTTTAGAGCAAGTATCTAGAGTCGTCTACCTACCCTAAGGAATTCGTCTGTGTAAATGTCCTTTAAAGTAGTGCCATCCCACCATTGAGAGGTAGGTAGCACCACCGTTGGAGGTGTTCGGGTCAATTCGAGTTTGTAGGGACATGGTGATCACCGGAGCAATAGGAAGACACCTTAGGAGCTACCCTCATGCCAGGTTCCCGGATCATGAGGACTTACTAAGACATCCTCTACTCGACGATCACCTTTCGAGGCAAGGCAACAGTGAGGCGTACCCTAGGGGTGGTGTGTGCGAATTGTGTGTCGTTTTCATTTGCATTTATCTTGTCATGTCATTTGGTGTTCTACGCTTGATTTTATTTTAAGGCCATTCATTCTTGCATGCTTTGTTTAACAGTTAAAAGTTGCGAAGAAAAAGTAAATCTAAAGCTATTACAAATGGCGCGGGTCCACATCGCCAAAATTAAACCGGACCCGATTTGACAGAAAATAAATAAAAGCGAATAAAGAATTAAAAAGTGCGAGAAGTAATTAAAATATTACAAGGCTTCGGGAGAGGTACATAATTATTTAAGCAAAATAAAATAAATACGCGAAATTAAACAATTAAGAACATGGGCGTTGGACCCTTTTGCAAAAATTAAAATTACATGAATTAATTAATTAATTAAAGTTAAAAGAAAGACTTGTTTTTGGTATTTTTTGTGTATTTTAAGATTTAATGGAAAAAAGAAAGAATTAATTAAAATTAACTACTAACCCTAACTCTACTTTATTTTAATTTATTAAGAAAACATTAAAATTCAACCTAAATTAAACCTAATTTTTTATGTACAATTTTAATTATGAAAATAAATAAAATAAATAACATTATTGTGAAAAAAGAAAAATTAAAAGGAATAAAATTTATTAAACCTAATTCTACGTTTTTTTTTTGTATTTTTTATGAAAATAAATTAATATTGCAAACCCTAATTTAAACTAAATTTATTTACATGTATTTATTTATAAGAAAATATTAAAATAAAATATTCATCATGTTTTTTTATCTTTTCTGATTTTTAGGTATTTTTTATATTTTGTAAAAATAATTAATTAAAGCAAAACAGTAAAACAAATAAACAATAATTGAAAATAAAAAAAAATAGAGAATTTGCAAACCAGGGGGGGTTCAGTCCCAAATTAGGAGGCATGGATCCAGTAATTTGGCCCAACAAGCTTCAGGTCCGTTTGACCTTTTTTGATAGTATGCTGTAGCGTTGACTGGAGCGTAGCGTGTTCATCAATCTTGAGCCTTTGATCTGAAGCAGCTGGACGCGTGGAAGGAGAGATGATGAAGGAATATGATGCGCCTGCAGCCTTGAAGCACATGGGAATTGCTATAGAAAAATAATATAGAAATATGTAAGACCTGGGGCTCGAACCCAGGTCACATACCTTGCCAATCAACACCTTTGCCACTAAGCCACTGCATATGTATTTAATATATAATAGTTAATGAATATTATAAAAGAAAAGAGAGTCAGTGGCCCCCAACGCGCGCTAAATTTAAACGGACCAACCAACGCCTCCCACGTAGTCGTCTTCCTCGCGTCTTTGTTTTTTTTTCTGAAACAAGAACATAAAGCAACGGTTTTAGACGCGTTCTATTAGGTGGCTTTAGAGAAAATAGCGAATAGCGCTATAGTGTTCATAAATTGATCGCGAGTGTGGTATCCTCTTCGTCTCCATGCGCTGAGTTGAATGGTAGTGGTCTTGAGGACCAATTTTTCCTCGTTTCAAAATCCCCAAATTCACATCCTGCAAACCCTAGAAAATAAACATGGCAAAATCGCGTATAGCACAGAAAAAAGCAATTGAATATATTGGTTAGCTTTAGAACTTCACAAGGAATGTAAATCAATCATTAGAATGCCATGAGAATGCCTAGAAGTTAAAATACGATCACGAGTTTTTCTCTGTACAGTTTGAGTTCGTTTTACCAATTCTTGGCGTGGTGATGGATGATTCTGATTGGAATACGTTTAGTAGACCTTGAGGAAGCTATTGGGATGAAAATTAGGTCTTGAATTCACCTAAAAAGTGCTTTTCAGGTTTGAGTTTTTTAGAGAATTTTTCAAGTTTGTTCAATGGCCTTTGAGCGCAGCTTTGTGTCTCCTCTGATTAGGTTTATGATCCAGCATTTGTATGGAGTCTATTAGGTCAAGAAAAACCAATCAAATCCATGGCATTCATTGTTTTTGATAATTGATTTTCTAAGGATCTTTTCATATCTTTTTCCATGTGTATTTGGTTCAAATCACATCCAATTGCTCCAATTCTTTCCACATTTAGCTAAGCACGAAATATTGAGTCCAAAACATGTATAAAAAGATTGGTTAGGTCAAGTTAGATATTTTTCATATATTTAAATGATTTAAATGAATTAATATAGATAATAATTCAAATAAATAAATAAAAAATGAGAAAATACTTCCCTTTGGGCCAAGTAGTCGTGCATATGTCTAGAATGATGAATCATGGAAGAAAAATGGGCCCATTAGCATTTTTAGGTCATTTGAATCAATGTTGACTTTTCAAAATATCCAAAAATTTCCCAACTTCTACAAGGCATAACTTGCTCAATTTTTAAGCTTTTCTCATGTTCTTGGACATTTTGGAAAGGTCTTTGAGTCCTCTAACCAATGCCTTTGGTCCCATGTCATTTTGATTTACCAATCTCAAGTTATGGCCTTTGACTTAAAGTCCCTTTTTGTTGACTTTTGAAAATGACCTATAATGCTGAAATTGATAACTTTTTGTGAGAGCATTTATTGGACTTGAAGTATGAAGATGAATTGTAGGAAATTTCTTTCTCTTCAAAATGAGATTTGGATAGAATTTTTCTGATAATCCATGTGAAAGTTATGCCCTGGTCAATTTCAGTTGACTTTTTTCAGCTCTCCAAATAAGGAAACTTTTGCATCTTGATTATTTCTGAGCCAAACTTTGAGAATCATGATCAAGCATTGATCAAATGATGTTTGTGGCTTCAAAATGATATGTTGACCAAAAATTTGAACTTTTGACTGTCAAATGACCCTTTTGCCCCTACAGTTGACTGTAGTGCAATTAGGGTTTTTGACTGTGCAGTTTTGAGCTGAATGCCTTGAAACTTGATATGAGGATGCTTGACTATATTTGTAGGCATGTGAGACTTGATTGGACCTTTGAAAACTTCATTTTCTTGATCAGCACACAAACCCTAGTTTTGACTGTATAGGAGGCCCTTGCATTGTGCAACCCTTGGGGAATTTTGAAGCTTGACTTGGCAATTTCTTGAAGAATGTGGGAGGGCAAATTTTGGGGTACAACACACATCATTAATTTTCTCAACTTCATTAACTTGGTAAGCAGCATCTTCCACTAGATCGCCAGTTTCAGTATGACCCAAGGGGTTTTGTTTTTATTACAACACACCATCCTCGTTTACATGGTACAAATGAAGAATAAGGAACATAATAAACTTATCTAACAATATGTGACATTATGAAAGTCATTAATGGACCATATTTTGCCATGCGTACCCCAACCAGACAACATGTCATATGCTGGAAAGTCATTAATGGTCCACATCAAGATAGCTCGCAAAGTAAAGTTTTGTTTATGGGATATATCATAAGTTCATTCTCCAATCCACAACCTTTTCAAATCATCAATTAAAGGTTGTAAGTATACATCGATTCTGGATTTTAGACTGGATGGCCCTGGAATGATGCACGTCAAAAATATGTATGGTTTTGTCATGTACATCTCAGGAGGGAGGTTGTAAGGAGTTACAATAACCGGCCAACAAGAATGCGCACTTCCCGACGCTTGCATATATGGGGCAAAACCATCAGAGCATAATCCAAGCCTGACATTTCTAGGTTCTGCGGTAAAATCAGGATGTGTCTGATCAAAGTGCTTCCATGCCTTGCCATCAGATGGATGTCGCATATTGCCTGAACTTGTTTGGTTTGTATGATGCCATGTCATTTGACTTGCACTGTGCATTGAAGCAAACATTCTTTTTAACCTTGGTATTATCAGAAGATAAAACATGAACTTTACTACTACACGCTTTTGCTTGCTGTTAATGACTCTACTACGAACTTGATATCTTGGACTCTTACAAAACTTTCATTCCTCCAACAATCCATCTTGAGTATCAAACTCGTTGTCATAAAACAACATGCAACCACTAATGCAACAATCAATCTTTCTTACTTTTAAACCTAACTTTGACACCCACTTCTTTGCATCATAAAAACTTGTAGGCAAGTTTTCTTTTGTTGGATGTAATCCAACATCATTTTTTGCGAAATGTTCCAAACACTGATCAGGAACATTCCAATTTGACTTGGCGGCCAATAATCTCACACACACTAATAACTTTGAGTCTGATGACCCCCTCGAACAATGGTGTATTCATCTCATTCAACAACTGATAAAATCTATGCGCTTTCTCATTCGACAACTCTTCCCATTCAAAATCTTCAGGTTGATCATATGTCACGTTCACATCAAAAGCATCCTCATCATCTCACCGATCAGATTAAAGTTTTCCTCATATTTCATAGAAGGTCGACTACTTGAAGCATGCGTGTTGCTAGTCTCTAGTATGTTACTCGAAAGTTCTTCACCATTATACGCCCCAAACCCAATAATTTTCAATGAAACCACTTCTATGCAAATGACGTGCTACTTCTTCCGGATCACTAATTATTGGTCTACATTCACATTTAAGACAGGAACACCTAACTCCTCCTTCGCTTCGACAATATTCCTGAGCAAAACGCCCACGTGATAAACTCATTAACTCCTTCTATAAAATGGGATTTAAGTGCACGTCTTCCTGAATATAATCTATCGTACATCCAACTACGACAACCGATAATATTCCATATTGCACATTTATACAATCATTGTCTTATTTTAAACTATAAATAAACATTTAACTATAGTAACTATAATTAAATTTTATAACTATTTTGAAACTATATATATATATATATATATATATATATATATATATATATATATATATATATATATATATATATATATATATATATATATATATATATATATATATTATAATTTACCATACGTTTAATAAACATATTGAATATATATTAACCATAATTTTTTTAACAAAGATATTATTCTTTTAAGAAATATAAAATATAATTATATTCTATTTTATTTTATTTTAGATACACATATATAAGATATTCTACTTTTAATACATAATTTGTTTAAAAAATGAATTACCCAATTTTAAAATATTATA